>OZ038519.1:32034127-32064398 GCA_964036315.1 Acanthosepion esculentum | reverse complement strand
TCTTTGACTCTCACTTCTTTTTGTCTTTGTCCCAATGTGACTTCTTTCCCTGTCTCTCCTCTCTCTCTTCCAATCTGTCTTCTTTCTTCCCATGTCTCTTCTCTCTCTCTCTCTCTCTCTCCTCTTTCCTCTTTCTCCCAATCTACCTTCTTTCCTTGTCTCTTTTTTCTTCTTTTTCTCTTTGTTCCAACCTTATTTCTTTCTTTCATTCTTTCTTTGACTCTCACTTCTTTTTGTCTTTGTCCCAATGGGACTTCTTTCCCTGTCTCTCCTCTCTCTCTTCCAATCTGTCTTCTTTCTTCCCATGTCTCTTCTCTCTCTCTCTCTCTCTCTCTCTTTTTCCTCTTTCTCCCAATCTACCTTCTTTCCTTGTCTCTTTTCTCTTCTTTTTCTCTTTGTTCCAACCTTATTTCTTTCTTTCATTCTTTCTTTGACTCTCACTTCTTTTTGTCTTTGTCCCAATGTGACTTCTTTCCCTGTCTCTCCTCTCTCTCTTCCAATCTGTCTTCTTTCTTCCCATGTCTCTTCTCTCTCTCTCTCTCTCTCTCTCTTTTTCCTCTTTCTCCCAATCTACCTTCTTTCCTTGTCTCTTTTCTCTTCTATTTCTCTTTGTTCCAACCTTATTTCTTTCTTTCATTCTTTCTTTGACTCTCACTTCTTTTTGTCTTTGTCCCAATGGGACTTCTTTCCCTGTCTCTCCTCTCTCTCTTCCAATCTGTCTTCTTTCTTCCCATGTCTCTTCTCTCTCTCTCTCTCTCTCTTTTTCCTCTTTCTCCCAATCTACCTTCTTTCCTTGTCTCTTTTCTCTTCTTTTTCTCTTTGTTCCAACCTAATTTCTTTCTTTCATTCTTTCTTTGACTCTCACTTCTTTTTGTCTTTGTCCCAATGTGACTTCTTTCCCTGTCTCTCCTCTCTCTCTTCCAATCTGTCTTCTTTCTTCCCATGTCTCTTCTCTCTCTCTCTCTCTTTTTCCTCTTTCTCCCAATCTACCTTCTTTCCTTGTCTCTTTTCTCTTCTTTTTCTCTTTGTTCCAACCTTATTTCTTTCTTTCATTCTTTCTTTGACTCTCACTTCTTTTTGTCTTTGTCCCAATGTGACTTCTTTCCCTGTCTCTCCTCTCTCTCTTCCAATCTGTCTTCTTTCTTCCCATGTCTCTTCTCTCTCTCTCTCTCTCTCTTTTTCCTCTTTCTCCCAATCTACCTTCTTTCCTTGTCTCTTTTCTCTTCTTTTTCTCTTTGTTCCAACCTTATTTCTTTCTTTCATTCTTTCTTTGACTCTCACTTCTTTTTGTCTTTGTCCCAATGTGACTTCTTTCCCTGTCTCTCCTCTCTCTCTTCCAATCTGTCTTCTTTCTTCCCATGTCTCTTCTCTCTCTCTCTTTTTCCTCTTTCTCCCAATCTACCTTCTTTCCTTGTCTCTTTTCTCTTCTTTTTCTCTTTGTTCCAACCTTATTTCTTTCTTTCATTCTTTCTTTGACTCTCACTTCTTTTTGTCTTTGTCCAATGTGACTTCTTTCCCTGTCTCTCCTCTCTCTCTTCCAATCTGTCTTCTTTCTTCCTGTGTCTCTTTTTCTCTTTGTCACAATCTGACTTTTTTTCCTTCTTTCTTTGACTCTTCTCTCTTCTTTTCATCTTTTGCCCAATTTACCTTTTTCTTCTTGTCTCTTCTCTCTCTCTCTCTCTCTCTCTTTTTCCTCTTTCTCCCAATCTACCTTCTTTCCTTGTCTCTTTTCTCTTCTTTTTCTCTTTGTTCCAACCTTATTTCTTTCTTTCATTCTTTCTTTGACTCTCACTTCTTTTGTCTTTGTCCCAATGTCTCTCCTCTCTCTCTCCAATCTGTCTTCTTTCTTCCTGTGTCTCTTTTTCTCTTTGTCACAATCTGACTTTTTTCCTTCTTTTCTTTGACTCTTCTCTCTTCTTTTCATCTTTTGCCCAATTTACCTTTTTCTTCTTGTCTCTTCTCTCTCTCTCTCTCCTTTTCCATCTTGTCCCAATGTGAGTTCTTTCCCTGTCTCTCCTCTCTCTCTTCCAATCTGTCTTCTTTCTTTCCTTGTCTCTCCTCTCTCTCTTTGTCACAACCTGACCTATTTCCTTTTTTTGTTGACTCTTCTCTCTTCCTCCTTTTCGCAATCTGCCTTTTTTCTTCTTTCTCTCTTATCTCTTCTTTTCCTCTTTTATCCCAATCTCACTTCTTTCACTGTCACTTCTTTCTTCTTTCTGCTTTGTCCCAGTCAGCCATTTTTCTCCCCTTATCTCTTTTCTTTCTCTCTCTTTTTCCTCTTTGTCCCAATCTAATTTCTTTCCTTGTTTCTTCTTTTTCTCTTTGTTACAAACTGACTTCTTTTCCTTTCCTGTTGACTCTTCTCTCTTCCTCCTTTTCACAATCGGCCTTTTTTCTTGCTTGTCTTTTATCTCTTCTTTTCCTCTTTATTCCAATCTGACTCCTTTCCTTGTCTCTTCGCTTTTCTTTTCTGCTTTGTCCCAGTCAGCCTTTTTTTCCCCTGATCTCTCTCTCTCTCTCTACTTTTCCTCTTTGTCTCAATCTGATTTGTTTTTTACTCTTCTTTCTTCTTTTCTATTTGAGTTTTCTTTCTCTCTCTTCTTTTCCCAATCTGCCATCATTCTTCCCTTGTCTCGTCTCCTTTTTTCTTTGAATTTTTATATACTTCTGGTTTACTTTCCCACCCATCTTTTTATCCTTCATCTCTTTCTAAAATTCTTTCTTGCGTTTTAATTTCATTCTCATTCTTTCTCTCTCTGTTGCTTTTTCTTTCTCTCATTCTGTTATTCCTCTTCAATTTTTTTCCATTTATTTTCTGTTCCTTTTCCTTACACCAATTTTTATTTAGAAATATTGTCATTGTCTTTCTCCATATAAATCTTCTGTCATTTTTTTTACTTTTTACCTCATTCCTTCATTTTTACCTCATTCTATCCTAATTTTATCTATTTTCCTTTTTCCGCATCTATCATCTTTAATAAGTTTTTTTTTTCTTGCACCTATTTTCTTTATAGCTGTTTTGCAAATTTTCATTTGATCAATTTTCCAATTTTCCTCATACAATTTATTTCTTCCCAATTTCTTTCATTGTCTTTCTTCAGGATTTTTTTTTTTTTCATTTATTTTTTTCAACCTTGTTCTCCCATTTCCATTCATTTCTCCTTCATTCAAATTTAGTTTCCATTTTTTTTTCATTTATTTCTTGTAATCTTTACTTTTGCTTCAAAGCTATTTATCTTCCATCTTGTTTTTATTTTTATGAATTTTTCATCCTGCTTTTGTCGTTTTATTCATCCCTTTCAGAATTACTTTTATTTTTTGTCATTTATTATTCTTATTTTTTTATTCTTATTTATTATTCTTATTTTTTATTTGTTTTATTAACTTTTTTCCCTTGTGGCATTTTCACATTTTTTCTTTAACATCTTTTGTTTTTTATTCACTGATGTCTGTATTTTTCCCATGATGCTTTATCTTATCTCCTCACTGCCATTTCTGCCATTCTATTTCTCTCCAGAAATATCTAAGTGTGGCTGAACAATTTTTTCTTACAAGATGATACCTTTTCGTAATATCTAGATAAAATTGTGCATGTGTGTGAGCCAATCAATTTATGTATGCGTCTGTGTTAACATTTTATGCAGTTACAGACTTGTAGCTTTCTGAAATGGTGTGGAAAAGTTCTCAGATGAATTTGCTTCCAAAAACCTGACCGAACAGCTTTTTTTTATTGACAATACCCTTGATTGTGTTGAGAACTTTTCAGCATTTCCACATATAGACAAAGGAATTCTAACTACCATACTGGTTCTTGATAATGACTGTGATGGACAAAAGGAAAGTCATGAATCTATCTGTCCCTCCAACTATGGGTTAAATAGCAGGAGAGACTAATAGGAAAGTTGATAAAGGGTGGATGAGCTCCTTATAGGAACCAATGGTCAATATGCAACTTGTTGTCGTTGGTGGAACTTATTGTCAAGTATTGGGCTGCTCATCGTAATTTGCTTCTGCGGGAAATGAGTCCTATGTTGGATCTGAAGAGACACCTGCAGCCTCTGCATGGTAGAGTAGGAAGGTTCAGGGGATGGAGAGTTCTGGCTTTTCTTTGGGTTCTTTTCTTCTCCTTTATTTGTTTTCTAGTCTTTTCAAAGTACAATGTAACCTGGATATAAGAGAGTTGTCGTGACCGGAGAAGAAGTCTCTTATATCCGGGTTTGGTCTATTATATATACATTAACACAGGCTCTAATTTGGGACAAGAGAAGATCTCTCTTATATCCGGGTTTCTCTTCTATCCGGGTCTCTTATATCCGGGTTACACTGTATGTTATTTTTTGTGGACTGTTTTTCTCCAATTGGTCCTTTCTGCAGCTTTCATCTCTCAATTGACCGAATCAATTTCTGTCCTCAGCAAGGTGTTTTTCAGCTAATCTTTCAATCAACAACATTAGGCTCCATGTGGTCTCTTGTTGCCAGGTGAGAGCACTGAGAAGAGAATTTGTTTGTGTAAGTGGATACAGTGTAACCCGGATATAAGAGAGTTGTCGCGACCGGAGAAGAAGTATCTTATATCCGGGTTTCTCTTATATCCGGGTTTGGTCTATTATATATAGATTAACAGGCTCTAATTTTGGACCAGAGAAAATATCTCATATATTCGGGTTTCTCTTATATCCGGGTTTGGTCTATTATATATACATTAACACAGGCTCTAATTTGGGACCAGAGAAAATCTCTCTTATATCCGGGTTTCTCTTATATCCGGGTTTGGTCTATTATATATACATTAACACAGGCTCTAATTTGGGACCAGAGAAAATCTCTCTTATATCCGGGTTTCTCTTATATCCGGGTTTGGTCTATTATATATACATTAACACAGGCTCTAATTTGGGACCATAGAAAACCTCTCTTATATCCGGGTTTGGTCTATTATATATACATTAACACAGGCTCTAATTTGGGACCAGATAAAATCTCTCTTATATCCGGGTTTCTCTTATATCCGGGTTTGGTCTATTATATATACATTAACACGGGCTCTAATTTGGGACCAGAGAAAATCTCTCTTATATCCGGGTTACACTGTATCTGGCATTCAGACAAGGTGCCCAACCCACTGAAGTCAGTGGCGAGTCGTAATCATTTCCAGGCTCTCCATCTTTGTGTGAAGGAGAACTTTGTTGTCCATGATCCAGTCCTGCCATGTGTTCTGCAGTGTTTGATGAAGTTTTATTTGATAGAATCTTTTAAGTTTGTGGATGTCTCTTCAGTAGATTACCCAGGTCTTACAGGCATACAGGAGAGTCGAGATTACAACAGCTTGGTAGACCATTAGCTTGGTGGTTTGTATTAGCCCAGGATTGCTGAAGACTCTTTTGAATAATTTCCAGGGTATTGTGTGGGTGGCCTTGATTCAGTTAATGATGTCTTTTTCAGCAGATACATTTGATGTTAGTACACTCCAGTTGAATCCATTACATTCACTTACGTGCTAATGCCCTTGGGAAAGGTATGAATCCTCTCCTTCTGCCCCCAGCTATGAGTGAATAGCAGGACAGACCGGGTTCTATAGCCTTGGATGGCAACTAGTCTACTGCAGAAAGAAATGGCAACCTACTGCGGGGAAAAAAAATCTGCCTCGTCAGTCATGTGTCGAAAGATACATGATCGCCTAAGCGTGTATCACAAATGGCACATAACTGACTGATATTTCCAAACTGGAGAGCTGAGTTTGAATTCCAGTCAAATCCATTACGTTTACTTACATGCTAATACCCTTGGGAAAGGTATGAATCCTCTTCTTTTCTCCCCAGACTGGTCAACTGCAGAAAGAAATGGCAGCCTACTGTAGGGGGTTAATCTGCCTCATCAGTCATGTATTGAAAGATACATGATCACCTAAGCGTGTATCACACATGGCAGATAACTGACTGATATTTCCAAATCAATGCTTTCTTTCATTCCCTCATGGTAATCTCATAGAATCTTCATATCACAGGGAGTAACTCCATTCACCCTAACAATATGCCCCTCTTTGTCCTTTGTTAACTAAACAAAGATAGATCAACAAATTGAATAGTTAAACTAAACAAAGGCTTTAATTTTCCTCGCCTTTTCTGATATGTGTGCTTCTTGAAATACCTTCAAAAGATTTGTACTCTGTGAGCAATCCTTTGTGAGTACATCTGCCAGATGTTCAGTACTCTGACACAATGTATGTAAATTGTTCAACATTCTCCAGGTCCAGTCCGTCGACGGTAATTTTGACTTCGGGTGACTCCAACATGCAGCAAGGAGATAGAAAAGTCCTAACCTTAACCCCTGATGGGTGGCACAGAGTGTACCAGTACAGGTTCACCGGGACATGATGCTATGATGGAGAGAGAGAGAGAGAGAGAGAGAGAGAGAGAGAGTGCACTGTGGGGCATAGGCAAGATGTGTCTAAGATAAAACAGCTTGAAGAGAAGCTTTCCCCTATTGCACTTTCGGACATGTGCTAAATGTTTGTATTTGCAAAATAAATATTGCTTTCTTCTTTGACTTAACAAATTTCAGCACAGTACTAGATTGGCAGTTAAGTCTCATCATTTTACAGTTGAAATATCTAGATGTAATGTAAATTCTATGCTAACAGTTTCTTTTCTTGCACTTCTTGCTTGTAGAACTCTGTTTTGACTCTTTGCTTTCAACTTCAATCTTCAAATGTTCAATTCTTCCTGTTTTAATTCCTGTTCTTTTATTGTTTTTTCTCCTTAATAATATTTTTCCTTATATTCTTTCAGACTCAGTAGACCCTTGCATCTTAGTGTCTTTATTGCTTTTATTAACTGGGGAGAATTAAAAAAGGAACTAAGGTTAAAATTTAAAAAAATAATAATAAAGAAATGTTATAAATCAAAACTTAACCTGCTTACTGCAAATAACACTTTGTTCTTGTGAAATAAATCATTTTGTGTCAGACCCACAGTCTTCTCAAATGAGCAATGGTGAGAGGAAAAAATAATTTGGGCCTTCAGTAATGGTACCAACATTTATTCTCTCGCTTCCATCTTCAAAGACCATTGAAGAACGATTAAGAGAACGGTGAATAAGTTTTAAAAAGAGGGAACAGTAAAGAGGAAAACTGGATCAGGAGGTCGCAACAGGAAGAGGGATCATCATTTCAACTTAGAGCTAAATACATTCTTATTGTTTATTCAAGAAGCATCAAGAGAATGGTGGATAAGTTTAAAAAAGAGGGAACAGTAAAGAGGAAAACTGGATCAGGAGGTCACAACAGGAAGAGGGATCATCATTTCAATTTAGAGCTAAATACATTCTTATTGTTTATTCAAGAAGCATCAAGAGAATGGTGAATAAGTTTAAAAAAGAGGCAACAGTAAAGAGGAAAACTGGATCAGGAGGTCACAACAGGAAGAGGGATCATCATTTCAACTTAGAGCTAAATACATTCTTATTGTTTATTCAAGAAGCATCAAGAGAATGGTGAATAAGTTTAAAAAAGAGGGAACAGTAAAGAGGAAAACTGGATCAGGAGGTCACAACAGGAAGAGGGATCATCATTTCAATTTAGAGCTAAATACATTCTTATTGTTTATTCAAGAAGCATCAAGAGAATGGTGAATAAGTTTAAAAAAGAGGGAACAGTAAAGAGGAAAACTGGATCAGGAGGTCACAACAGGAAGAGGGATCATCATTTCAACTTAGAGCTAAATACATTCTTATTGTTTATTCAAGAAGCATCAAGAGAATGGTGAATAAGTTTAAAAAAGAGGGAACAGTAAAGAGGAAAACTGGATCAGGAGGACACAACAGGAAGAGGGATCATCATTTCAATTTAGAGCTAAATACATTCTTATTGTTTATTCAAGAAGCATCAAGAGAATGGTGAATAAGTTTAAAAAAGAGGGAACAGTAAAGAGGAAAACTGGATCAGGAGGTCACAACAGGAAGAGGGATCATCATTTCAATTTAGAGCTAAATACATTCTTATTGTTTATTCAAGAAGCATCAAGAGAATGGTGAATAAGTTTAAAAAAGAGGGAACAGTAAAGAGGAAAACTGGATCAGGAGGTCACAACAGGAAGAGGGATCATCATTTCAATTTAGAGCTAAATACATTCTTATTGTTTATTCAAGAAGCATCAAGAGAATGGTGAATAAGTTTAAAAAAGAGGGAACAGTAAAGAGGAAAACTGGATCAGGAGGTCACAACAGGAAGAGGGATCATCATTTCAACTTAGAGGTAAATACATTCTTATTGTTTATTCAAGAAGCATCAAGAGAATGGTGAATAAGTTTAAAAAAGAGGGAACAGTAAAGAGGAAAACTGGATCAGGAGGTCACAACAGGAAGAGGGATCATCATTTCAATTTAGAGCTAAATACATTCTTATTGTTTATTCAAGAAGCATCAAGAGAATGGTGAATAAGTTTAAAAAAGAGGGAACAGTAAAGAGGAAAACTGGATCAGGAGGTCACAACAGGAAGAGGGATCATCATTTCAATTTAGAGCTAAATACATTCTTATTGTTTATTCAAGAAGCATCAAGTGAATGGTGAATAAGTTTAAAAAAGAGGGAACAGTAAAGAGGAAAACTGGATCAGGAGGTCAGAACAGGAAGAGGGATCATCATTTCAACTTAGAGCTAAATACATTCTTATTGTTTATTCAAGAAGCATCAAGTGAATGGTGAATAAGTTTAAAAAAGAGGGAACAGTAAAGAGGAAAACTGGATCAGGAGGACACAACAGGAAGAGGGATCATCATTTCAACTTAGAGCTAAATACATTCTTATTGTTTATTCAAGAAGCATCAAGAGAATGGTGAATAAGTTTAAAAAAGAGGGAACAGTAAAGAGGAAAACTGGATCAGGAGGTCACAACAGGAAGAGGGATCATCATTTCAACTTAGAGCTAAATACATTCTTATTGTTTATTCAAGAAGCATCAAGTGAATGGTGAATAAGTTTAAAAAAGAGGGAACAGTAAAGAGGAAAACTGGATCAGGAGGACACAACAGGAAGAGGGATCATCATTTCAACTTAGAGCTAAATACATTCTTATTGTTTATTCAAGAAGCATCAAGAGAATGGTGAATAAGTTTTAAAAAGAGGGAACAGTAAAGAGGAAAACTGGATCAGGAGGACACAACAGGAAGAGGGATCATCATTTCAACTTAGAGCTAAATACATTCTTATTGTTTATTCAAGAAGCATCAAGAGAATGGTGAATAAGTTTAAAAAAGAGGGAACAGTAAAGAGGAAAACTGAATCAGGAGGTCACAACAGGAAGAGGGATCATCATTTCAACTTAGAGGTAAATACATTCTTATTGTTTATTCAAGAAGCATCAAGAGAATGGTGAATAAGTTTAAAAAAGAGGCAACAGTAAAGAGGAAAACTGGATCAGGAGGTCACAACAGGAAGAGGGATCATCATTTCAACTTAGAGCTAAATACATTCTTATTGTTTATTCAAGAAGCATCAAGTGAATGGTGAATAAGTTTAAAAAAGAGGGAACAGTAAAGAGGAAAACTGGATCAGGAGGTCACAACAGGAAGAGGGATCATCATTTCAACTTAGAGCTAAATACATTCTTATTGTTTATTCAAGAAGCATCAAGAGAATGGTGAATAAGTTTAAAAAAGAGGGAACAGTAAAGAGGAAAACTGGATCAGGAGGTCGCAACAGGAAGAGGGATCATCATTTCAACTTAGAGCTAAATACATTCTTATTGTTTATTCAAGAAGCATCAAGAGAATGGTGAATAAGTTTAAAAAAGAGGGAACAGTAAAGAGGAAAACTGGATCAGGAGGTCACAACAGGAAGAGGGATCATCATTTCAATTTAGAGCTAAATACATTCTTATTGTTTATTCAAGAAGCATCAAGAGAATGGTGAATAAGTTTAAAAAAGAGGGAACAGTAAAGAGGAAAACTGGATCAGGAGGTCACAACAGGAAGAGGGATCATCATTTCAACTTAGAGCTAAATACATTCTTATTGTTTATTCAAGAAGCATCAAGAGAATGGTGAATAAGTTTAAAAAAGAGGGAACAGTAAAGAGGAAAACTGGATCAGGAGGTCACAACAGGAAGAGGGATCATCATTTCAATTTAGAGCTAAATACATTCTTATTGTTTATTCAAGAAGCATCAAGAGAATGGTGAATAAGTTTAAAAAAGAGGGAACAGTAAAGAGGAAAACTGGATCAGGAGGTCACAACAGGAAGAGGGATCATCATTTCAACTTAGAGCTAAATACATTCTTATTGTTTATTCAAGAAGCATCAAGAGAATGGTGAATAAGTTTAAAAAAGAGGGAACAGTAAAGAGGAAAACTGGATCAGGAGGACACAACAGGAAGAGGGATCATCATTTCAATTTAGAGCTAAATACATTCTTATTGTTTATTCAAGAAGCATCAAGAGAATGGTGAATAAGTTTAAAAAAGAGGGAACAGTAAAGAGGAAAACTGGATCAGGAGGTCACAACAGGAAGAGGGATCATCATTTCAATTTAGAGCTAAATACATTCTTATTGTTTATTCAAGAAGCATCAAGAGAATGGTGAATAAGTTTAAAAAAGAGGGAACAGTAAAGAGGAAAACTGGATCAGGAGGTCACAACAGGAAGAGGGATCATCATTTCAATTTAGAGCTAAATACATTCTTATTGTTTATTCAAGAAGCATCAAGAGAATGGTGAATAAGTTTAAAAAAGAGGGAACAGTAAAGAGGAAAACTGGATCAGGAGGTCACAACAGGAAGAGGGATCATCATTTCAACTTAGAGGTAAATACATTCTTATTGTTTATTCAAGAAGCATCAAGAGAATGGTGAATAAGTTTAAAAAAGAGGGAACAGTAAAGAGGAAAACTGGATCAGGAGGTCACAACAGGAAGAGGGATCATCATTTCAATTTAGAGCTAAATACATTCTTATTGTTTATTCAAGAAGCATCAAGAGAATGGTGAATAAGTTTAAAAAAGAGGGAACAGTAAAGAGGAAAACTGGATCAGGAGGTCACAACAGGAAGAGGGATCATCATTTCAACTTAGAGCTAAATACATTCTTATTGTTTATTCAAGAAGCATCAAGTGAATGGTGAATAAGTTGAAAAAAGAGGGAACAGTAAAGAGGAAAACTGGATCAGGAGGACACAACAGGAAGAGGGATCATCATTTCAACTTAGAGCTAAATACATTCTTATTGTTTATTCAAGAAGCATCAAGAGAATGGTGAATAAGTTTTAAAAAGAGGGAACAGTAAAGAGGAAAACTGGATCAGGAGGACACAACAGGAAGAGGGATCATCATTTCAACTTAGAGCTAAATACATTCTTATTGTTTATTCAAGAAGCATCAAGAGAATGGTGAATAAGTTTAAAAAAGAGGGAACAGTAAAGAGGAAAACTGGATCAGGAGGTCACAACAGGAAGAGGGATCATCATTTCAACTTAGAGCTAAATACATTCTTATTGTTTATTCAAGAAGCATCAAGTGAATGGTGAATAAGTTTAAAAAAGAGGGAACAGTAAAGAGGAAAACTGGATCAGGAGGACACAACAGGAAGAGGGATCATCATTTCAACTTAGAGCTAAATACATTCTTATTGTTTATTCAAGAAGCATCAAGAGAATGGTGAATAAGTTTTAAAAAGAGGGAACAGTAAAGAGGAAAACTGGATCAGGAGGACACAACAGGAAGAGGGATCATCATTTCAACTTAGAGCTAAATACATTCTTATTGTTTATTCAAGAAGCATCAAGAGAATGGTGAATAAGTTTTAAAAAGAGGGAACAGTAAAGAGGAAAACTGGATCAGGAGGACACAACAGGAAGAGGGATCATCATTTCAACTTAGAGCTAAATACATTCTTATTGTTTATTCAAGAAGCATCAAGAGAATGGTGAATAAGTTTTAAAAAGAGGGAACAGTAAAGAGGAAAACTGGATCAGGAGGACACAACAGGAAGAGGGATCATCATTTCAACTTAGAGCTAAATACATTCTTATTGTTTATTCAAGAAGCATCAAGAGAATGGTGAATAAGTTTTAAAAAGAGGGAACAGTAAAGAGGAAAACTGGATCAGGAGGACACAACAGGAAGAGGGATCATCATTTCAACTTAGAGCTAAATACATTCTTATTGTTTATTCAAGAAGCATCAAGAGAATGGTGAATAAGTTTAAAAAAGAGGCAACAGTAAAGAGGAAAACTGGATCAGGAGGTCACAACAGGAAGAGGGATCATCATTTCAACTTAGAGCTAAATACATTCTTATTGTTTATTCAAGAAGCATCAAGTGAATGGTGAATAAGTTTAAAAAAGAGGGAACAGTAAAGAGGAAAACTGGATCAGGAGGACACAACAGGAAGAGGGATCATCATTTCAACTTAGAGCTAAATACATTCTTATTGTTTATTCAAGAAGCATCAAGAGAATGGTGAATAAGTTTTAAAAAGAGGCAACAGTAAAGAGGAAAACTGGATCAGGAGGTCACAACAGGAAGAGGGATCATCATTTCAACTTAGAGCTAAATACATTCTTATTGTTTATTCAAGAAGCATCAAGAGAATGGTGAATAAGTTTTAAAAAGAGGGAACAGTAAAGAGGAAAACTGGATCAGGAGGACACAACAGGAAGAGGGATCATCATTTCAATTTAGAGCTAAATACATTCTTATTGTTTATTCAAGAAGCATCAAGAGAATGGTGAATAAGTTTAAAAAAGAGGGAACAGTAAAGAGGAAAACTGGATCAGGAGGTCACAACAGGAAGAGGGATCATCATTTCAATTTAGAGCTAAATACATTCTTATTGTTTATTCAAGAAGCATCAAGTGAATGGTGAATAAGTTTAAAAAAGAGGGAACAGTAAAGAGGAAAACTGGATCAGGAGGACACAACAGGAAGAGGGATCATCTTTTCAACTTAGAGCTAAATACATTCTTATTGTTTATTCAAGAAGCATCAAGAGAATGGTGAATAAGTTTAAAAAAGAGGGAACAGTAAAGAGGAAAACTGGATCAGGAGGTCACAACAGGAAGAGGGATCATCATTTCAACTCAGAGCTAAATACATTCTTATTGTTTATTCAAGAAGCATCAAGAGAATGGTGAATAAGTTTAAAAAAGAGGGAACAGTAAAGAGGAAAACTGGATCAGGAGGTCACAACAGGAAGAGGGATCATCATTTCAACTTAGAGGTAAATACATTCTTATTGTTTATTCAAGAAGCATCAAGAGAATGGTGAATAAGTTTAAAAAAGAGGGAACAGTAAAGAGGAAAACTGGATCAGGAGGTCACAACAGGAAGAGGGATCATCATTTCAATTTAGAGCTAAATACATTCTTATTGTTTATTCAAGAAGCATCAAGAGAATGGTGAATAAGTTTAAAAAAGAGGGAACAGTAAAGAGGAAAACTGGATCAGGAGGTCACAACAGGAAGAGGGATCATCATTTCAACTTAGAGGTAAATACATTCTTATTGTTTATTCAAGAAGCATCAAGAGAATGGTGAATAAGTTTAAAAAAGAGGGAACAGTAAAGAGGAAAACTGGATCAGGAGGACACAACAGGAAGAGGGATCATCATTTCAACTTAGAGCTAAATACATTCTTATTGTTTATTCAAGAAGCATCAAGAGAATGGTGAATAAGTTTAAAAAAGAGGCAACAGTAAAGAGGAAAACTGGATCAGGAGGTCACAACAGGAAGAGGGATCATCATTTCAATTTAGAGCTAAATACATTCTTATTGTTTATTCAAGAAGCATCAAGAGAATGGTGAATAAGTTTAAAAAAGAGGGAACAGTAAAGAGGAAAACTGGATCAGGAGGTCACAACAGGAAGAGGGATCATCATTTCAATTTAGAGCTAAATACATTCTTATTGTTTATTCAAGAAGCATCAAGAGAATGGTGAATAAGTTTAAAAAAGAGGCAACAGTAAAGAGGAAAACTGGATCAGGAGGTCACAACAGGAAGAGGGATCATCATTTCAATTTAGAGCTAAATACATTCTTATTGTTTATTCAAGAAGCATCAAGAGAATGGTGAATAAGTTTAAAAAAGAGGGAACAGTAAAGAGGAAAACTGGATCAGGAGGTCGCAACAGGAAGAGGGATCATCATTTCAACTTAGAGCTAAATACATTCTTATTGTTTATTCAAGAAGCATCAAGTGAATGGTGAATAAGTTTAAAAAAGAGGGAACAGTAAAGAGGAAAACTGGATCAGGAGGACACAACAGGAAGAGGGATCATCATTTCAACTTAGAGCTAAATACATTCTTATTGTTTATTCAAGAAGCATCAAGAGAATGGTGAATAAGTTTTAAAAAGAGGCAACAGTAAAGAGGAAAACTGGATCAGGAGGTCACAACAGGAAGAGGGATCATCATTTCAACTTAGAGCTAAATACATTCTTATTGTTTATTCAAGAAGCATCAAGAGAATGGTGAATAAGTTTTAAAAAGAGGGAACAGTAAAGAGGAAAACTGGATCAGGAGGACACAACAGGAAGAGGGATCATCATTTCAATTTAGAGCTAAATACATTCTTATTGTTTATTCAAGAAGCATCAAGAGAATGGTGAATAAGTTTAAAAAAGAGGGAACAGTAAAGAGGAAAACTGGATCAGGAGGTCACAACAGGAAGAGGGATCATCATTTCAATTTAGAGCTAAATACATTCTTATTGTTTATTCAAGAAGCATCAAGTGAATGGTGAATAAGTTTAAAAAAGAGGGAACAGTAAAGAGGAAAACTGGATCAGGAGGACACAACAGGAAGAGGGATCATCATTTCAACTTAGAGCTAAATACATTCTTATTGTTTATTCAAGAAGCATCAAGAGAATGGTGAATAAGTTTAAAAAAGAGGGAACAGTAAAGAGGAAAACTGGATCAGGAGGTCACAACAGGAAGAGGGATCATCATTTCAACTTAGAGCTAAATACATTCTTATTGTTTATTCAAGAAGCATCAAGTGAATGGTGAATAAGTTTAAAAAAGAGGGAACAGTAAAGAGGAAAACTGGATCAGGAGGACACAACAGGAAGAGGGATCATCATTTCAACTTAGAGCTAAATACATTCTTATTGTTTATTCAAGAAGCATCAAGAGAATGGTGAATAAGTTTTAAAAAGAGGGAACAGTAAAGAGGAAAACTGGATCAGGAGGACACAACAGGAAGAGGGATCATCATTTCAATTTAGAGCTAAATACATTCTTATTGTTTATTCAAGAAGCATCAAGAGAATGGTGAATAAGTTTAAAAAAGAGGGAACAGTAAAGAGGAAAACTGGATCAGGAGGTCACAACAGGAAGAGGGATCATCATTTCAACCTAGAGCTAAATACATTCTTATTGTTTATTCAAGAAGCATCAAGAGAATGGTGAATAAGTTTTAAAAAGAGGGAACAGTAAAGAGGAAAACTGGATCAGGAGGACACAACAGGAAGAGGGATCATCATTTCAATTTAGAGCTAAATACATTCTTATTGTTTATTCAAGAAGCATCAAGAGAATGGTGAATAAGTTTAAAAAAGAGGGAACAGTAAAGAGGAAAACTGGATCAGGAGGTCACAACAGGAAGAGGGATCATCATTTCAACTTAGAGCTAAATACATTCTTATTGTTTATTCAAGAAGCATCAAGAGAATGGTGAATAAGTTTAAAAAAGAGGGAACAGTAAAGAGGAAAACTGGATCAGGAGGACACAACAGGAAGAGGGATCATCATTTCAATTTAGAGCTAAATACATTCTTATTGTTTATTCAAGAAGCATCAAGAGAATGGTGAATAAGTTTAAAAAAGAGGGAACAGTAAAGAGGAAAACTGGATCAGGAGGTCACAACAGGAAGAGGGATCATCATTTCAACTTAGAGCTAAATACATTCTTATTGTTTATTCAAGAAGCATCAAGAGAATGGTGAATAAGTTTTAAAAAGAGGGAACAGTAAAGAGGAAAACTGGATCAGGAGGACACAACAGGAAGAGGGATCATCATTTCAATTTAGAGCTAAATACATTCTTATTGTTTATTCAAGAAGCATCAAGAGAATGGTGAATAAGTTTAAAAAAGAGGCAACAGTAAAGAGGAAAACTGGATCAGGAGGTCACAACAGGAAGAGGGATCATCATTTCAACTTAGAGCTAAATACATTCTTATTGTTTATTCAAGAAGCATCAAGTGAATGGTGAATATTTTTAAAAAAAGAGGGAACAGTAAAGAGGAAAACTGGATCAGGAGGTCACAACAGGAAGAGGGATCATCATTTCAACTTAGAGCTAAATACATTCTTATTGTTTATTGATGAAGCATCAGGAGAATTGTGAATAAGTTTAAAAAAGATCAGGAGGTCACAATAGGAAGAGGGATTGTCATTTCAACTCAAAGCTAAAGAGATCAATTAGAAACGACCCAACTGAATCCATAAGACTTTTGGCATGTGAGAGAGGAGTTTCAGCTATGACAGTCCAAAGAGCACTGAAAAATACTTGAAAATGAAATCATACGGGAAACGTGTGAGGCACTTTGTTACACCAGGGCAGAAAGTTAGAGAGGGCAAAGACCATCTTGAATAAGTTGGAAAATAATCATGGAATAATGTACATATATTTGAACTTTACTTCAATACTTTATGAGCTTCCGATCCTTAGCCATGATTAATCAAAGATGAACATGTCATTTTCGTTTATGATCAATTTCATCACAATTCTTCTGTTAAACTTGGAAAGCAATTATACATTCTTATTGCTCAAATAGATTCCAATAGTGTTATAAAATTCTCAGAGAATTCCAGTAAGATATCTTTAATCATCTCTAATAAGATACAACAGTTCAATATCTGTCTATATTTCTGAGATGAGGTATTATGTACACTATTATTTGGACTATTGTCCTTATCTTTGTTGCCATATTTATCACAATGTTTTGACTGAGATGGTTCAATATTCATGAGAAGAAGGCCGGAGCATACAATGGCCGAAACGTTCAGATAAATATGGCAACAATGATGAGGACAATAGTCCTAATAATGTAAATAGTGTACAACAGTTCAAATCTTAATCTAACAATTGGACAATTTTGCTGTTACACCCAGTAAATACAGGGTGAGGGGGCGCCTCGACATGGTGTAATGGTTAGAAAGATTGGTCTTGCTAGATCAATTATGACTGAGTAGTGAGTTTGATCCTCACTAGGTGCCCCATACTTTCGACCTTGTGCCATATCTAAGCCGCACTTAGAAAGTCACTATATCAGGGTGAGGCAAAAGTGGCGCACCATAGAGATAATTTATTAAAAGTGTAATTACGCAAGTGAATTATTTTTTATAATTAATTATTTTTTAATGAGTATATAAGACTGTCTGCAGAAAACTGCTATTTCATTTCTTTGATTTAATAAATTTTTATTTTTCTGAAACTTAATAATATATAACTTTTTATGTAGGCATAAAGGTCATGGGTCATTGAAAGATCTACAAGTTCTTGTTTTGTTTATTGATTTCCAAATTGTCGGTGTTTTATTTGGAATTACCAATAATATTTGGTTACGATACTTAATATTATTGAAGGAAGTCAAATGCTGTCTCCATCTTAATTTAAATTAATTTTTTCTACATCCCATACAGATTTTCACAACATTAGGATTCACACCACTAACTTAAAAATAGAGTAAATCCAATTTTATTCGTAAGTTATTCTTAGGATCTCTTGAGAATGAAACCGAGCTCTGAATTTTAAGTTTAAACTTTGAGGTTAAATTTTAAGATTTAAGCTTCAGTTTCGAAATATAGTAATTTCTGTGTCACGATGAAGACATATTTTTTTAAAAATAATTATAATATTATTCTCTACTTTGTATCAAGCACTGTTTTTTTTTAAATAAAAATAATTGCTAAAGAACACTTGATTATAAATCTGACTGTTCTTTCTTATTTGAATACATACACACACAGTTGATAACAGTGTGTTTATGTTGCTAATCAAATTTTCTTTTTAAATGACCAAAAAGAGTTTTACCTCATAAATCTGAATCTATCTGTGACTACAGCTCAATTCCAAAATGAAACATAGGACATATCTCTTCCTTTCTTTCTGTTGTTGCTGTTGTTAACGCTGTCAAATGTGTTGGGCTTTAAAGTGTATGACAAAAACGACAGAATACCTTAAACATACATCATGCAATTCTCTGGGGGCAGTAATGGCTAGTCAGCAGAGACAGGTCACTACCTAGGCTTGGTCAGGTGTGAATCAGATGCCAGAAACAAAGGCCTCCAATCCAGTCAGAATGTGTCTTCTAAAAAGCACCCAGTAACACCAAAAACACAAAACTCATGTACACTCAGACTTGCCGAAATACATAAATAAATGCTGTTTTTTTTGTTCTTTTTTTTCGTCTGTCTATTTAAAGTTGCTGTCTCTTTCGCAATTGAATCATATCAATGGGGGGAGGTTTAGTTTGAGGAAATGAATAGATAACTACCAGACAATACCTGAACGTGAAAAGGCCTCACTTGAAATAACATCTATCTGAACCTGTTCATATCTATGTCAGCCTGTTCATATATGTCTACCTGTCTTTCTATCCATTTTGCTTGTCTGCATCTGTGCCTTATCTACCTGCCTTGGTCTGTTCATATCAATCACTCTTCAATCAGAACCTGTACTTGAACTATCTATCTATCTCAGTTTGCTCTTCTCTATCTATCTTGGTCTGTTCTTATCTATCTATCTTGGTCTGTTCTTTTCTACCTATCTATCTTTCTTGGTCTATTCTTTTCTACCTATCTATCTTTCTTGGTCTATTCTTTTCTACCTATCTATCTTTCTTGGTCTATTCTTTTCTATCTATCTATCTATCTATCTATCTCAGCCCATTCTTTTCTATCTATCTATCTATCTATCTATCTATCTATCTCAGCCCATTCTTTTCTATCTATCTATCTATCTATCTCAGTCTGTTCTTTTCTATCTATCTATCTATCTCAGTCTGTTCTTTTCTATCTATCTATCTATCTATCTCAGTCTGTTCTTTTCTATCTATCTATCTCAGTCTGTTCTTTTCTATCTATCTATCTCAGTCTGTTCTTTTCTATCTATCTATCTATCTATCTCAGTCTATTCTTTTCTATCTATCTATCTATCTATCTCAGTCTATTCTTTTCTATCTATCTATCTATCTCAGTCTGTTCTTTTCTATCTATCTATCTATCTCAGTCTGTTCTTTTCTATCTATCTATCTATCTATCTATCTATCTATCTATCTATCTATCTCAGCCCGTTCTTTTCTATCTATCTATCTATCTTGGTCCGTTCTTTTCTATCTATTTCAGTCTGTTCTTTTCTATCTATCTATCCTAGTTCTTTTCTATCTATTTTGGTCTGTTCTTTTCTATGTATCTCTCTATCTCGGTCAGTTCTTTTCTATCTGTCCATGGTTTTCTTTATCTATCTCAGTTTGTTCTTCTCTATTGACCACTCTATTCATCTCTATCAATCTATATCAGTTTGTTCTTTTCTATCTATTTCAGATAGATAGAAAAGAACAGACTGAGTGGAGATGAGCTGATTTGATTATCACAGTTTAATCTGGATTCATTACTGACAAGCCATTTCTTCCTCATTTGCAATGCATTTCTATAGTAAAATCATTAGCAATGCATTTACATTATACATAATAGCCCTATTCTATCAGTAATGCTTGCATTCATTCCTGACCACTGACAATCCCTTTCTTCCTGATTTTCAGTGCATTCCTATAGTAAAATCATTAGCAATGCATTTACATTATACATATAATAGCCCTATTCTATCAGTAATGCTTGCATTCATTCCTGACCACTGACAATCCCTTTCTTCCTGATTTTCAATGCATTCCTATAGTAAAATCATTAGCAATGCATTTCCATTATACATATAATAGCCCTATTCTATCAGTAATGCTTGCATTAATTCCTGACCACTGACAATCCCTTTCTTCCTCATTTGCAATGCATTCCTATAGTAAAATCATTAGCAATGCATTTACATTATTCATATAATAGCCCTATTCTATCAGTAATGCTTGCATTAATTCCTGACCACTGACAATCCCTTTCTTCCTGATTTTCAATGCATTCCTATAGTAAAATCATTAGCAATGCATTTACATTATACATATAATAGCCCTATTCTATCAATAATGCTTGCATTAATTCCTGACCACTGACAATCCCTTTCTTCCTCATTTGCAATGCATTTCCATAGTAAAATCATTAGCAATGCATTTACATTATACATATAATAGCCCTATTCTATCAGTAATGCTTGCATTCATTCCTGACCACTGACAATCCCTTTCTTCCTCATTTTCAATGCATTCCTATAGTAAAATCATTAGCAATGCATTTACATTATACATATAATAGCCCTATTCTATCAGTAATGCTTGCATTCATTCCTGACCACTGACAATCCCTTTCTTCCTGATTTTCAATGCATTCCTATTGTAAAATTATTAGCAATGCATTTACATTATACATATAATAGCCCTATTCTATCAGTAATGCTTGCATTCATTCCTGACCACTGACAATCCCTTTCTTCCTGATTTTCAATGCATTCCTATTGTAAAATCATTAGCAATGCATTTACATTATACATATAATAGCCCTATTCTATCAGTAATGCTTGCATTCATTCCTGACCACTGACAATCCCTTTCTTCCTGATTTTCAATGCATTCCTATTGTAAAATCATTAGCAATGCATTTACATTATACATATAATAGCCCTATTCTATCAGTAATGCTTGCATTAATTCCTGACCACTGACAATCCCTTTTTTCCTCATTTGCAATGCATTCCTATAGTAAAATCATTAGCAATGCATTTACATTATACATATAATAGCCCTATTCTATCAGTAATGCTTGCATTCATTCCTAACCACTGACAATCCCTTTCTTCCTGATTTTCAATGCATTCCTATAGTAAAATCATTAGCAATGCATTTACATTATGCATATAATAGCCCTATTCTATCAGTAATGTTTGCATTCATTCCTGACCACTGACAATCCCTTTCTTCCTGATTTTCAATGCATTCCTATAGTAAAATCATTAGCAATGCATTTACATTATACATATAATAGCCCTATTTTATCAGTAATGCTTGCATTCATTCCTGAACACTGACAATCCCTTTCTTCCTGATTTTCAATGCATTCCTATTGTAAAATCATTAGCAATGCATTTACATTATACATATAATAGCCCTATTCTATCAGTAATGCTTGCATTAATTCCTGACCACTGACAATCCCTTTCTTCCTGATTTTCAATGCATTCCTATAGTAAAATCATTAGCAATGCATTTACATTATACATATAATAGCCCTATTTTATCAGTAATGCTTGCATTCATTCCTGACCACTGACAATCCCTTTCTTCCTGATTTTCAATGCATTCCTATTGTAAAATCATTAGCAATGCATTTACATTATACATATAATAGCCCTATTCTATCAGTAATGCTTGCATTAATTCCTGACCACTGACAATCCCTTTTTTCCTCATTTGCAATGCATTCCTATAGTAAAATCATTAGCAATGCATTTACATTATACATATAATAGCCCTATTCTATCAGTAATGCTTGCATTAATTCCTGACCCCTGACAATCCCTTTCTTCCTGATTTTCAATGCATTCCTATAGTAAAATCATTAGCAATGCATTTACATTATACATATAATAGCCCTATTCTATCAGTAATGCTTGCATTCATTCCTGACCACTGACAATCCCTTTCTTCCTGATTTTCAATGCATTCCTATAGTAAAATCATTAGCAATGCATTTACATTATACATATAATAGCCCTATTCTATCAGTAATGCTTGTATTCATTCCTGACCACTGACAATCCCTTTCTTCCTGATTTTCAATGCATTCCTATAGTAAAATCATTAGCAATGCATTTCCATTATACATATAATAGCCCTATTCTATCAGTAATGCTTGCATTAATTCCTGACCACTGACAATCCCTTTCTTCCTCATTTGCAATGCATTCCTATAGTAAAATCATTAGCAATGCATTTACATTATTCATATAATAGCCCTATTCTATCAGTAATGCTTGCATTAATTCCTGACCACTGACAATCCCTTTCTTCCTGATTTTCAATGCATTCCTATAGTAAAATCATTAGCAATGCATTTACATTATACATATAATAGCCCTATTCTATCAATAATGCTTGCATTAATTCCTGACCACTGACAATCCCTTTCTTCCTCATTTGCAATGCATTTCCATAGTAAAATCATTAGCAATGCATTTACATTATACATATAATAGCCCTATTCTATCAGTAATGCTTGCATTCATTCCTGACCACTGACAATCCCTTTCTTCCTCATTTTCAATGCATTCCTATAGTAAAATCATTAGCAATGCATTTACATTATACATATAATAGCCCTATTCTATCAGTAATGCTTGCATTCATTCCTGACCACTGACAATCCCTTTCTTCCTGATTTTCAATGCATTCCTATTGTAAAATCATTAGCAATGCATTTACATTATACATATAATAGCCCTATTCTATCAGTAATGCTTGCATTCATTCCTGACCACTGACAATCCCTTTCTTCCTGATTTTCAATGCATTCCTATTGTAAAATCATTAGCAATGCATTTACATTATACATATAATAGCCCTATTCTATCAGTAATGCTTGCATTCATTCCTGACCACTGACAATCCCTTTCTTCCTGATTTTCAATGCATTCCTATTGTAAAATCATTAGCAATGCATTTACATTATACATATAATAGCCCTATTCTATCAGTAATGCTTGCATTAATTCCTGACCACTGACAATCCCTTTTTTCCTCATTTGCAATGCATTCCTATAGTAAAATCATTAGCAATGCATTTACATTATACATATAATAGCCCTATTCTATCAGTAATGCTTGCATTCATTCCTGACCACTGACAATCCCTTTCTTCCTGATTTTCAATGCATTCCTATAGTAAAATCATTAGCAATGCATTTACATTATGCATATAATAGCCCTATTCTATCAGTAATGTTTGCATTCATTCCTGACCACTGACAATCCCTTTCTTCCTGATTTTCAATGCATTCCTATAGTAAAATCATTAGCAATGCATTTACATTATACATATAATAGCCCTATTTTATCAGTAATGCTTGCATTCATTCCTGAACACTGACAATCCCTTTCTTCCTGATTTTCAATGCATTCCTATTGTAAAATCATTAGCAATGCATTTACATTATACATATAATAGCCCTATTCTATCAGTAATGCTTGCATTAATTCCTGACCACTGACAATCCCTTTCTTCCTGATTTTCAATGCATTCCTATAGTAAAATCATTAGCAATGCATTTACATTATACATATAATAGCCCTATTTTATCAGTAATGCTTGCATTCATTCCTGACCACTGACAATCCCTTTCTTCCTGATTTTCAATGCATTCCTATTGTAAAATCATTAGCAATGCATTTACATTATACATATAATAGCCCTATTCTATCAGTAATGCTTGCATTAATTCCTGACCACTGACAATCCCTTTTTTCCTCATTTGCAATGCATTCCTATAGTAAAATCATTAGCAATGCATTTACATTATACATATAATAGCCCTATTCTATCAGTAATGCTTGCATTAATTCCTGACCCCTGACAATCCCTTTCTTCCTGATTTTCAATGCATTCCTATAGTAAAATCATTAGCAATGCATTTACATTATACATATAATAGCCCTATTCTATCAGTAATGCTTGCATTCATTCCTGACCACTGACAATCCCTTTCTTCCTGATTTTCAATGCATTCCTATAGTAAAATCATTAGCAATGCATTTACATTATACATATAATAGCCCTATTCTATCAGTAATGCTTGCATTCATTCCTGACCACTGACAATCCCTTTCTTCCTGATTTTCAATGCATTCCTATAGTAAAATCATTAGCAATGCATTTACATTATACATATAATAGCCCTATTCTATCAGTAATGCTTGCATTCATTCCTGACCACTGACAATCCCTTTCTTCCTGATTTTCAATGCATTCCTATAGTAAAATCATTAGCAATGCATTTACATTATACATATAATAGCCCTATTCTATCAGTAATGCTTGTATTCATTCCTGACCACTGACAATCCCTTTCTTCCTGATTTTCAATGCATTCCTATAGTAAAATCATTAGCAATGCATTTCCATTATACATATAATAGCCCTATTCTATCAGTAATGCTTGCATTCATTCCTGACCACTGACAATCCCTTTCTTTCTAATTTTCAATGCATTCCTATAGTAAAATCATTAGCAATGCATTTACATTATACATATAATAGCCCTATTCTATCAGTAATGCTTGCATTCATTCCTGACCACTGACAATCCCTTTCTTCCTGATTTTCAATGCATTCCTATAGTAAAATCATTAGCAATGCATTTACATTATACATATAATAGCCCTATTCTATCAGTAATGCTTGCATTCATTCCTGACCACTGACAATCCCTTTCTTCCTGATTTTCAATGCATTCCTATAGTAAAATCATTAGCAATGCATTTACATTATACATATAATAGCCCTATTCTATCAGTAATGCTTGCATTCATTCCTGACCACTGACAATCCCTTTCTTCCTGATTTTCAATGCATTCCTATAGTAAAATCATTAGCAATGCATTTACATTATACATATAATAGCCCTATTCTATCAGTAATGCTTGCATTCATTCCTGACCACTGACAATCCCTTTCTTCCTGATTTTCAATGCATTCCTATAGTAAAATCATTAGCAATGCATTTACATTATACATATAATAGCCCTATTTTATCAGTAATGCTTGCATTCATTCCTGAACACTGACAATCCCTTTCTTCCTGATTTTCAATGCATTCCTATTGTAAAATCATTAGCAATGCATTTACATTATACATATAATAGCCCTATTCTATCAGTAATGCTTGCATTCATTCCTGACCACTGACAATCCCTTTCTTCCTGATTTTCAATGCATTCCTATAGTAAAATCATTGGCAATGCATTTCCATTATACATATAATAGCCCTATTCTATCAGTAATGCTTGCATTAATTCCTGACCACTGACAATCCCTTTCTTTCTAATTTTCAATGCATTCCTATAGTAAAATCATTAGCAATGCATTTACATTATACATATAATAGCCCTATTCTATCAGTAATGCTTGCATTCATTCCTGATCACTGACAATCCCTTTCTTCCTGATTTTCAATGCATTCCTATAGTAAAATCATTAGCAATGAATTTACATTATGCATATAATAGCCCTATTCTATCAGTAATGCTTGCATTCATTCCTGACCACTGACAATCCCTTTCTTCCTCATTTGCAATGCATTCCTATAGTAAAATCATTAGCAATGCATTTACATTATACATATAATAGCCCTATTCTATCAGTAATGCTTGCATTGATTCCTGACCACTGACAATCCCTTTCTTCCTGATTTTCAATGCATTCCTATAGTAAAATCATTAGCAATGCATTTCCATTATACATATAATAGCCCTATTCTATCAGCAATGCTTGCATTCATTCCTGACCACTGACAATCCTTTTCTTCCTGATTTTCAATGCATTCTTATAGTAAAATTATTGACTTTACATCAAAATTTGGATGCTCAAAGAAAATTGCAATGTTAATGACAGTTCTCCATTTTATCTTTTAAACACTGACTCACCGATATCATATTGTTTCCAAATCTTCCTTGGAATCACAGTATTTGTCTATGTAGTAGGAAACCTGAGAAAAAGAAACCCTCAAAAGAATAAAAAAAATATGTCGAAATAATCAAAGAATTCCATATTGCCCAAAGATCAGATTCTCTTAAATTCACAGTTCAGTAATCCTTAAATACTTGACATTTTTGGCAACAGAATGCTATAAGTTTTCTGTTGGTGAAGAACACTGCTTATTTTTCTTTTAGACGCTATCATGTCTTGTGGCACAGGAAGAATTTAGCATTCCTCCTTCATGCTGACATCTCAAAGATGTTGTGTAAGATTATGAGTTTGCTGTGTATCTGTTGTTGCCTTCTTGTGTTAAATTTCTTCATTTAATGAATTTATTCATCAAACTTATGGTTTTTCCTTTATATGCTCACACCACTTCTTTTTCTGAAGACAAAAGGCCCACAAGAAAAAAAGATATGACAAAATACACACAGAAAAGGATGCTGAAAATTTCACTCTGCATCCTACTACCCCAAATCATTATTTCAATGACCAAAAATAAGTTTGTTTTTATTTTTGTCTGTATGGCTAAAAGAGATCTGAGAAATAATGTATCAAGTATGCTTGATGTGGAATAGTTTGTTTCAAGTTGCTAGGTCATTCAACTTCATCAGGCTTCAGTAGTTTTCAGTGCCCCACTTTTATAAATATATATATATATATATATATATATATATATATATATATATAGTTAAGTAATGAAATTCATTTTTTTCAGCCTTGAAAGTGAAGTCTGAAGATCTTGAGAAAAATAAAATCTCTGGTGAAAGAAATTATAACAATGGAACCTTAAAGTGATCTAATTTTTCTTTAAATTAAATTATATATATATATATATATATATATATATATATATATATATATATTATAAATTAATAGATTTAAAATATGGTTTTACTGCTACACAGTGATAACCATGTTTCAGAAATGGAAGCTAAAGCCCCTGAATTTAATTTTGTTATTAAACCAAAGACATTAGTTCCATTTCCTCATCAAGCGAATTTTGGAGTAACTTACTTTTAAAAATTTACGGTTGTTAACAGCACAGGAAAGATTCATAGTTTGAGGGTTTCCAAGGTTACCGATAAATCCATTCATCTAGACAAGGGGTGGTAGAGGGTTCAATTTTTAATTTTTAATTTTCGTTGTATCAGTTTATATATATATATCCAGGTAAGA
This sequence comes from Acanthosepion esculentum, assembly GCA_964036315.1. Taxonomy (NCBI): domain Eukaryota; kingdom Metazoa; phylum Mollusca; class Cephalopoda; order Sepiida; family Sepiidae; genus Acanthosepion; species Acanthosepion esculentum. The sequence goes on along the minus strand of OZ038519.1, from coordinate 32,037,373 downwards.
TGAGTACGAGTAGCGTATAATTACAATATTCGTAACATTTAATTTAAAAGAAGGCTCAATACAAAGTACAGCAATATTATTTATTTTAGGATATTACATCGGAAACATGTTGTTGTACAGTTACTTTCTGCAGTGGAAACTGTATTTGGACTAAATTTGGTCCTAAATCGGTTCAGCGTACAAAAACGTTAGGAACTTGTTATAATAAGTATTACGCAGAGTAATCTAGTAGTGGTAGCTGACTACTTTCGTATTCGACTCCCAGTCGACCCTCACTGACTCCTACTTATATTAGGTGGGAGAGTCTATTATCTATAGACTAGGTGTGTTTCACCGTAACACATGTCAAAATCGCTACACAATTGCAGTCATGTTTCGATGCATATTAATGCATCTCATCAGGCAATTGTAAATTATTGGCAAGTGAATGATTTATTTAGATATAAAAGTAAAATACAACCTCTATTTATTCATCAGCTACAAAAAAATTCTATGTAGGAAATTTATAAAGCATATAATTTGTTTAGCATTTTGTTAAATTACTTCTCCATTCTATTTTTTATTTCTAAGGAAACGGCATTGTCTAGTTTGTATAATTTATATAACCATTTACATCCACTGTAGTTTATGTCTGGCTGCCGCTAGCTGCCAATCTATGGGTCATGACCCATTTATAAAAAATAATTTTTAAATTTCTGCTACTTTGCTTAGTTTAAATTTAACGTCAGTCCTATTGGTTTGTTGAACAGATTAAAGTCCACAATCATTATAACCCCCCCACCTTTTTTCTTTCTTCATAAAAAGGGGTTGAATTTTGCTTTTAAATCTAAATAAATCATTCAATCGCCAGTAATTTACAATCACCTGATGAGATGCATTGATACACATCGAAACACGGCTGCAATTGTGCAGCGATTTTGACATGTTTTCAGCGTGATATTTTACCGCGACCGAAAAAATAAATTTCTGTCAAGCACTTTAGGGGGAAAGCATGAATTTGTAAACCGTGACTACTACTGCTGCTGCTGCTAAGGCAAAGTTCTTCTCTGAATCGAGCACTCTGAGTGACTGGCATGTTTATTAAAAGATAAGTACATAAAAATTCACCTTCTTCTCTGCCGGGAGGTGATAGCTTAGGGGAAAAATCTCCGACTGATGCCAAATCAGTCATGTTTCGATCCTGGCTTGAGGCAATCAAATGTCTAGCCACACTGATGAGCAGTGATACAGCAAAACAGTTTGAGTTCTTCATCAGCAGGTGCGACAAATAAACAGAATGACAGTGAAAACTATCCCACATTAGTTTTTTGAGGTGGGCAGAATCCACTTGTAGATGGAATTGTTAGAAAAAAATCCACCCGCTGATGAAGAACACAGGCGTGTTCAAAAATTCCAAACCTGGAACCTCAATCTCCATGCTTTATTTTTGTCACCTGGTTAATATTAATAAATATTTTTCACTGATTTCATTGGTACCCTTACATTTGACTTTGTTTTATTGACCAACTTATCTACTCTACTATATATATATATATATATATATATATATATATATAAGTGGACATTGAAGTCAACACCTAGAGACGACAGTCTGTTTCATGCTAAACATTTATATCCATGATATTGAGCACTTTTTCTCGTAAATATAGCATACCTTAAAACTATATTTTATCATATATATATATATATATATATATATATATATATATATATATATATATGTACGTGTGTGCGTGCAGTATTTAGTAGAAAGTGCTTTATATCCGTGACAGAGCTAATGTATGTGGTTGCATGGACAGTAGTTTGTAACCCTGGTTTTCAGGCTTTCGCGATCTTCAGAAAAAAACTGGTTTATTTTCCCAAAAGTGAATCTATTTATGCTTTATTTGTGTTTGATTTTTTGTGTGCAACGGAGAAAGAAAAGATTTTTCTTCTGTGTTTGTTTGGGATGACACTCACATATACATAGACACACATACATACAGGCGAATGCATGTTCATACATACACATCTTTATTCATAATCTTGAATTAAATATAGTTACACTACTATATATATATATATATATATATGTATATATATATATATATATATATATATATAAATATAAAAGTGGACATGGAAGTCAGCACTTAGAGGCGACAGTCTGTTTCATGATAGTGCAATCGTCAGGCAACCAGTGCTGTTATTTTTCTCGGCTATTTATATATAAGGGTCAGTGGTGCATTATGGGTAGTCTATTTTGGCGGTTACTTTTACCGGAAGTCGCTTATTTGTTTATTTATTTATGTCAAATTATTTTGCTTGTTTTTTTTTTGTTTGTTTTTTTTTAAATTTTATTTTTATTTTTTTTATCTTATATATTTATTTATTTATTTTTTATTTTGATCGGTGTTCTTTTGTTAACGTAGTAAAAATTTGTTTATATAGCTTATTGTTGGTAGTCTATTATGGCGGTCATTTACCGGAAGTCGGATGTTTGCTTATTTATTTGGGTCAAATTGTTTTGCTTGTTTTTATTTATTTTCATTTTTATTTTTTATCTTATATATTTGTTTATTTGTCATTGATTAAATCTATTTGTTGAATTTTGGGGTGGGATGTTGTGGTTTGTTCTTACTATTATTTTGGTCGGAACAGAAAAATAACAGCACTAGTTGCCTGACGATTGCACTAGCATGAAACAGACTGTCGCCTCTAAGTGCTGACTTCCATGTCCACTTTTATATTTACACACGCTCTATTTCTGATATTGAGCACTTTATCCCATAAATATAGCACACTTTAAGACTATATTTCTTCATATATATATATATATATATATGTATATATATATATAATTCAAAAATACGCTTTTAAGTAGGCGCCCGAGGGGGTCGTCAGTGATGTTTTGACTTGGTTCATCAGGGAGTTTCGGGTCTTTCAACATCATACTCCCCATCACCAAATCGACCCAATCAGGGGAGATCTAACCCTGATTCCCCCTCACTTTTAAAACGCTAACAGTTACTCTGGCCTTTTTACAGAATTCTACGAAGAAAGACCACGTATTCCGCACATCCGATTGGCTGCGTGAACTATTATATATATAATATATTGGCATCCACAGACAGACTGTTTTGCTTATCAGTGTGGCTAGATGTCCAGCTGCCTCTAGCTAGGATCAAAACCTGGCTGAACTGTCGTCAGTCAGAGATTCTACCCTTAAGCCATTGGTGCACAGCAGGGAAGAAGGTAAATTTAAGC
>OZ038519.1:31954127-32029127 GCA_964036315.1 Acanthosepion esculentum | reverse complement strand
TATGTATATATGTACACATATCTTAAAGAAATACACTACCTCAATTGACCCGAAAAAAAATCAAATTAATTATCTACTACAAAAAATTTAAATCAGCTAACCTTATCCTCAAAAATAACAATACACCAACAAAATCAAAATTACAATGAATGAACATTATCTATGAGTTCAGATGCCCCTTAAGGAACTGTGTTCCTGATCAAACTGAATTCATAAATAATTACATCGGTCACATGTGTAGAGGACCGGCGGGTTAATGTGAGGATTAAATCTCTGGACTAAGACTTCCTGCTGGCCAGTCCCGCTACATAGTAATGTTGGACTATGATGGAGTCCAAAGAAAGCAAAATAAAACGAACAAGACAAATATATATGTACAGAACAAATATATATTATTAACAAACAGGTTAAAACACGAATTACAAATACATCATTTAAAACATGAATAAAGCGTTAGTGTCTGTATGGAAAGTTGTTTGTGTGTGTGTTGAATGTCCGTACGGTTGTGAATTTCGTTTTAGTGTGTTCCCAGAATATGGGAAACGCTGGTTGTGTATTAGAGTTCACATATTGGATATGTTAGAGAAAGTTTTTCAGTACCTCGCACCACATGCGAGGTTGTCGGCCCCAGGAGAGGCAGTTTTGGCCGCACGTATGCAAAGCCGTGGGAAGAGCCGTGGAAAGAGAAAGAGGCGAAAGGTCAGCCCGTATTTATACTCCCGGGAGAGAGAGAGAGAGACCCCCGTTGAAAGGGTTACGAAACGAAGAGGAGATAACCCGATACATGACTACATGTCTATCCAGACAACTTACATTACACCTATCTGACCACATCTCCATCAGGACCCATTTAAACACATACACAAGCTTACCAGATCCTATCCGAAATATACTCGTAGAAAATACAAACATATTAACCTCATCTACATGTAAAAAAGATTGAAAATAATGGAAGCCTTAATAATAAAAAAGAAAAAGCCAACACTCAATAATATTAACTATGAACACGGCTGCGGTGTGCTGTGTTCGGAAAATAAAACATTCCTATAACTCTAGAATCATACACTCAACCCAGACACCCAATTAAAAAGCATAGTAAAAAAAAATAAAATCATAGCACCTTGTCTGTCATCTTTAATGAAACATATGTAAATGAAGGATGACTGCCTAAATACATATATATATATATATATATATTTTTTTTTTTTAATTGGACATAGTCCGACAATTGTCGGAGAGCGAAAATTTTCTATGAAAATTTCTCGGACATTCAGGCTGGTAAATGTTATTTAATACTGTTTATTATAAAACAGAGCATTTGCTTAAATACTTGTATCTATAAAAAGAACGTTAAACATAATATAAATGTCTTTAAATAAATAAAATATATATATATATATATATATATATATATATATATATATATATATATATCGTGTGGTTAGAACATTAGCTTTCTGAGCATGAGACCCAGGTTCAAATCTCACCATGGTCAGTTTGTCAGGAAGGAGATTTCCTGATGTTATCAGAATGGACTGAGGTCGATCCCAGTGTGTGGCACCTTTGGAAAGTGTCTGAAAACCATACCTCGGATTGACCCAAGCCTTGTCAGTGAAATTGGGTAGACGGAACACGGGGGGGGGCGTCGATAGCTGTGCCAGCGCAAAGCCACAAGTCATTGTGGCTGAGAGCTTTTGTGTGCTGGCCTTGTTCAAATTGTTGATCATGGTAGATAACATGCTCTCTCCCATTAACTGTAAGTAAGATCTGCTCAGCATAGTTGCAGTATAAACCACAGGTGGGCTCTGTGGGTGCTGAGCAAACACAAATGTGTCTGAAAAATAGGGATTGGCTAGGTGCACTAGTACACAGATATCCTCGAATATGAGTGGCCAACTATTATATATATATACTAGCAGCATGGCCCAGCGTTGCCCGTGCTTGATTAAAAAATCGTGCGACTCATACAGCAATCGCTATCACTTGACTTAAAATATTTTTGCCCTTCCTTGCCTTTAAAGGAGTGCCCTTTGCCGTGCTGATGTTGCTACATGCCTTACTTCTTGCCTCTCTCACACTGCGAATTTTTTCTAAGCTCTATACTAAACATTAAATCTGTTACGAAAAAAGAACTAAACAAAATGAACACAAAACGATCAGCTTTAAAAAAGGACTCGTAACTGGAAAAACCGAATGAAAAAAGAATGTTAACAACAAATACTTTTTCACACCCAACCCAGTTCTGCGGAATCAGAATCAACGTTGAGTTTAAGCAAGCGAATGAGCCAATTGGAGTAAAGTGTCATGCAGATTTAAATTTTTCCCACTTGTGACGAATGCAGCTATCAATTTTTTTTGCATGCTAGCATGCTAGTTAACATTCGTGTCAGTCAGTTGTTGGCTCACACGCTGGCCAATAGAATCTTCATGCCTATTCGTGGCAGCCAGCTATAGGCTCTCACTCTGGCCAGTAGAAAATGGCCGCAAACTACATGAAAACTACCATAGAAGCATGAAAAAATCGATTATTTCCACTATCGATGGGAGTTGGGAAATGCAAAGTCAGTCTTGGCCTTCCCACTAACTTGGAGCATGTGCATGTAAATTTTGGTGCAATTCCGTCGAAAATTGCGGCCATGCATTCGTTACATACATACACATCCTGTCTTTTATTTATATATATATATATATATATATATATATATATATATATATATATATATATATTAAAAAGAAGAGAGGTACCGCAAACTTTTTTGGTTGTAATGTGGGTTTTTTTTTTTTTTTTTTTTAAATATTATTCTTTATTTTTCATAGTTTTACATAGTTTTTATATATATATATATTTATATATTATTAATGGAATAAAACTAGAATGTGTTTCCAATTCACTCTTTGCAGTTCCCTAGGCTAGCCCTGGTGACCAAAACTGCTACTATATATAACTTTCACTAATTATTAAGCAATTGATGTATAATCCTTTCTTTTTCTTTTGCTTAGGACTAAACATCAGTTCCAAGAATCTAGAACATATGAATGCCAGTAAAAGGAACAGCCAAACATGTAAATTCAAAATCTGAGAATCCAAAATCAAACAAGTACAGCAATTTAAATATCTGGAAAGTGTTTTAACAGAGCACGAAAATCCGAAGTCATTGGCGAAAGATGCTTTCCTAATGCTAAACAACGTATTAAGAAACAGGAAAATATGTTAGAATCAAAGAACTGTGTACTGAACTATTACATGGGATCATTCCGCTTATATGGCAGTGAATATTGGATAATCTTCTCGCAGATGAAGAGGAGAATTGAGGCAACAGAAATGTCGTTCTACAGGAGGATGCTGAGAATATCATGAACTGAGCATGTAAGCAACAACGAAGACTAAGATAAAAATTAGAAACAAAAAGGACATATATATTTAACATCAAAAAGAGATAGTTGAAATTTCTAGGGCACATAATGAGGAAAGAGGGCTTGGAAAATTTGACACTCACAGGGTATACTGAATGCAAGAGGAACAGAGGAAAGCAGCATGTAACCTACCTCATAAGCTTGTGTAAATGGTTAGCAGAACAGGGATTACGAGAGATAGCAAAAAGACAAAGTTTACTCAGAGTTACAAAGGACTGGAGATTGTGGAGAGCCATGATCGATAATATCTCATATATAATATAGAAGCACTTAGATCTTGCTTAATAAGTTACACACATTTTTATTCTCTGTGTTAACAACCTGTTTCTGAGCTAGCAGTAATTGTGCGTGTGCCTTTTAGTGTCCAGCCAATAAGTTTCATTATATCTTTCTCGAAGGTAAGTAAGGTCTCAGTTCCAAGTTACTCAGTACACCCAATTGGGTTTATAGGGCACTGAATCTTCCAAATGGCTTCCTGGAACTTCCCATTAATGCAAAATCAATGATTACTTACTGAGGAAATCACTTAGGAGTTTTGGAAGATTCGTGCAACATATATATTATGGATAAATAAAACGAGCGTTTATTGTTTTCTTTCTGGAACATTTATTTTTCTATTTTTCACTCAATACAAGGCCCAAGAGGTAAAGGGTTACTGAATGAGGTATGTGATATGAACATAAGTGGAGGAAGCAAGATGTGAAGGTTACGTGGATATGGCAGATCGACTATAGACTTCAAGAGTCTCTTGCTTTTTTTCAATAAAGTTCACCTAAGGTCCAAGAGTCACTCAAATTAGAGGATTACTAAATGAGGTATGTGGTATGAACATGAGAGGAGGAAGTAAAATGTGAAGGTTACGTGGATATGGCAGATCAACTCTAGACCAAGAGTCTCTTCTTTTTTTCAATAAAGTTCACCTAAGGTCCAAGAGTCACTCAATGTAGAGGGTTACTGAATGAGGTATGTGATATGAACATAAGAGGAGGAAGTAAAATGTGAAGGTTACGTGGATATGGCAGATCGACTCTAGACTTCAAGAGTCTCTTCCTTTTTTTCAATAAAGGTCACCTAAGGTCCAAGAGTCACTCAAGGTAGAGGATTACTGAATGAGGTATGTGATATGAACATAAGAGGAGGAAGTAAAATGTGAGGGTTACGCGGATATGGCAGATCGACTCTAGACTTCAAGAGTCTCTTCCTTTTTTTCAATAAAGTTCACCAAGAGCCACTCAAGGTAGAGGATTACTGAATGATGTATGTGATATGAACATAAGAGGAGGAAGCAAGATGTGAAGGTTACGTGGATATGGCAGATCGACTCTAGACGTCAAGAGTCTCTTCCTTTTTTTCAATAATGTTCACCAAGAGCCACTCAAGGTAGAGGATTACTGAATGATGTATGTGATATGAACATAAGAGGAGGAAGCAAGATGTGAAGGTTACGTGGATATGGCAGATCGACTCTAGGCTTCAAGAGTCTCAACTTTTTTTTTAATAAAGTTCACCTAAGGCCTGAGAGCCACTCAAGGTAGAGGATTACTGAATGAGGTATGTGATATGAACATAAGAGGAGGAAGCAAGATGTGATGGTTACATGGATATGGCTGATCGACTCTAGACTTCAAGAGTCTTTATTTTTATTTTTTTACTAAAATTCACCTAATACAAGGCTCAAGAGTCACTCAAGGTAGAGAGTCACTGAATGATCTTCTTGCCTTGGGATCAAAGCACCAGAACTTCTTGAATCAGAAACATCATTCCTGAGCATCAGACATCAAGAAACAAACTCGCTTGGTTGGGTGAACTAAATGACCCACTATGAGAAGTTGAAGTCGGAAAGGTTGCTCAGGTATGAACTGACATCCTCTACCCCCATTTACTATAGAGCTACTGTAGGACTACAACACTAAGGAAATACCTATGTGTGACCACATACTCAGTGTTATAATGACATTTAACTTTGTTAAACGCTGAATCTACAAAGCTCCAAATAAGGAACAAAATTACCGAATATATATCACAAAAAAATAAAAATAATATAATTTCTGTAATTAGTAGTTATCTTTATTTAAACTATTTACAAGCAGACTATTGACCTAATTTTTGTTGCTTTTATCATGTTTCAGCTGTTGTACTCACAACATATATATGCCAAACCTGAACTGAACTCTTTATTTAATCTACAGGGCTAGACTGTTCTTATTCCACTACCCGTTTCTAGGAATAGAGAAAATCCTGAACACCATCCCTTGAAAGAACATTGGGCATCAAAATTCAAACCCGACCTCAAGTGGAACTCTTATATACAATCCATTGCTAAAGATGCAGGTAAAATGATCGGTTACTTACTAAAGTAACTGACTCTTCATGCTACCGTCTACCTTTATAAGAGCCAAATCAGGTGGAAAATTGAGTACCGTTGCCATATTTAGGTGGGAGCTGCCCAATCCTCATTCTTCCATTTCGATAGAGTTTAAAAATATCTCTGAGTCCTTGTTGGAGAAGAATTATTTTCCACCCACATTCCCTCCATATTTCATCAGTAAGAAGTAAGTTCTATTCAAACAACATCTTCCCATGAACCACTGCCCTGTGGAACAGACTCTCAAGGGCATATTTCCCTGATTACTGCAATCTTAACATGTTCAAATCTAGAGTTAACTGTTATCTTTCCCTCCTATCAATATAAACTACCCCTTAACATAACCCTCCGCTTGAGTAAATCCTGTGCCTGGTTACAGGGTGAATCTTACTGTAAGAAAAAAAAATCTTATATAGTTCTTATTTTTAATACAGCTCAGTTATTGAAACTTAATTAAATTAATAATTAAAAAGAACGTTTTTATTTTCCTCCTCTCAGTAGCTAAGCAAGTCTTCTCTTAAAGCTAAATGTAAAAGGTTTTATTACACATTAAATCTCCCAACAACTACATTTTTTTTTCTTTTAATGCAAAACATGGCTTCTTTCATTCCATGGTTTTCCGACCTGGGTGATATCACTCACCTGTGGGGGATTTCAACTGTTGGGTGACTGAACAAAAAATTAGTGGACAACTGGAAATTTTGGTGGGCGATATAGGATTTTGTGCATTAAAAAAGCTATTTCAATATATGCTACTTGAAAAAAATATTCACAGGAGATCTGCAAAGAACCTGTATTAAAAATAAAAACAGGAGGTTAATTGGGAATAACTAGGTCACATTCCTAGATAAGATATAAATAACACCCATGAAAAACAAAGCAAATATTTTGGTATCTTCTATTGTTTTGAGAAGGGTCGTTAACATTCAAATATAAATCAGATAAGCAAGACCAAGAATAACAATAAAATAGTTGCTGAATTTTTGTTAGTTGCTATTAGTGTACATTCTAAAACAAAATTTATATATATATATAATTATTTTTAAAAAATATGATTCCTTCGCTACATAAGAGTTCTCATGTTTCAAAAACACACAAGCCAAAATCTTCAATATAATTATTAAAATTAAATTGAATTAAAGTATCAAGCTCTGTTTCATCCTCAAGCGAAATATTTGGAATAACTAATCTATTAGTTATTCCAAAAACCTTATTTACCAATGTCCCTGTTAGTGAAACTATTGAAATAATTATAAGAAATATATACAGTAACTCATCTTTACCCCCACTTAAAATTAATCCTAATATATTATGGAAACTACTATTAGCTTGTACTACTGAAGTACCATTCTTTGATCATAGTAATAATATATATATATATATATATATATATACAACCTGATGGTGACTCCATGGGTTCAGTACTGGGTCAAACATTTAGCAATTTCTACATGTCGAACCTTGAAAATAAGATATTTACAGATTTAAAAAAACCTTCCGTCTACCTAAGATATGTTGATGATATCCTTATGTTAGTTAAAAATACAGATGAAATACTTCAACTTCAAAAACGTTTCCAAAATAATTCTGTCCTTAAATTCACGTGTGAACTCAATACTAATAATAAAATTCCCTTCCTTGACATTGATTAACACAAATAATAACAAATTTACTATTTCGCCAAATAAAAAACCTACCAGCATAAATTCATGTACACTTAACTACAAGAGCGAATGCCCATATTACTACAAAATAGCAATTATAAAAAATCTAATACATCGTACAGAAACTAATTCATCCACAAAACAGATTTTTTACAGTGAACTAAAGAATATAAAACAAAAACTTATTAATAATAGCTTTCCAAACTATATAGTTGATGAACAAATACAATGCTTTCTTAGAAATCTCAATACTAAGCAAATAGTACATAATACTGCTTCTATTAATCTCAACATATTAATCTCCTATATCGTAATCAAATGCATACTAATTATAAACAAGATGAAAATATACTAAAAAAATTAGTAAATACAAATATATCTACAACAGATCCTAGCAAAAAAATTAAGTTAATCATATACTACACTAAATCTAGTATATCCAACTCAATTATTCACAATGATTCTTCTCCCCCAGTTAGCGATTTGCAAAAAACCAACATAGTTTACAAATTCAAGTGCCCTTTGGGAGATTGTATCTCCAACGAATTAAATAATATTTATGTTGCTCACACCACAAACTCTCTTTCACGACACTTGACACTATATTTGAATAACTCTAACATTTCTAGGCATTTAAAACAACACGCCTGGCCGCATACACAATTCCGGAAAAACCTTGTTGAAAACACAACCATACTTAAACATGAAAACAATAAACAAAAACTAAAACTTCTTGAAGCTAAATATAAAACAGTTGAAACCTAATATGAACAAAATAAACTATGAAATCTCCACACATATTCTTAAATGCCTATAATTGGTAACAGAAGCCATTGGTTTATACCAACGGCTTCCCATACTTAATACATATCGTTTTCACTCTCTTGTGGTCATGTGTGACGTCATGAGCTGCTGTGCAATTTTCGCTTCTAGCGTTTTATATGCACGAGTTTGTCGTTGCTTAGAAATCTTCCATGTAAACAGAACCAGACTATCATCACTGTTTTGTTCGTGTATTGCTTAATATATTGTAATGTAATTGTCATCTTTGATAATGGCTTATGTAAGCCGAAAGCTTAGATAGGATTTTTAAAAATAAATATGTATCAATATTGTGATTTTCTTTCTTTGTTTAATGATAATGTTATTAAGCTTATCAGACGATAAAATAAATAGACAACACTTGTCTATATTATTTATTTATTTATTTTTATTATTCAAGCTCTTAAAAACCTATGGGATTTTAAGTGTTTGATATTCTTTAATTAATAATAATTTTGCTCTGTCTTTTGACATAGAGCTCTCCCTGGATCTGTATCCTCCTGGAAATTCCATATAGATTACCATATTGTATAATTTATATTGTATTTTGGCATTCCACCAGGTACTTTTGATTGTTTGCATGTGAGCTGATCTTTCTGGGTCAACAAAATTCATACTGTGATTTGCAGTCAGATGACATTCTAAAATCCCCAGCACCCCTCGTTCGTGTGCATGTGAAATCATATCAACATAATAAATTTTTAGTCAGACAAAGTCTTGAAGGACGAAATGCATCGCAGATAAACCTTTTCCATTTTGTCATACAATTTCCCCAGTGTTGTTCTTGATGTACAGTGTAACCCGGATATAAGAGAAACCCGGATATAAGAGAGATTGTCTCTGGTCCCAAATTAGAACCTGTGTTAATAAAACAAAATAGACCAAAACCGGATATAAGAGAAACCCGGATATGAGAGAAACCCGGATATAAGAGACTTCTTCTCAGGTCCCGACAACTCTCTTATATCCGGGTTACACTGTATAAAAATATATACAATGTAACCCGGATATAAGAGACCCGGATATAAGAGACCCGGATATATGAGAAACCCGGATATAAGATAGATTGTCTCTGGTCCCAAATTAGAACCTGTGTTAATAAAACAAAATAGACCAAAACCGGATATAAGATAAACCCGGATATAAGAGACTTCTTCTCCGGTCCCGACAACTCTCTTATATCCGGGTTACACTGTATAAAAATATATACAATGTAACTCGGATATAAGAGAAACCCGGATATAAGGGAGATTTTATCTGGTCCCAAATTAGAGCCTGTGTTAATGTATATATAATAACCAAACCCAGATATAAGAGAAACCCGGATATAAGAGAAATCCTGATATAAGTGACCCGGATATAAGAGAGTTGTCGCGGCCTGATAGGTCTCTTATATCCGGGTTTGGTCTATTTTGTTTTATTAACACAGGCTCTAATTTGGGACCAGAGAAAATCTCTCTTATATCCGGGTTTCTCTTATATTCGGGTTACACTGTATATATCATTATTTCATACTGTCAAATGAATATAATTGAGATCGTCCTTCAAAGGTGTATATCCTTTCCAACAATCGGAAGAATATTTACTCTCTGTAAGAAGCGAACGGCACTGTCCTTGTCAGTGCATTCTTGTAATAACTCTAGCAACTTCATGGCAAGCTAAATACATTTTGATTTAAATTTCAAGAGAGTGCCAAAAATAAAAAAAACTTTGATTTAAAATTTATAATTTCTTTGGGTGAATTAATATTTGTGGTAACTTTACATTACAGTGTAACCCGGATATAAGAGAAACCCGGATATAAGAGCGATTTTCTCTGGTCCCAAATTAGAGTCTGTGTTAATGTACAGTGTAACCCGGATATAAGAGAGTTTCGGGACCGGAAGTCTCTTATATACGGGTTTGGTCTATTTTGTTTAGGTAAGTAAAAGTATGGCTCTAATTTGGGACCAGATAAAATATCTCTTATATCCGGGTTACATGGTATATATAATAGACGAAACCCGGATATAAGAGACTTCGCCGGTCCCGAAAACTCTCTTATATCCGACTTACACTGTAGGGTGAATTAACTTTAAAAATTCGGAAATACTCGAAAAAAAAAAAAAAAAAAAAAATCTGAAGTGTAGATTCATATTTTGCTAAGATCTCAAGCTTTCATTTTGTCTTCTTTATTCATATTGTCCTTTTTACAGATAAATTTTTTTTAGTTAAATGAATGAATAAAATGTTTGTTTATTCAATTTTACTTTGTTTTGTTTTTTTTTACCTCCAGTACCAACTATTTTTCCTTTGTCACGAAAAACGTTACAGACAAAATAAACAATAAAAAAATAATCAAGATATCTATCTTTTTAAAAGTAGTAAAAGGAATCGCTTGTTTCAATAACAGCACATAAAAGTTGAAAAAAAAAAAAAGAAAAAAAAGGAAGTCTCCGTCGGGAAATTCTGTAGCTACCCACATCTTCACTTCTTGCTCAGCGCACAGAATCTTTTCTTTTCCCTTCGTCCCTACTTAAAAGGTCCACCTCACGATTTGCCTAAACCCAACTATTCCGTCGTGACAGCTAGTAAGGAATGTAGGGCTTGAGATGAAGTAATACAAAAGTTGTCTGAAAAAGAAATAGGGTGTTCCTCCATCTTGGGACAGAAAAGAAAGACCGTAAGTAAATGAAGTTGAATGGCTACAATACACGAAGAAGAAAGGAGACGATAACCGTACGTAGAAAAAAAGTGGGTGTAGAGAAGAAAGAAAAGGTTAAGTGCTAAAAAAAAAAAAAAATGAGTGTCGGAGAGAGAAAAGAGCGAGAAGACTTAAAAAAAAGGAAGAGAAAAGAGTTGGGGGAATAGATAAAAGAAAGAGTAATGTGGCGGTTGTGTGGGTAAAGGAAATAGAAAAAGGAATTGGAAAAAAAAATAAGAAGGAAAGTAAAAAAAAAAGAACAAAGAAAGCAGACGATAAGGTGTTAAATTAAATAAGAAAGTATAAACAAGAAAGGAAAAGACAGAAAAGAAAAAAAACAGAAATTCAATATGTCGGTCATGTTCGAGTGAGAAATGAAAACTCAATAGAACCTTGATCATTTTTGAATGAAAAAAAATTTAACTTATGTTTGAATGAACGAATAAAAGAAATAAAAATTTACATTGCTGAAGTGAATTAATGAGTGAAAGAAAAAAAAATGATCGAACGAAAGAAAAATAGTGTTTTTGAATGAAAAAAAAGAAAAGAAAATGGAGATCGTGCTGGAAGTGAATGAAGATAAAAAAAATAGAGATCCTTTCATGCGAATAAAAACGAATTATGTTGGAATGAAAGGAAAACGTGGATCATAAAATGAATGAAAAAAATATAGATTTTCTTTGCATGAAAGAAAAACAAGGATACTTTGAGAATGAATGATTGGAAGAAAAATTTAAGTGTAATAATAAAAAAGAAAAATCATAAAAGAATGAAAAATATGAAAAAGTTTGCGCAAAAATATAGTTCCTGTCGGAATGAAAGAAAGAAAGAAAAACGGATATAATGGCAGAGTGAATGAAAGAAAAATATGCATATTGTGCTAAATGGATAGAAGAAAAAAATATTGGTTGTATGAATGAAAATATAATGTTTAAAATACAGTGTAACTCGGATATAAGAGAGTTGTCGGGACCGGATAATAAGTCTCTTATATCCGGGTTTCGTCTATTATACAGTGTAACCCGGATATAAGAGAAACCCGGATATAAGATAGATTTTCTCTGGTCCCAAATTAGAGCCTGTGTTAATAAAACAAAATAGACCAGACCCGGATATAAGAGAAACCCAGATATAAGATACTACTTCTCCGGTCCCGACAACTCTCTTATATCCGGGTCACACTGTATATACATTAACACAGGCTCTAATTTGGGACCAGAGAAAATCTCTCTTATATCCGGGTTACACTGTAAATAAAAAATGTATAGGATGGCCCGAAAGTCTTGTTACCCTACATAATATAATTTTCTATTTCAGATGACTGACACAAGAAGCTTTTACAGTTCGGAAGAGAGGTAGGCAGTGTCAAGACTTTCAGACCATCCTGTAGATTGCATTTACTTGAATGAATGAATGGAAAAAAAAAAAGAAGATAAATTGTGTTTATGTGAATTAAAAATATATTGAATGAAGGAAAGAAAATGTTGGAATGAATGAATGAAAAATGTAAATCATATTAAATTGAATGAAAGATTGATTAATTGATTTTTTATGGATTATCAACCCCTTGTGATTTCTGTCTGAATTTCTGGTATGAAGAGTTATCATTATTATTAGACTATTTACATGTGGACTATTGTCCTCATCTTTGTCACTGTTATTATAATGTTTCAGCCATTGTGCCCTTCAGCCTTCATCAGGTGTATGTCGGGCCGGGTAAGCTATAGGGAATTCTGGACTGAACCCTTTATTTAATCTATGGGGATAGACTGTTCTTGTTCCACTGCCCATGATTAGGGATATCTCGTCTAATTTGTATTTTTAGTACTGGTCAGTTATTGCTCACTATAAGAACTTCCTCCCTAGATTTAATAAAGTGTTCAGTTCAGAATTCCCTGCAGGTTAACTAGGTTGACATACAGTTTTGTAGGTTATTTAAAGCTGAAGCATATTTTGGATTGTAAGAATAATTTTTTGATGAAGGGAGTGAATATTGCAGTTACAATTCTTACTATTTAACCCATAGTTGGGTGAGAGGATAGCTTAATACTTCTCCCAAGGCTACTAAATAAATGTAATGAACCCAACTGTAATTTGAACTTGGCTCTCCAATTTCTCATTCTGAGTTGCTGTCCATTATACCACCTGCACACCTCAACTGAATGAAAGAAAAATGTGGATTAGGTTTGAATGAATAAAATTTAATTTTTTATTTATTTTTTATGGCTTATAAACCTTTTGCCAGTTATTTAAAGCCAGAAAATATTTTTAGAGTGTAAGAATATTTTTTAATTTTTTGAGATAATGATTTAGTGATACAAGTTTTACTAATTAACCCATAGCTGGGAGGAGAAGAAGTGGATTCATATTTGTCCCAAGAGTATTTACATGTAAGTGAATATAACAAACCCAACAGGAATTGGAACTCTGCTCTCCAATTAACAATTCCGAGACCTTATCCATCATACTACTGGCACATCCAAGCTAACAGTACTTGGTATTCTCAAACAGACTCAACATTGCTTAATTTCAGTGATCATACAGGAACCAGTGTTTCAATGTGATGTGGCCATAAGCCCCAAGCAAGGCAATAAAGCCACTAAGACAAAAGGGGTTACTGAAAGTGAATGTTAGTGAAAAGAAAGAGCAATAAAAGAACAGGATTCAGGAAGACAAGATGGTAATTGACATTGCATTTAAATTTATGAAGATTATAGTTAACAGGAAAAACATGATAGCCAGAAGAAATGATATTAAAGTGAAAGAAGGAAAAATGGACATTGTATTTGAATGAATGAAAGAAAAAAATGAATGAGTTTGCTTTATTTTGTTTTATGGCATATCAACCTCAATGGGTTATTTAATGCTGACAAGATTTTTACAATAGATTCATATGAATAGAATATGTATTCTTTGTAAGAAATCAGTTTGTTGATCAGGTTTGCTTTATTTTGTTTTATGGCATATCAACCTCAATGGGTTATTTAATGCTGACAAGATTTTTACAATAGATTCATATGAATAGAATATGTATTCTTTGTAAGAAATCAGTTTGTAGATCAGGTTTGGTTTATTTTGTTTTATGGCATATCAACCTCAATGGATTATTTAATGCCAACAAGATTTTTAGGACAGGTTCGTATGAATTAAATATGTATTCTTTGTAAGAAATCAGTTTGTAGGAGATCAAGTTTCACTGACGTATTTTTGAAACGAGGGTTTGTAGAGAGTTTGGTTTCATCAATGTTTTCTTTTCAGATATACATTTTGTAGAGAAGTTGGTTTTATTGACATTCTTATTTGGTTTATACTTTTTGGTACCAGCCCACTGTTTTAAGAAATAATATTATGCCATCCATTTTTGCTTTCTCAAAAATCTCATACATGTTGTTTATATTATAGCATTTTTTTTCTTGAGAGATAAAGTCCTGAACATACGGTTAATATGTTAAATCGTTTATGTCATTTCATATGCTTGGCATGCTGACTGGTTTTCCTTGTTAACTATGAATAGGTTATTCTTGTGTGGCCAATGAGATAGTAAGTCCGAAAAAATTAAGAAGATCTTGTTTGCTCTTTATAATGATGTTGAGAGCTAGATCTATTGCACAAGTCTCTGCAGTGAAAACAGAGCTTCCCTATTGAAGGCATTTTTTATTGTAATATTTTGGCTCACTGCTGTACATCTTGTCTTGTACTCACACTTTGACCTGTCCATATAGATGGGTGTATGGTTAGGGTAGTTTTCCAATATGCCCTGAAACTTGTCCTAGAATATGAGGGGGTGTGTTTTTTGTTTAGGGAGTTTATTTAGTTCTAGAGTGACTTCGGTTGCTTGATTGTCCACGGTGGTCTCGCATGTTTAAGAGTGTGGTCCCTAACTCTTTAGCAATGGATTTCATCCTAAGTCTATAGGGTTGTATCATATTCTCTTTTTTTTTTTTTTTTTGGAATAGATCATAGTAATTAGGTTTAAAGGTACTTCTGTAAGCTGCATTATTTGGCCATGATTTTAGAGCTGAGTTTGAATTTCACTCGAATCCGTTATATTCACTTACGTGCTAATACCCTTGGGAAAGGTATAAATCCTCTTCTTCGCACCCCCCCCAAGCTATGGGAAAATAGCAGGACAGACCGGATTTTTTAGCCTTGGATGGCAACTAGTCTAGGAGAAGAACAAGTCTGAATTCAAATGCTGCAGAAGTTCGTTTGGGAACCGTGGGTGATGGTTGGAACTGTCTTTAAGATGCTTCCGTGGCATACGTCTCAGATATCGTCTGTGGAGTAAGTCCAGCTCCATGACAATAAAAGAACAGGACTCAAGGAGATAGATGACGATTGACATTGTATTTAAAAGATCTTAGTTGACAGGAAAGCAAGAGAGTTCCACAGACGAGAAGTGCAAAAGAGGAAAGTCAATAGCGGCTCAGATTGAGGAATTGGAGAGCTGATTTCGAATTCTAGTCGAATCCATTACATTCACTTACATGCTAATACCCTTGGGAAAGGTATGAATCCTCTTCTTCTCCCCCCAGCTATGGATAAATAGCAGGACAGACTGGGTTCTATAACCTTGGATGGCAACTGGTCTACCGTAGAAAGAAATGGCAACCTACTGCAGGGAAAACAAAATCTGCCTTGTCCGTCTTGTATTGAAAGATACATGATTGCCTAAGTGTGTATCATGCATGGCATATAAGTGACTGAGTGCCAGTTTAGATTGCCTTAAATGTGGAGGTGTTTCATTAGCTTCTGTGTATAAGCTCTCAACTGGAGATGTCCTAAAAGCCCCATGAACTAGTTTGAGGCCTTGATGATGGGTTGCGTTGAGGTATGATTTTCTGGCTGCCTCATATATGAAACTACTGTAATCCAGTTTTGAGTCAAGTAATGATCTGAATAATTTTGTTAATGTTTATTGATCTGCCTTCCATCCATTCAATATGGGTAAATACATGCAGAAGTTGGAGCACTTTGTTACATTTTATTTTTAAAGGGAAAGAATGTTAATTTTTTATCAAAGATGATACCTAAGAACTTGTGTTGTTCCACTACTGGGATTTCTTCTCTGTCCAATATTAAACAGGGGTCATTGTGCAATTTTCTCAACTGGCAGAAATGTAGGCATTTGGCTTACTTTTTGAAAAATTGTCACATAGAAATAAAGTGTCACTGCCGACACTTTGATTTGAACACAGATTGCACAGTTGACATCATCTTGAAATAATTAGATCACATGATGGGTAAAGGAAAACTATATATATGGTAATTAGCGGCGTCTGACCTAGTTTTGTTTGAAGGTGTTACTATTGTTGTATCTGTCTCTCCTACAAACGGGCTTTACAAAAAAGGTGAAACTATTTTCAGTCGCCTATTTGTGTTTTTTATTGAGGCATTGTTGGAGGCATTATCTGAGTCTATTCTGTCACCAGAATGAACTGATATATGAAGACTGGTGTATAGATGAGCAGGGTAAAATGAACTGACATAAGCAAGTTGAATAGATTAGCTGGCTTTGATGAACTGGTATGAGCAGCCTAAGATGGCTAGATGGGCTGGCTCAGATGAACTGAAATGAGCAGACTATGATTATATCAGTTCATCTGAGCTAGCCCATCTATACATCCTAGGCTGCTCATATCAGTTCATCTGAGTCAGCCCATCTATACATCATCATCTGCTCATATCAGTTCATCTGTGCCAGCCCATCCATACATCATCGTCTGCTCATATCAGTTCATCTGAGCCAGTCCATCTATACATCATCGTCTGCTCATATCAGTTCATCTGGGCCAGCCCATCTATACATCATCGTCTGCTCATATCAGTTCATCTGGGCCAGCCCATCTATACATCATCGTCTGCTCATATCAGTTCATCTGGGCCAGTCCATCTATACATCATCATCTGCTCATATCAGTTCATCTGGGCCAGTCCATCTATACATCATCGTCTGCTCATATCAGTTCATCTGAGCCAGCCCATCTATACATCATCGTCTGCTCATATCAGTTCATCTGAGCCAGCCCATCTATACATCTTAGGCTGCTCATAGCAGTTCATCAAAGCCAGCTAATCTATCCAACTTAATTTGCTTATGTCAGTTCATTTGACCCTGCCCATCTATCCGTCTTAGTCTGCTCATATCAGTGCATCTGAACAAGCCCATCTATCCACTTGAGTTTGCTCATATTAGTAAATCTGAGCTAGCACATGTAGCCATCTTAGATTGCTTATATCTGTGCATTTGAGGCAGCCTATCTATCCATCTTAGTCTGCTTATATCAGTTCATTTGATCCTGCTCATCTGTCAGTCTGCTCATATCAGTGCTTCTGAGCCAGTCCCTCTAAACATCTTAGTGTGCTCACATGAGTTCATCTGAACCTGCTCACCTATCCATCTTAATCTGTTAATACATCAAAGCCAACTTATCTATCCATCTTAGTTTGCTAATACAAGTTCATCTGAGCTAGCGCATCTATCAATATATATCTCTATAGTCTGTTCATACCAGTTCTCATGAGTCAGCTCACCTATCCATTTTAGTCTGCTCATATCAATTTATCTGATCCTGTCCAGCTATCCATCTTAATTTGCTCCTATCAGTTCATCAGAGCCTGCCCCTCTGCCCATTAGTCTGCTCATATCAGTTCATCAGAGCCTGCCCATCTGCCCATTAGTCTGCTCATATCAGTTCATCAGAGCCTGCCCTTCTGCCCATTAGTCTGCTCATATCAGTTCATCAGAGCCTGCCCATCTGCCCATTAGTCTGCTCATATCAGTTCATCAGAGCCTGCCCATCTGCCCATTAGTCTGCTCATATCAGTTCATCAGAGCCTGCCCATCTGCCCATTAGTCTGCTCATATCAGTTCATCAGAGCCTGCCCATCTGCCCATTAGTCTGCTCATATCAGTTCATCAGAGCCTGCCCATCTGCCCATTAGTCTGCTCATATCAGTTCATCAGAGCCTGCCCATCTGCCCATTAGTCTGCTCATATCAGTTCATCAGAGCCTGCCCTTCTGCCCATTAGTCTGCTCATATCAGTTCATCAGAGCCTGCCCTTCTGCCCATTAGTCTGCTCATATCAGTTCATCAGAGCCTGCCCATCTGCCCATTAGTCTGCTCATATCAGTTCATCAGAGCCTGCCCATCTGCCCATTAGTCTGCTCATATCAGTTCATCAGAGCCTGCCCATCTGCCCATTAGTCTGCTCATATCAGTTCATCAGAGCCTGCCCTTCTGCCCATTAGTCTGCTCATATCAGTTCATCAGAGCCTGCCCATCTGCCCATTAGTCTGCTCATATCAGTTCATCAGAGCCTGCCCATCTGCCCATTAGTCTGCTCATATCAGTTCATCAGAGCCTGCCCTTCTGCCCATTAGTCTGCTCATATCAGTTCATCAGAGCCTGCCCATCTGCCCATTAGTCTCCTCATATCAGTTCATCAGAGCCTGCCCCTCTGCCCATTAGTCTGCTCATATCAGTTCATCAGAGCCTGCCCATCTGCCCATTAGTCTGCTCATATCAGTTCATCAGAGCCTGCCCTTCTGCCCATTAGTCTGCTCATATCAGTTCATCAGAGCCTGCCCTTCTGCCCATTAGTCTGCTCATATCAGTTCATCAGAGCCTGCCCATCTGCCCATTAGTCTGCTCATATCAGTTCATCAGAGCCTGCCCATCTGCCCATTAGTCTGCTCATATCAGTTCATCAGAGCCTGCCCATCTGCCCATTAGTCTGCTCATATCAGTTCATCAGAGCCTGCCCTTCTGCCCATTAGTCTGCTCATATCAGTTCATCAGAGCCTGCCCATCTGCCCATTAGTCTGCTCATATCAGTTCATCAGAGCCTGCCCATCTGCCCATTAGTCTGCTCATATCAGTTCATCAGAGCCTGCCCATCTGCCCATTAGTCTGCTCATATCAGTTCATCAGAGCCTGCCCATCTGCCCATTAGTCTCCTCATATCAGTTCATCAGAGCCTGCCCCTCTGCCCATTAGTCTGCTCATATCAGTTCATCAGAGCCTGCCCATCTGCCCATTAGTCTGCTCATATCAGTTCATCAGAGCCTGCCCATCTGCCCATTAGTCTGCTCATATCAGTTCATCAGAGCCTGCCCATCTGCCCATTAGTCTGCTCATATCAGTTCATCAGAGCCTGCCCATCTGCCCATTAGTCTGCTCATATCAGTTCATCAGAGCCTGCCCATCTGCCCATTAGTCTCCTCATATCAGTTCATCAGAGCCTGCCCCTCTGCCCATTAGTCTGCTCATATCAGTTCATCAGAGCCTGCCCATCTGCCCATTAGTCTGCTCATATCAGTTCATCAGAGCCTGCCCATCTGCCCATTAGTCTGCTCATATCAGTTCATCAGAGCCTGCCCATCTGCCCATTAGTCTGCTCATATCAGTTCATCAGAGCCTGCCCATCTGCCCATTAGTCTGCTCATATCAGTTCATCAGAGCCTGCCCATCTGCCCATTAGTCTCCTCATATCAGTTCATCAGAGCCTGCCCCTCTGCCCATTAGTCTGCTCATATCAGTTCATCAGAGCCTGCCCATCTGCCCATTAGTCTGCTCATATCAGTTCATCAGAGCCTGCCCATCTGCCCATTAGTCTGCTCATATCAGTTCATCAGAGCCTGCCCATCTGCCCATTAGTCTGCTCATATCAGTTCATCAGAGCCTGCTCATCTGCCCATTAGTCTCCTCATATGAATTCATTTTAGCCTGACCATCTGTCCCGTTTAGCCTATTAACATCAATTCAGTTGAGTCTGTCTATCTTAGTCTGCTTATATGAATTTATCTGAGCCTGTCCGTCTTTACTTGTCCCTGCTCATCTATCCATCTTAGCCTGCACATATGAATTCATTTGAACCGGATCATCTGCCCCACTTAGTCTGCTCACATTAGTTCGTCTGAGCCTGTTCCCTATCAGCCAATACTTCTACTTATTATCTATCTCATTCTTTTTAATATATTGGCTGCCTCATAATCTATCTATATCAGTCTTGCTCATAATCTCCATTTACCTGTTCATTACCTATTTTTGTCTGAATCTTATCTATCTCATTACCTATGTATCTCATTATGTTCATTATGTCTCTCTCTGCTCGTTATCTAGCTGGGATTGCTTAGTGTCTACCTCAGTCTGTTCAGATCAATTTCCCAGTTTATATTCAGTAATCTTCTATGTCTTTGTGTGATTTATTTTCTTTTTGTCTTTCTTTTTGTATCTCAGCATTTATACACCTGATTGTTTCAATTAATTTATCTTCTACAATTCCATTTGTTTGCAGGAGATCTATTCATATACACCTTTTGTTTTCTGATCTAATCGTATATGCCTGCAGGATACCAACTCTCTATTTAGATGCATGTCTGCTTCAGTAATGATAGCATGATATGCTTTTCTTATAATGGTAGTATTTGGGGAATATTGGGCTTTTGCTAGGGTAAGGTAATAATATTATTATTGCCTTTATTATAATAAAGACAAGTGTACACATACTGTCAAAACTTGCGGCAATTGTTAGAAAGGTTTAATAGTGAGATGCAATGAAACAAAAGTCTTGAAACAATGTATCGAGTTTCAATAAATCAGAGATAAAGAATACACAATTAAAATAGAGGCCAATGAACCGTTTAATTAATCTCTTCCCTTTATTTGATAATTTAATCTAAGAAATCGACACGACTTAAGTCTACTACTCGTAGGTGTAAAGAAGCAAGAGAAATAAGATGAAAGAAAGACTAGTCAAAAATGAATAATAATGACAAGGCTTCATCTAAGAAATTCACACAACATTAATACTACTACTACTACGAATACTACTCCTAGGTGTAAAGAAGCAAGAGAAATAAGATAAAAGAAAGACTAGTCAAAAATTAATAATAATGACAATACTTCATCTAAGAAATTCACCGAACTTAACACTACTACTACTACTACTACTCGGTGTAAAGAATGACCGATTATGCACTCTCTCCCAGAAACTGTAACTAAGGTCTGCTCAGCATCATAAACAACTGATGAGCTCAGTAGTTGTTGAACAAACACAAATGATCTTGAACAGGTGTCTGTGACAGGGGATTGGCTAGACCACTCAAGCAGACAGGTGTGCTTGAAAAATGAGAGTAGCCGGCCATTATATATATATTTTTCATTTCAATAAAATGTTCATCTGTTTAGAATTAGTGCCGGAGTTTAAACATTATTAGTAAGTTGAGGCACTCCAGTAATACCTAACAATGTTACCAACCTTTTTAGATATGCTGTATATATCATATATAACATATAAATCCTACCGAGGCACTGCACCTGCATCTTTGTATAAAACTCTTCACAAAAGAGATAGAAAAATGGTAATGATGAGATTTACCATTTCTTTATAAGGAAACATTTAGCATTCATTGACAGAACAGTTGGCATTACTGTCAGTTGAAACTAAAAAATCTTTCCTTTTAAATGACGGTAATTGTTAGAAAGTTTTAATAGTGAGATGCAATGAAACAAAAGTCTTGAAACAATGTATCAAGATTCACAATTAAAATAGAAACCAGTTAACCATTTAATTCATTCCGTTTATATTTTTCTAGATGTTCAATGCTCTCGATGATTCATTGATTACTCCTTGTATTTTATAAGTTGCTTCTTGCCAAATATCTTTTCATGTTAAAAATTCTATGTGTTTAATATAACAGTGAAATGGAAATATCTCTTGAAAGAAAAACGATTCACAACAGAAAAACAAAGATGGCGATGAAAAAACCTATTTCAAGGCTGAGTTGAATCAAGACAATCACATATTATTACTAAGTTGAGGCACTCCAGCAATACCTAACAGTGTTACCAACCTTTTTAGATATGCTGTATATGTCATATATAACATATAAATCCTACTGAGTCACCGCACATGTATCTTTGTATAAAACTCTTCACAAAAGTTATAGAAAAATGGTAATGATTAGATTTACCGTTTCTTTATAAGGAAACAGTTAGCATTTTTTGACAGAACAGTTGGTATTACTGTCAGTTGAAACTAAAAAAATCTTTCCTTTTAAATGACGGCAATTGTTAGAAAGTTTTAATAATGAGATGCAATGAAACAAAAGTCTTGAAACAATGTATCGAGATTCAATAAAGCGAAGATAAAGAATTCACAATTAAAATAGAAGCCAATTAACCGTTTAATTAATCCATTCCATTTCTATTTTTCTAGATGTTCAATGCTATCTAGGACTCATTGATTATTGTTTGGGGAATATTGGGCTTTTGCTAGGGTAAGGTAATAATATTATTATTGCCTTTATTATAATAAAGACAAGTGTACACATACTGTCAAAACTTGCGGCAATTGTTAGAAAGGTTTAATAGTGAGATGCAATGAAACAAAAGTCTTGAAACAATGTATCGAGATTCAATAAATCAGAGATAAAGAATACACAATTAAAATAGAAGCCAATTAACCGTTTAATTAATCCATTCCATTTCTATTTTTCTGGATGTTCAGTCCTATCTATGATTCATTGATTACTCCTTGTATTATATAAATTGCTTTTGCTCAATATTTTTCCATGTTAAAAATTTTATATGCTTATTAAAATAACTGTGAAATGGAAATATCTGCGGGAAAAGATTTGCAACAGAATGAGAATGATGGCAACAATAAAGCTTATTTGAGAACAAAGTCAAAACAAGATGATCACTTAACAAACAAAGGTATCTGAGTGCCTCACATGAAAGGCTTGAACAAATAATACTGTAATTTAAGAAATGTAGGAATAAAAGGATTGATTAGTTAAATGGTTCATTTTGCTCAGAAAGTAATTTTGTCTAAATGTAGATGAATATTTTAATTGTATAGATTATTAAAATCACTAAGGGAAGTAATCGCACATATACTTATTAATTTGAGTTAATTTACCTCCCCTTTCACTGCAGATGTGACAGGAAACATATGAACATTGTATTGACTAAACTACTTATTAACATGAATAATTTGTACTGTATTTATATTTTAATGTAACATATTTTTATGGATTAGGACATATTTTCAAAATTGTAAGGAAATTGTTTTGAGATGTAATGTTATTTTGGGTCTGTCTATATTTCTGAGATGAGGTATTATGTACATGTACAGTATTTACATTAGTCAGACTATTGTCCTCATCTTTGTCGCCATATTTGGCACAACGTTTCGGCCGTTGTACGCTCCGGCCTTCTTCAGGTGGTTGGAATTTCGAACTGAACCCTTTATTTCGATCACTGGATCCACGAGCCATGTTTGATGGATGTCAGTTATCAGTTATCTCCTGCTAATTTTCCCTCTGAAAGTTCTCCACTGCCTTAACCGGGTATTGAACTCACACTCTTTGGGTCTGTCACTGGATCTAGCCAACGCCTGTATCCACTGTGCCATGTGTCCATGTGCCAGGACATTTGGGTATGAATTTCTGGGTATTAAAAACCTAATGTTTTCAGCAACCATTTTTTACCAGTACTCATATTGCAATTTTGCTGCTATCATTGCATGTTTTTACCAGATATGGCGACAAAGATGAGGACAATAGTCCGACTAATGTAAATACTGTAATGTTATTTTGTTTACTTTTTTTAATTAATTCAGTATCATCAGTTTCTCCCCCCATTTTTTTTTATCTTTCAAACATTTTACCTCCAACAATAATTTAAAAATGGTCTCATATATATTTGATGATCATTTTATTCTTATTTTATTGATTGGTTTCTATTATTCATCATTTAAACTGTAATTAAGATGACGGTAATTAATAATAATAAGTGCTACATTTGACGAGGAAATGTTTATTTTGATATCCAATGTAAACTATATATATTTGCATCAGGGTTATCCAACCTTTTAAGCTTGGGCATTAGCATAATTTTGAATTGGCATATGATCTAGTGAGTAATTTTGTCATTGTGATTTAATCGTTGATTTAATTAGACATAATTTATATTGTTCTTGCTCATCCATGTCTCTAGTTTAATTTAATAGATTTTAAGTATCTATTTCAGATTTCAGATTTTCTGAACTTTAAATTAATTAAGGGCATTAACAGAACAATCAAGCAATATTTCATCAAGCACTAGAAAATTCAAATGCAAAAACAACACTGATTGCTATTGTTTTATACGTTACGTTAAAATATAAATATGGTAGAAATTATAATTTGTACCATATTTATATTTTAGCATAACATATTTTTATGGACAAGACACATTTTCAAATTCGTAGGGAAAGCGTTTTGCAATATAACATTATTTTTTTTTGTTTACTTCCTTTCTATTGATTCAGGAAGACAGTTTCTTCCATTATAATTTATCTTTCAAACATTTTACCTCCAACAATGATTTAAAAATGGTCTCATATATATTTGATGATCATTTTATTTTTATTTTATTGATTGGTTTCTATTATTCATCATTTAAACCAAAATTATAATAACAGTAATTGATAATAATAAACAAAGGTATCTGTGTGCCTGACATAAAAGGCTTGAACAAATAAGACTGTAATCTAAGGAATAAAGGAACTGAACGGTTCATTTTACTCAGAAAGTAATTTTGTCTAAATGTAGATAAATATTTTATTTGCATAGATTATTAAAATGAATAAGGGAAGTAATCACACATATACTTACTGATTTAAGTTAATTTACCTCCCTTCTTGCTGCAGATGGGACAGGAAACATATGAACATTTAGTACATTGTATTGACTAAACTACCTAATAATGTGAATAATTTATGCCATATTTATATTTTAACATATTTTTATGGACAAGGATCTATTTTCAAATTGGTAGGGAAAGCATTTTAAACAGAAATTATAATAACAGTAATTGATAATAATAAGTGCTACATTTGACATCCAATATAAACCTTATATGTGTTTATTTATGTATGTTTCTGTGTGTGAATGAGGGAAGTTTGAGTTTTCACTTCTTTCAAAAATTAACATTGCATTCTATGTGGAAGCTGGGGTTTGATGTGATAAGTACTCAAACCAAAAATTAGATTTATAGCATCTATCAATTTTTGAGCATTTAGTTTTAAAGATCATCCAAAGGAAGGAAAAAGCTTCAGATAAGAATGGTGAAGCTCAGGCTGTCGCTTTGGACATCTCAAAGACATTTGACAGGGTTTGGCATAATCTCTAAGGCATTTGACAAGGTTTGGCATATTGATCATCTTCACAAGTTGAAAGGTTATGGTATTTCTGGGCAAATTTTTGAACTGATTCAGTCTTTCTTATCAAATCGCAAAATGAATGTCGTCTTGAATGGCCACTCTTCTAGATCTTTTTGTATTAGTGCAGGTGTTGCCTAGAGCGCTATCCTTGGACCTACGTTTTATCCTAATTTTCATCAATGACCTTGATATCAGTTCTCAAATGGGTATTTAGGTCTTGAATGAAAGAGGAGACATGAGACAATAGAAAGACAACTTTCTGATGTTGAGAATAACGTTTGAGTAATATGGAAGTTTTAAGGAAAATGAAAATAAAACGGACACTTCTACAGAAGAGGCTGTTTATATCTATCTACTCCTGTTCATATCTATCTATCTTTGTTCATATCTATCTCTGTTCATATCAATCTATCTCTGTTCATATCAATCTATCTATTTATGTCTGTTCATATCTATGTCCATTCATATCTATCTATCTATCTATCTATCTATGCCTGTTCATATCTATCTCTGACTGTTTATATGTATGTATGTATGTATCTATCTATCTAATTCTGTTTATTGTCAGTTATTGCTGAAAGAGTTTATCAAAGATTTAGATAAGAATGGTGAATCTCTGGCTCTTATTTTGTATATCTCGAAGGCATTTGACAGGGTTTGGCATACTACTCTTCTTCACAAGATGAAAGGTTATGGTGTTCTTGGGTGAATTATTTTTTTAACTGATTCAGTCTTTCTTATCAAATCATGAAATGAAAGTTGTCTTGAATGGCCACTCTTCTAGTTCTTTTTGCATTAATGCAGGTGTCCCCTAGGGCTCTATCTTTGAACCTACATCATTTCTAATTTTCATAAATGACCTTCCTGATGTCATCAGTTCTCAGCTCAGTATCTATGTTGACACAAATATTTACTCTCGTCTTAATAGTAAGTCTGAGGTGTTCAATGATGTCAAATTGGCAGCTGATGACCTACAATCTGTTGTTAAATGGGGCAAGGAGTGGCTTGTTAATTTTAACGCCTCAAAAATTAAACTGCTCTCTTTTAATCATCTGCGAAAACCCTTTTTACCTTGCATGGCTGATGCTAATCTCCAAGAGAATGACTCACTGCACCTTCTTGCACTAGTGTTTTCTGCTGACATGAAGTGAGAAGACTGTATTGAATCAACTGCTAAGTTTTCAACTCAGAAAGTTGATTCACTATATCACACTAGACAGTTTTTCATGCGAGAATCTATTTTACATATTTATAAATCTACCATTAATCCATGCTTTGAATATTGCTGCCACATCTGGTCTGATGCTCCTGCAATATATTTAGAGATTCTTGATAAAAGCCAAAGAAGAATCTGCAATGTTAATTATCCTGACCTGGCATCTCAGCTTCACTCACTTTCTCACCACTGTAATGTAGCTTCCTTGTGTCTTTAAAATAAACACTTTCATGGTAACTGTTCTGATGAACTTTCCACTATGCTATTAGACTTTATGAATTTAAGCACAGTACTAGATTGGCAGCTAGGTTTCATCAATTTACAGTGGAAATGGGTGGATGTAACCGTAAGTTCTATGCTAACAGTTTCTTCTTTTGAACTTAATACTTGTGAAACTCTCTTTTGGCTTCTTGCTTATATATATTAAATAAATAATCATCAAAGTCTTATAATATTCAGGCATAAAAGTCACTCCTTCTCCTTACAAAGAGAGGGCTGGAAGGACTTAATATATATCAAATTTAGGAAAAGAAATAAAGCAAAGCAAGGTTAATTGGTTTTCATTACTTTCTTGTCAGAGTTCTATAAAGGGAAAATTTGCACAATGAATAAAAAGAACAAGATCAAAAGTATATATATATATATATATATATATAAAAAGAAAGAACAGTAAGCTATAAAATCCGGTGTTCTTATAGATATTTTTATTTTTACACAATAGTGCTCAATGTAAATTTACAGAGCATTAATATTATAAATTAATTGATTTAAAATATGGTTTTTTCGCTACACAGTGATAACCATGTTTCAGAAATGGAAGCTAAAGCCCCTGAATTTAATTTTGTTATTAAACCAAAGACATTAGTTCCATTTCCTCGTCAAGCGAATTTTGAAGACTATCTATCTATCTATCTCAGTCTGTACTATCTATCTATCTATCTATCTGGAGACTCCAAAATTCGCTTGACGAGGAAATGGAACTAATGTCTTTGGTTTAATAACAAAATTAAATTCAGGGGCTTTAGCTTCCATTTCTGAAACATGGTATCACTGTGTACCGAAAAAAACATATTTTAAATCAATTAATTTATAATATATATATATATATATATATATATATATATATATATATATATATATATATATATATATATATATATATATATTAAATAACATTCCACCCTAAAAGCCACTCTCTCTCTGCTTACATTTCCTTTTTAAATATTGGCTGTTTTTTCTTTACTTTTTAAATATTGGTTTAAGTTATTCTTACTGCTGACATCTGACCTATTCTACCTATATAGTCAGTGCCACACTGATATTTAAAATGCATAGTTACAGTACTAATATGGTGAGGAAATAAAATATCCTTACGGATTGATCTTAGCATTGGTTGAACAGTAACTACAATGCATTGATTGGTAGATGAATAACAGTTTTTCAGACTAGCAGAAATTTACTGGGGATGCCTTATACTAATAACACCAATCCATGGAATTATGCAAATGCGCAGGACATTTTGTGACATTTTGCCATGACTCCATAATATCAAGAGGGCATCCATTTTTCACCTAAAACTTTACTGATAAATTCAATTTCAGAATTTATTTTTGTCATTGACAAAATTAGAAGGGTAGGATTCATTAACAGGTAAATATGAAGAGACTTACAGATTAACAGTGCGAGAAGGATATGAAGAAATGATATATAGATAGAGAGAAGCAGACTGAGATAGATGGAAACAGACTAAGGTAGGTAAAGATATGGACAGACTGAGATAGATAGGAACAGACAGATACATAAAGAGATAAGAATAGAGTGAGATGGGAACAGACTAAGGTAGATAGGAACAGAGTGAGATAGATAGATAGATAGATAGATAGATAGGAACACAGTGAGATAGATATATAGATAGTAAGTACAGAGATAGATATATAGATAGTAAGTACAGAGATAGATATATAGATAGTAAGTACAGAGATAGATATATAGATAGTAAGTACAGAGATAGATATATAGATAGTAGGTACAGAGATAGATAGATAGATAGATAGAAAGATAGATAGTAGGTATAGAGATAGACAGATAGATAGTAGGTACAGAGATAGATATGAACAGACTGAGAGATAGATAGATAGATAGATAGATAATGAACAGATCGGGAGAGTTATAGATAGATAATGAACAGATGGGTAAATTTATATTATATATATATATATATATATATATATATATATATATATATATATATATATATATAGATAGATAGATAATGAACAGATCGGGAGAGTTATAGATAGATAATGAACAGATGGGTAAATTTATATTATATATATATATATATATATATATATATATATATATATATATATATATATATATATATATATAGATAGATAGATAGATAGTACAGACTGAGATAGACAGGCAGATAGATAGATAGGAACTAAGATAGATAGCTAGTAGATAGGAACAACAGACTGAGATAGATAGGAACAGAGATATATAGCTTGACATTGCATTTAAATTTTTTAACACTAAAGTTGACTGGGAAGCAAGAAGCCAGAAGAGAGTTCCACAAGTGAGAAGTACAAGAAAAGAAACTGTTAGTATAGAACCTATGGTTACATTTATCCTTTTCAACTGTAAAATGATGAGACCTAATTGCCAATCTTGTTCTGTATAATAGCAGAAAGTTCATCAGAACAATTATCATGAAAGTATTTATAGAAAGTTATTGAGTGATAGGAACACAATTGTGGAAATTGAAGTCTATGAAATATTATGCTATAATTGAGGAAATTCAGAAAATTGGCCATATATTGCAAATGGCATGGGTCTCTGGCACCAAAAGTTGCTTGAAGACTTTAAATGACATAAGCCAAGATGACAAAAGACTGAAAATGACTAAGTGCCATAAAAATGGACGGAACATTTTTTGCACAAGAATTCACAAATCCAGAACAATTCCAAGAAGGTTGAATTAAGCTGTTTTTTAAGTAAAGCAGTTTGCAAAGAATTTTGTTTTTTTTTGTTTAGTGGTATATCAACCGTTAGTTATTTAGTGCTGAAATCTAAATATTTTGTTTAAAATTTGATCTTTATTGTTTTTTAGATAATAATGTTTTTAGTGATAAAAGTCTTACTAATTAACCCATAGCTGGAGGGAGAAGATGTGGATTCATACCTTTCCAAAGGCTATTTGCGTGTATGTGCATATAACAAATGCAACTGGAATTGGAACTCAGCTCTCTGATTAACAATTCCGATCCATTGTCCATTACACCACCCGCACATCCAAGCTTACTGCACTTGGCATTCTCAAGTGGTCACCCATCTAAGTACTGACCAGGCTCAATGTTGCTTAACTTTGGTGTTTGTATGAGAACCCGTAGTTCTAACCATCATGATGCTAAGCGGTTTGGGCATATATTTTCTGGAGAGTTGAGTCATGTTTTGACCTGCTTACTAATGGCCAGAACACTGGCAGCTAAAGTCTGTTGAAAAATTCTACCCAGAATATCTGTCTACTACAATGAAGCCATGGAATTATGATACAGAGAGTAGGTTTTTATTGCATCTCGTACTGGGAAATTCAATAAACAAACGCAAGTCCAATAATTCAAAGGAATAGCAAAATATATTACAAAAAAAAAACCCCAACAAATATGCTTCCCATTTGGGTCAGGTATTTTGGTAGAAATAAAATGGCATTTTCCAGCAAGGTAATGTTGCCCTCAGAGATCCTTTTCAACCACTGTAGAGGTAATTTTGATGCGTGATACCACAGCTTGGACATTAACTAAAACCCTTGAGTCTAAGCTTGATGGAATCGGCACTTGGATGCTGAGAGCTACACTTAACCTCTCTTGGAGACTAAATCACAGCTCTTTGATATTTCTCTCTTGTGAAACTCTCTTCCAGCTCCATGCTTTCCAGCCAACTTTAATCGGCAAAAATTTAAATGCAATGTCAATCGCTATCTCCTGATTACTCTTTCCTCTTCCCGCTCATTATAACATTTTTGTACCTAATTCTTTCACAGCCTGTAACCCAGTGGCTTTATTGCTTTACATGGGGTGATACTGATTAAAAAAAAAATTTTTTTTACAATCTTACATGAATGCAGAATGCACTTTGCAGGACACTGCTGGTGAGCAAAACTTGTGGGTGATTTGCTGCTCTGGACACCTAGCCATGCCTACATTGACCAACTACAGTGTAACCCGGATATAAGAGAGTTGACGTGACCGGAGAAGAAGTCTCTTATATCCGGGTTTGGTCTATTATATATACATTAACACAGGCTCTAATTTGGGACCAGAGAAAATCTCTTATATCCGGGTTTCTCTTATATCCGGGTTTGGTCTGTTATATATACATTAACACAGGCTCTAATTTGGGACCAGAGAAAATCTCTCTTATATCCGGGTTTCTCTTATATCCGGGTTTGGTCTATTATATATACATTAACACAGGCTCTAATTTGGGACCAGAGAAAATCTCTTATATCCGGGTTTCTCTTATATCCAGGTTTGGTCTATTATATATACATTAACACAGGCTCTAATTTGGGACCAGATAAAATCTCTCTTATATCCGGGTTTCTCTTATATCCGGGTTTGGTCTATTATATATACATTAACACAGGCTCTAATTTGGGACCAGATAAAATCTCTTATATCCGGGTTTCTCTTATATCCGGGTTACACTCTGTGTTATGACATAGAATGCCACTCGAATGTCCTTCCGGCCTTCATGCAGGGCTATGATGGTCAGTGCGATAGAGTCATGAATGTCTGAGAGAGTTTTGTGGCCTGTTTAGGGGCCAGAAAGAAAGACATGGGAGACAAAGGTAGGCTGAACAAGTATATTGAAGATATATATACAAAGCAAGAGTGTTAGTAATAAGTAGATAGCTGTGTACGTCCGAACGGTAGGTTAGCACTGCATCTACTTCTCCTCTCAACCGACTCCCGCAGTTAGTATTTATGAGAGGAGGAAGAGTTCATTCTACTGTAGGAGGGTTTACCACAACAGATAGCTTGACTGAATAATAAAAAATAAATGATGTTGCAGCAGAGACTACAGACTACCAAATCATGTTTGAGTACTAATATTTGTCTGTAACATTTTGACATGGTTATTTTTTTTTTTTTACTAAAGTTCACCCTATTCAAGATCCAAGAGCCATTGTTATTATGCAGATTATCTGAAAATTCTCCAGATGCTTTGAATATCTTGAATACCATTTTTGTAGCGTTGATGCAACACTGGTGTGCATGTGCCACAGAAGATCTACAGGATTACTCAGTCAAAATTGGGACGCCATTGAATAAATTTCTTTACTTTATAATAGGATGTGGAAGTGACTTATCCCCAAAATGGGAGAGGCTTACGGAATGAGTTGTGAAGCTAAGAGAAAATAGAAGAAAGCAAAGATCATGAGAATAATATAACACTTGATCCTTGACTTGAAGAGGTTAAGATTGTAATGTTCAAGAAAGCAACCATGTGGGAGCTTGTTCAATGAAATTGCAGTTCTTGAAAAAAAAATCTTTCTGAGTGGAACTTCCTACTTTACTTTTTGGAATACAGAGCAAATGGGGGGGATTAATGTTGTATCCTGTAAGAGGTTACAAACAGACAAAGGTGGTACTCAAGTGAAGGAACAGCAACACACATGTAGATGAAAGAAGAGAGGCTTATTGCAAAAGAGAATACACTACTGAAAGACAGGGAATCAGGTATATCCTGCGTTCACTATATATATCTACTGATATAGTCAGTCTACATGGGCAATAGGGAGTGTGGGGCATTCCATTACAACAATTAAGCTCTGATTTAGCTGTAAATATCTTTTTTTTCTAATCATTTCACCGCAAGCAAGGCAATAAAGCCACTAAGATGCAAGGAGTTACTGGGAGTTGAAGAGAATGAGAAGATTTTATTGAAGAAAAATGACAATAAAAGAACAGAGTTCAGGAAAACAGAAGATGGCAGCTGACATTATATTTAAATTTTTGAAGAATGTAGGTGGTACAGAAGCAAGAAATCTGAAGAGAGTTTCATAGGTGAAAAAAGAAACTATTCCATCTTGGGTAAGACGATAAACAACATCCAACACCAAGGCCTATGATCAGGAGGTTTTGAGGAGTGTGGAACTACCTCTTAATTGCTGGTGTTCCCAGGTCCACCCTGACCTGGGGTAGTAGCACCTATCAGGGCCCCAGCTATGGGCAAATAGTTACCCCCCACCAAAAGGGGTCAAAACACTATGAAAGTATAAAAATAGGTTTTAATACCAGCAATACTTTTTGGGAAAATTTTTTACCAGCAATACATTTTGAAAAAAAAATATTACCAGCAATAAAAATCTTGTCGGCATTAAATAACCCATTGAGGTTGATATGCCATAAAACAAAACAAAAAGAAACTATTAGCTAGATGTAACCATAAGTTCTATTCTATTTCAACACTAAAATAGTGAGACCTAGGAGCCAATCTAGTAGTACATTTAATTGCTGATGTTCCCAGGTCCAGCATGACCCGAGGTAGTCGCACCAGTCAGGGTCCCAGCTATGGGCAAATAGTTACTCCCTCTCAAAAGGGGTCAAAACACTATGAAAGTATAAAAATAGGATTTAATACCAGCAATACTTTTTTATAAAAATTTTTACCAGCAATGCATTTTGAAAAAAAAATATACCCAACAGTAAAAATCTTGTCGGCATTAAATAACCCATTGAGGTTGATATGCCATAAAACAAAACACACAAACTATTAGCTAGATGTAACCATAAGTTCTATTCTATTTCAACAGTAAAACAGTGAGACCTAGGAGCCAATCTAGTAGAATACTTAAATTCACAAAGAGATTATGATCATAGTGATCTGGAAAGCATATTCTCAAAGTCTGTCCCACGAAGCAACAGTTCTGGAAGTTTCTCCTTACCAATGGAATACAAAGAGAATATCGATGAGTTAACCCTGTCATGAAAATACTGATAGAGTAATGAGAAGTCAGCCATGTTTCATCTGTCTGAAAGGGGTTGTAAAGTGGAAAATAATTCATTACCCACAAGGCCATGTAAATGCTTTTGAACTCTGTCAAGGCAGGAAAGTGAGGATAGAACAATGTTATTGATAATGTAGTTTCCCTATTTAAAATTCAAAGAAGAATCTGCAATGTTATCAGTACTGACCTGGCATGTCAGCTTCAATCATTTTTCCCACCACTGTAACATAGCTTCCCTGTACCTTTTCTATAAATATTTTCATTGTAATCCCATTAGAATGTCTGAAGACCATCTTCTCGAGAGCTCCTCTCTGCGGCTGCTCGGTCTCACGCTGTCTGCTGATCTGAGATGGAATAAATACATCGAGTCAGTTGCATCATCCACCGCAAGGAAAGTTGGTTCCCTGTGCCGAGCCAGGAAATTTTTCTCCCCGGAATCAATCCTCCAAGTCTATAAATCGACCATTCGCCCTTGCATGGAGTATTGCTGCCATATATGGCCTGGGGCCCCTGCTGTTTGCCTCAGGGTTCTTGATAAGATCCAGAGACGGATAGGCAACGTGATTGGGCCTGATCTGTCATCTCGTCTGCAGTCGCACTCTCACAGACGCGATGTTGCCTCGCTCTGCCTTTTTTACAAGTACTTTCACGGTAATTGCTCCGAGGAGCTGCTTTCGCTTGTCCCTATACCTCGTGAATTTAAACGTCCCACGAGGCTGGCATCCCGCTCCCACCCCTACACCGTGGAAACTGTTAGATGTAGACGTCTCTTCTACTCCAATAGCTTCATGTCTCGCACATCTCGCCTATGGAACTCCCTTCCCTATTACTGTTTCCCTGACAAATACAATCTCCAACGGTTTAAGTGTAGTGTCAATCGACATCTCCAGTTGCCTGGATCTATCCACTTCCCTTCTCCACATCCTTTCATCTTTCATTCCTATCTGCTCTCACTCCAAATCTTCTGTAACCCCCTTGCCTTGATCGACCCACTGTCTTTCTTTTTCTCCACATCCTCTCCTTTACCACGCCTATCTGCTCTTCCTCCAACCCTTCTTTAACCCCTTGCGTTATAGTGGCCTCCAGCCTTGCTTGGGGTGATACGCTTAAAAAAAAAAAAAAAAAAAAAAAAAAAATTGTTCTGAAGAGCTTTCCTTTTTGGCACCTTGACTTCACAAATTTAAGTGCAGTACTAGATTGGCAGCAAGGTCTCATTGTTTTACAGGCGAAATGGCAAGATGCAGCCGTAAGTTCTATGCTAACAGTTTCTTCTCTCACACTTCTCACTTGTGAAACTTCTCTCCCTGCTTCTTCCTTCCCAGTCAACTTTGATCTTTAAAAATTTAAATGCAATGTCAAATGTTATCTTCGTTCTTCTTAGTTCTTGTTCTTTTATTGTTCCTCTCCTTAATGATGTTCTCTCATTTTAGTGGCTTTATTACCTTGCTGGAGGTGAGATGCTTAAAAAAAAATTAATTTTTTGCTATTGATTTCCAATACAGGGTCCAAGAGCCACTCAAGATAGAGTGTTAAGGCATAAAGTTTTTTTTAGGGTGCAAAAGGAGGAAATAAAAAGTACATATTATGAGGATATGTAGGATAGATAACAGTTGACCCAAGACATTTTTTTTTTAATAATTTCACTCCAAGCAAGGCAATAAAGCCACTAAGATACAAGAGGTTACTGAACATGAGAGAATATGAGAAAAAGAAAAAGATTAAAGAGAGAGGACAATAAAAGAACAGGAATGAAAAAAAAACAGAAGATAATGGAGGCTGCAAGGAGGGAAGATTATGAAGATATGGAAGATAGATAATGATCAATGCTAAGCTTAAAGAGGCTAAGATTGTTGTGTTCTGGGAAGCATTCATGTAGTTTCTATTCCACAAAGACATGGTTCTTGGGAAGAATCTTTCCAAATGGAACCATTCCATTCGAAAAGATTGCTTCCATTCTGATAACTATTTACATTGCGAAAGACAGACAGACACAGAAGTGGAACAAAGTTTCCTATTAGTTACTAATACCATACACACGGTTTGGAGACAATTATTTTTTCGTTTCACTTTCTTTACTATGACTCATATTGCAAATGCAATTTTTTACAAAGATTTTTCAAAACTTTTATTCACTGTTAGGAGGATGAATTTTGTTAAATGATCTGGAAGACTTTCACAATGTTTAGATCTGCATATGTAAAAAAAAACAAAAAAAAAAAAAAGAACCAAAAGAACGAGTTTTATGAAAATAACAAGTAAGAACTCCCCAGAAGTCATTTTTAAATAATCTCCCCTCCCGACAAATAATCGCACTCCCATAATAGAGACGATCTGTGATTTTAATTTCAAGTAAGTGACCCCCTTCTAAATGTGTAAAAGATTTGCTTATGTTGACTAAAACGAGCAGGACAAATTAAAAATTTATTAAAGTTTCATTTTGGTTGTGGTTCTTGGGAGGAATCTT
The DNA here is from genome assembly GCA_964036315.1 of Acanthosepion esculentum. NCBI lineage: Eukaryota > Metazoa > Mollusca > Cephalopoda > Sepiida > Sepiidae > Acanthosepion > Acanthosepion esculentum. Next base: position 31,993,266 of record OZ038519.1, on the reverse strand, counting down.
TCAAAATGGAACCACTTACCAATAAGGAAAGAGTTACCAGATCTTAATCCCAGAGAGAAAATATGGGCATCTATTAAGGTCAAACTGAGTGGGAGTAAATTTAGGAGCACTGACCAGCTCCGCAGGATGCTGTCAGTGATAAATGGATCAACATAAATATGGCACATTGTAAGCAACTACCATCCGGCTTGCCCACATTGCTTAGTCTCGTGGAGAGAAAGAAAGGAAAAGCTTCCCCTCAGAAGAGCATACCTTGAACATAAACACTGCTTATATTGTCTGATGATAGTGTGGCATATTTCATCATTATTTTCTTAGAATGAACGTAAAAAAAAAAAATTGATGACAGGAGTGGATAAGTTCTGCTGTGATTTTTTTAAAATCTTTATTTTTATCTAACACAGACTTGTCATATCTGTCTGTTTTAGCCTCTTCATAGCTCTCTCTTTTAGTCTGTTCATATCTATCGGGATATTTCCATGTCCATCTGTTGCAGTCTATTCATATCTATCTTAGTGTTTTCATATCTGTCGTAGTCTGCTCATACTGATCTATTCACATATATCGCAGTCTCTTCATATGTATCTATCGCAGTGACTTCATATGTATCTATCTCAGTCTATTTGTATCAATCACTCTCAGATTATTATTATATAAGTTTATTCCTATCTCTCTCTCTCTCTCTCACAGGTTATTCCTATCTTTTTCTTTCTGTTTCTTACTATCGCTCTCTCTGTTTCTTCCTTTCTATCTCTCACTCCCTCAGTTTCTTCCTATCTGTCTCTCACTCTCTCAGTTTCTTCCTATCTGTCTCTCACTCTCTCAGTTTCTTCCTATCTGTCTCTCACTCTCTCAGTTTCTTCCTATCTGTCTCTCACTCTCTCAGTTTCTTCCTATCTGTCTCTCACTCCCTCAGTTTCTTCCTATCTGTCTCTCACTCCCTCAGTTTCTTCCTATCTGTCTCTCACTCCCTCAGTTTCTTCCTATCTGTCTCTCACTCCCTCAGTTTCTTCCTATCTGTCTCTCACTCCCTCAGTTTCTTCCTATCTGTCTCTCACTCCCTCAGTTTCTTCCTATCTGTCTCTCACTCCCTCAGTTTCTTCCTATCTGTCTCTCACTCTCTCAGTTTCTTCCTATCTGTCTCTCACTCTCAATCTTTTACTATCTATCTATCTCAGTCTTTGCCTATCTATCTATCTATCTATCTATCTCAGTCTATTCCTACCAATCAGTCTCTTCAGATCTATCTATTTATTTTACTCTCTTCATATATATATATATATATATATATATATATATATATATATATATATATATATATATATATAAAGTCAACATAGAAGTCAACACTTAGAGGCGACAGTCTGTTTCATGCTAGATGCAATCGTCAGGCCTGACGATTGCATCTAGCATGAAACAGACTGTCGCCTCTAAGTGTTGACTACTATGTTGACTTTTATATTTACACACGCTCTATCTCTGATATTGAGCACTTCATCCCATAAATATAGCACATTTTAAGACTATATATATATTTATATATATATCAGTCACTTCATATGTATCTATTTCAGTCTATTCCTATCAATCAGTCTCTTCACATCTATTTATTTTACTCTCTTCATACATACATACATACATATATATATATATATATATATATATATATATATATCTATCAGTCACTTCATATGTATCTATTTCAGTCTATTTCTACCAATCTCAGTCTCTTCACATCTCTTTCAGTCTATTTATATCTATTTTATTCTGTTCATATCTATCTATTGCAGTCAACTTGTACCTATCTATTCATATCTATCTATGTCTTTTCATATATATTTCTCTTAATCTGTTCCTATCTCTCTTAATCTGTTCCTATCTCTCTTAATCTGTTCATATCTTTTTTTATTTATTTATTTTTTAATCATTTCACCTCAAGCAAGTCTAGAGTTAACTTACATTCCCCACATATCTGCATAAACTGTGCCTCTTACTCTGTAACTCTCTACCTTGAGTAGTTCTCGGGCCTTGTACAGGATAAATATCACTGAAAAAAAAATTTAAGTGCCCATAGCATCTGAACTATTTGCAACAAAGGTAAAATGATGCCAAAAATATTTACTGAGAAATTTATAGGGGTACCAACTTTTGGATTAATTTTAAATTTCATTCGAAACAAAGAAAAGAATACTGAACTGTTATGCATTCTCAGTCATTCTATATGGCAGTGAATGCTGGACAATCTATCACAGATGAAGAAGAGTCTTGAAGCAAGAGAAACAAAGAAAAGAGTAATGACTTGTTACGTAATATCAGTCCTCCTATATGGCAGTGAATACTGAACAATCTCCTCTCAGATGAAGAAGAGACTTGAAGCAAGAGAAACAAAGAAAAGAGTACTGAACTGTTATGTAATATCTGTCCTCCTATATGGCAGTGAATGCTGGACAATCTCCTCACAGATAAAGAAGAGACTTGAAGCAAGAGAAACAAAGAAAAGAGTATTGAACTGTTATGTAAGATCAGTCCTCCTATATGGCAGTGAATGCTGGACAATCTCCTCACAGATGAAGAAGAGACTTGAAGCAAGAGAAACAAAGAAAAGAGTACTGAACTGTTATGTAATACCAGTTCTTCTACATGGCAGTGAATGTGGGGCATTTCACAGATGAAGAAATTACAACAGAAATGTGGTTCTACAGAGGGATGCTGAGAATATCATGGACTGAACATGTGAGTAACAAGGAAGTTTAAAGTAAATGGAAACAAACAGGACACCATCTGACACCAGCACTGTTCAATGGTGTACTATAGTTGTATCTGCGATTACAAAGCTTCTACTACAACAAGCATTATGAAAGTGACAAGTATTCGTTGACATCACAAAAGTGGCAATGAATGTTTGTTGACATCATCACGAAAAGGGTTACTGGGTGTGGAAGAGTTAGAAACAGGAACATTGCTAAGGGCCGAGAACAGAGGAAGAGTAACCAGTAGGACAGCAGATAGCAATTGACATTCAAATATGCAAATCAACCAATCACCCTTGCATGGAATACTGCTGCCATATATGGTCTGGTGTTCCCGCTGTTCATCCCAAGGTCCTCGACAAAATCCAGAAATGGATATGCAACGTGGTTGGTCTTTATTTGGCATCCTGTCTGCAGTTACTATCTCACAAATGTGCTGTGGTTCTCACTATCTTTTTTACAAGTACTTTTATGTCAACTGCTCTGACAAGCTACTTTCACTGGTTCCCAAACTGCATGAATTTAAGGGTGCTACTAAGTTGGCATCCCACCCTTTCACTGTTAAAACAATTAAATGTAGCCATCTCTTCTGCTTCAACAGCTTCTTATCTCACACCTCCAGTCAGTGAAACTCCCTTCCTGTTACTTGCTTCCCTGATAGCTATAATCTTCAAATATTCAAATGTAATGTCAATCGACATCTTCTGATTCCTTGACCTTGATCCCTGTCCTTCTCTTTATTCTTTTCCCAATCACTTCTCTTTACTCTCACTCTCTGTAACCCCTTGTGTGCTAGTGGCACACCCGCCTTGCTTCGGGTGATTTGCTTTAAAAAAGAATAAAAGAAAAAAAATTTTTTTACTGGAAAGCATGGAGCTGGAAGGGAGTTCCACAAGCGAGAAGTGTGAGAAAAGAAGCTCTTAGCATAGAATTTACTGTTACATCTAACCATTTCAACTGTAAATTGGTGAAGCCTTGTTGCCAGTCTAGTACAGCACTTAAATTTGTAAAGTCTTGTAAAGTCTTGGTACCATCATAGAAGGTTCATCAGACCAATTACCATCAAAGTATTTATAGAAAAGACAAGGAGAAGCTCAACTGTAAATTGGTGAGACCTCATCATCAGTCTAATTGGAAGAATTGAGGCATCATTGCAAAGAGCTGTTGTATTTATAATATTTTTAATCTATAGTAAATATTAATTATTGTCACCAAGTTTCAAATGTGTCCATGCAATATACTTGGAGCTATGTATGTCAAAATCTAAATCCACACGACGCAGCCCTGGGATGAACTCACAATTGTGATATCACTAAACCCTGTTCTTATATTACTGTCTGAATTTCTGGGATGAGGAGTTATCATTATTTACATTATTTACATGCGGAATATTGTCCTCATCTTTGTTGTTATTATCACCTGATCGCCTTCTGTCTGAATTTCTGGGATGAGGAGTTATCATTATTTACATTATTTACATGCGGAATATTGTCCTCATCTTTGTTGTTATTATCACCTGATCGCCTTCTGTCTGAATTTCTGGGATGAGGAGTTATCATTATTTACATTATTTACATGCGGAATATTGTCCTCATCTTTGTTGTTATTATCACCTGATCGCCTTCTGTCTGAATTTCTGGGATAAGGAGTTATCATTATTTACATTATTTACATGCAGACTATTGTCCTCATCTTTGTTATTATCCCCTTATCGCCTTCAGTCTGAATTTCTGGGATGAGGAGTTATCATTATTTACATTATTTACATGCAGACTATTGTCCTCATCTTTGTTATTATCCCCTTATCGCCTTCAGTCTGAATTTCTGGGATGAGGAGTTATCATTATTTACATTATTTACATGCAGACTATTGTCCTCATCTTTGTTGTTATCCCCTTATCGCCTTCAGTCTGAATTTCTGGGATGAGGAGTTATCATTATTTACATTATTTACATGCAGACTATTGTCCTCATCTTTGTTGTCATTATCTCCTTATCGCCTTCAGTCTGAATTTCTGGGATGAGGAGTTAGCATTATTTACATTATTTACATGCAGACTATTGTCCTCATCTTTGTTGTTATTATCACCTGATCGCCTTCAGTCTGAATTCCTGGGATGAGGAGTTATCATTATTTACACTATTTACATGTGGACTATTGTCCTCATCTTTGTTGTTGTTATCACATTTTGGCTGTTGTGCTATGTTTCATAGACTACACAAAGACCTTCGACAAAGTACGCCACAAGGATCTGTTGGAACTCCTTACTAACCTTGATATATTCGGGAAAGATATTAGAATAATCAAGAACCTATACTGGCAGCAAACAACATGCACGTGCATAGAGAATGAGTTCAGTGAATATACAAAAATAGAAAGGGGTGTAAGGCAAGGGTGCATCTTCTCACTTGACCTGTTCAACATATACAGTGAGGCAAATCTGAGAGAATTAGAAACCCTACCTGGATTTAGCATTGGCGGCCATAATCTTAAAAACATAAGATACGCAGATGACACAGTACTGATAGTAGACATGAAAAAGAAATTTTCTACAGAAGGTAGTGAAGGAGAGCAAGAAGAAGGGACTAAGCATAAACTAGAAGAAAACAAAATGGATGGTCATCAGTAAAAGGATTAGTCTGAAATGTGATTTGCAGGTCAGGAACACTAGAATCAAGCAGACTCGGTAATTTAAATATCTTAGAAGTGTTCTAACAGAGGACAGTAAATGCAACACTAAGATCTGTAGACATACTGGGATAGCCAAGAACGCATTCCAAAAGCTGGTCAGAGTATTGCGAGGCAGAAGGATTTCTTTGGTAACGAAGAAAAGAATACTGAGCTGTTACGTGACATCTGTTCTTCTTTACAGTAACAAATGTTGAATGATTTCCTCAAAGATGAAGAAGAGACTCGAGGCGACGGAGATGTCATTCCACAGAAGGATGCTAAGGCTATCATGGACTGAGCATGTAAGCAACGATGAGGTCTTAGAGAGGATGCAAACTTAATATCAGGAAGAGGCAGCTGAAGTTCCTGGGACACCTAATAAGGAAAGAGGGCCTGGAGAATCTAATACTCATGGGTCGAATAGAGGGAAAGAGAGATAACTGAAAACAATGCACAACATACCTAGCGGCTTTAAGCAAGTGGATGACAGAACGTGATCTACGGGAGGTGGCAGAGAGCTGCAAGGGATAGAGGGAGATAAAGAGCCATGATTGCCTATGTCCTGAAAGGACATGGCACATAGAAAGAAAGCTCTCTGGCTTTCTTCAGCTGCTTTTCAATCTTGCTCACTTTCACTCAATTATAAACTTAACCCTTTATTCAATCTATGGGGGCAGATCGTTCTCATTCCATGGACACATGTCCAGGGATATTTCTAATTCCTATTTATTACTTTTTAACTATTGCTGAACTTCTTTCCACTGGGTCAAATCTGCACTACCCAGCCCAGGTTAAAAGGTTTGCTTTCTGACCATGAGACCCGGGTTCAAATCTCACCATGGTCGATATTTCAGGAAGGTAATTTCTTGATGTTGTCAGTCTGGAGGAGGCAATCTCAGTGTGCGACACCCTTTGGAAAGTGCCTGAAAATCATACCACGAGTTGACCCAAGCCTTGTGGGTGAAATTGGGTAGATGGAATTGCGGGCCATTGATGACTGTGCTAGCACAAAGTCACAAGTCATTGTGACCGAGGGTTTGAGCGTGCTGGGAATTGATCAGATTGCTGATCACATTAGATAACACGCTTCTCTCCCAGAAACTGTAACTAAGGTCTGCTCAGTATAGTTGCAGTATAAACCACAGGTGGGCTCTGTGGATGTTGCACAAACACAGAAAATGTGGTTGAGCAAGAGTCTGCAATAGGGATCAGCTAGCTGCCCTAGTAGACAGGTATCCTCGAATACTAGTGGCCAGCCATTATCGATTAACCCAGCCCAGAGATTGAACAGACAATTACTATATCACCAAATTCATGAAGCAACATTTAATCCACTATGCCATTGTCACACATATTATCGCAATGTGCTTGAGTTTAAATCACACTGTTCATATCAATGTATCGCAATTTCCTCAAATTCATCTCAACCTTTTTCTAGTTATCTAACTCTGTTCGTATCTATTTAACTTTGTTCGTGTCTATCTCTGTATCTATCTGACTTTGTATCTATTTCTGTATCTATCTGACTTTGTATCTATTTCTGTATCTATCTGACTTTGTATCTATTTCTGTATCTATCTGACTTTGTATCTATTTCTGTATCTATCTGACTTTGTCTCTATATCTATTTCTGTATCTATCTGACTTTGTTTGTATCTATATCTATTTCTGTATCTATCTGACTTTGTTTGTATCTATATCTATTTCTGTATCTATCTGACTTTGTTTGTATCAATATCTATTTCTGTATCTATCTGACTTTGTTTGTATCTATATCTATTTCTGTATCTATCTGACTTTGTTTGTATCTATATCTATTTCTGTATCTATCTGACTTTGTTTGTATCTATATCTATTTCTGTATCTATCTGACTTTGTTTGCATCTATATCTATTTCTGTATCTATCTGACTTTGTTTGCATCTATTTCTGTATCTATCTGACTTTGTTTGCATCTATTTCTGTATCTATCTGACTTTGTTTGCATCTATTTCTGTATCTATCTGACTTTGTTTGCATCTATTTCTGTATCTATCTGACTTTGTTCGTATCCATCTATCTCAATCTGCTTGTGTTTAAATCACACTGTTCATATCAATCTATTTCTTAAAATTCATTTCACCCTTTTTCTATCTTCGTATATATCCATCTCTGTCCATATCCATTTATGTTCATATCTATCTATCTCACTCTGTATCTATCTAACTCTTTGTATCTATTTCACTCTGTATCTAACTTAGTATCTATCTATCTCACTCTGCTTTATCTATCTCACTGTTTGTATCTATCTAACTTTGTATCTATCTCACTCTGCTTGTATCTAGCTCACTCTATAATAATATATCCCACTAATTAACCCATAGATTGGGGGAAAAGAAATGGATTCATACATTTCCCCAGGGTATTTGCACGTAACTGTATATAATGGACCCAACTGAAACTGGGATTTGGTTCTCTGATCTCCAAGTCCTAGCCGTTATCAATTACACTACCTGCACATCAACACCTTACAACACCTGATATTCCCAAACAGTCACCCATCTAGACACTGAACAGGCTTGATGTTGCTTAACTTTGGTGATCATATGGGAACTAGTGCTTCAATGTGATGTGGCTGTAAGCCTTTGTTTAAATGTAGATTTTGTTTTCTTCTACATTGGATCTCAATTCATTCTAAGCTGGAATCAGTTACATTTTCTGACTGAGATACTTGGGTAGGGAGGGATAATAATGATTTACTAAGACAAGTTCCACTAATTAACCCATAGCTGGGCGGAGAAGAGGTGGGTTCATACCTTTCCCAATCATTTACGCATAAATGGATATAACGAACCTGACTGATACTGGAACTCAGTTCTCTGCCTCTCCAAATCCAAGTTGTTATCCACTACACCACCCATACAGCAGCACCTTATAACACTTGGTATTCCCAAGCAGTCACCTATCTAAGTACTGACCAGACTGGTTATTGCTTAACTTTGGTGATCATATGATCAAAAGTCACAAAACATTTTAGCCAGACCATTCCACCTTCTTAGGTGTACAAATCTAATTTTCTGATTCTGAGAAGATTCCTTATCATTCTAAGAGCTGTTTTGACAGTAGAATTCATTTTGTCGTCATTGCATTTTTTTTTACCCCAGGGTCTGAGAAAATCCAATCTACAATGTTCTTCAGATCTCCAACTTTTAAAGAAAATGAAAACAAACTCCATAGAAAATGATGGAAAACAGGAAGAAAATTACAGTGTGTGTGTGTGTTGTGTGTGTGTGTGTTGTGTGTATGTGTGTGTGTGTGTATGTGAGCGAGAGTGTGTGTGAGTGTTACAAATGAGAATGTCATGTGTCTAGTTATATTATCTTTGTTGCTTTGCACAAGTTGTAAACAATATTTTCTCTGATGTCCTCATTATAAATAAATTACACCTTTGCTTCACTTTTATGGTAATGGTAATATTAACTGTTTCCCTATACGGAAACATTTGGCATTCACCGACTGAGCAGCCCGTACTGCTTTCAAATGAATTTTATAAAATTGTTCCCTTAGGACAATTTTTCAGGAAAAATAGGTTTCTCAAATCCAGTAGCTCTTATTGCACTTTCCAGTATTGAATGGTGGCGGGGGGGTCCTTCCTACACCTTTTATTTGAAGTAGTGCTGAATGTCAACATCTTTATTATGCCATTATTTTCTCTTTGAGTTACATGTGCTATCCATTTTAATTGTTTCTACTGTTGGTAGTCCTCAAGTGACGTGGTTTCTGTTATTTGGTACAGATCTTTGTGATTCTGTAGTGCCAGTCTACAATGTTCAAAGAAGTAGGATCTTTGTCAAGATTCTCAGGCTTCACTCGCTCTGAGCATTTTAACTGTTAATCTTAGGAAGCAGTTGTATATAGCTGACAGTTTAGCTATTTCTGAACAGGTTTACCGTCATGCTTGGACATCGATATGAAAATCTCGATCTGACAAAGTTGCACATATGAACAGCTTTATTCTACTTCCATGTTAGACTGTGTAATTATTCTTGGTATGCCAGTAGCATGGATATGGTAATATTAACTGTTTCCCTATAAGGAAACATTTGGCAGCGAGCAACCTGTACTGCTTTCGATTGAATTTTATAAAATCGTTGCCTTAGGACAATTTTTTAGGAAAATAGGTTTCCCAAGTCTAGTAGCTGTTAATTGAGCTTTCCAATATTGATGGGGGGCGGTTGTTTCCTTCCTACCCATTTGTTTTAAATAGTGTGGAAGGTCAACATCTTGATTATGTTATGATTTTCTACAATTTCTGTTGTGCCAGTTCACAATTTTCAAAGAGACAGTCTTTGCCAAGACACTCAGGCTTCATCGCTCAAACCATTGATGTGAGAAAGTGGTTGTATACAGGTGGCTGTTTAGATATTTCTGAACAGGTTTCAATAGGAACAGGAAGGTAATAGTAATATTATATATGGTAATGGTAATAATAGCTGTTTCCCTACAAGGAAACATTTGGCATTCATTGGCCGAGCAGCCAGTGGTATTCTAGTTACATATTTCTTCACTCTCTGGCTATCGGGATAGGATCAAAGTGTAGTATCTGTTCTCCTCATCTCTAAAGGTAATGGTAATATTAGCTGTTTCCCTACAATGAAACATTTAGCATTTGACCAAGCAGCCAGTTGAAATTTATAAAATGTTTCTCGTAAAACAATTTTTCAGGAAAATAGGTTTTTTCAGATCCAGTAGCTGTTATTGCTCTTTCTAGTACCGATGGTTTCCTTCCAAACTTTTTGTTTGAACTAGTGTGGAAAGTCAACATCTTGATTATGTCATTATTTTCGCCTTCAAGTAATATGTGCTAGCCATTGTAGTTGTAGCTATTGTTGTCGACAGTTATTTGGTACAGTACATAGACAGTTATCGCACAAGCTCTCTAGCTATGGAATCATGGGAAAAGTCTTCTCAATTATTTCCCTGTTATCAATCTTTTCGATACTGATGGGGGGTTTCCTTCCTAACCTTTTATTTGAAGTAGTGTAAAATGTCAGCCTCTTGATTATGTCATTATTTTCTCATAGAGTTACAGAGCCGCCAGTAATCGCAAGAGCCAACATTGCTAGAGACTATGCAATGTCTCATTCTCTCAGCAAACGGGGACTTTGCTCCTTGAAAGATTCGCTTACATTTATTGTGAGCAGCAATGAATAGGCACCTGTTGTGATGAGAGCCGTCATACTGGTATAATAAAAAATAGTGGTTCCCATGTGCTATAGCGGTCAAGCGTGCTGGTACGAACCATGGAAAGATTTGAGGTTTCACCTGGTATTTCCAAGAAAAGATGAAAGCATCCATGTTGGCTTTGACCCAAGAATAAACCTCTGTGTCACAATTTTTAATTGGGAGTTTAAAGATGTCAGTCCAAGGGATGTCATGGAGAAAATCATGGAGTGAGTCCTAATAAGCATGTTGGTAATGGAAAGAAGTCTTGTGGATCGGGGGTTCCTGTTTAATAGCAGATTGGAATGAAATACCAACAGCTACCACAGAATTACCAAGAAGGTTTTGTTGCAAAGCTCAGCAAGAACGAGGAGGGAAAGTAAGAAATAAATCAAGTAGAGAAGCAGGCTGCTCGGTTTTGCTAGGAAAACAAGTAGGGAAGTCCAAGATTTGAGTAAGGGATTGGGCAATGAAAAAATTTAATGTTTGAACACTGGCAACATCAGTCCCTTTAGAATGTTTAAACCTCATGTTGTGGTGAGCATTAAAGTCACCAAAGGCAAAGATATTCGCAGATGGGTAGAGGAAATATGCCTTTTCTATACTGTCAGCAATTATGTCTAATATATTACAGTCCGGGGAAAAAGGGGAGTGATAAAGGAAAAAGAGATAACCTAACAGAGTTTAGTAATGAAAGACAGGCACATGAAGGAGTAATCTGAGCCCTCAACAGAGAATTCTCTGGATATTGGAAGATTATCTCAGGTGTAAACACCAAAGACATGCATATGAATCCTGGGAATCTGTTCAGCAAACGGGAAGACAGCCTGGAACCAAGAATTCGTTGGCAGTAATGGAAGAATTTAAATTAGTTTCACAGAGGGCAAAGATATCTTGTGATCGTTCCAAGAGGAAAGATTCTACACTGCAAAAATCCTGGGAAAAGGGGAGCGATAAAGGAAAAAGAGATAACCTAACAGAGTTTAGTAACGAAAGACAGGCACATGAAGGAGTAATCTGAGGCCTCAACAGAGAATTCTCTGGATATTGGAAGATTATCTCAGGTGTAAACACCAAGGCCATGCATGTGAATGCTGGAATCATTTCAAGAGGAAAGATTCTACACTGCAAAAATTGGAACAGATACCATGAATATTAGGGAAAGAAAAGCTGAGTTATTGTAGGTGATTTTTTTTTGTTTACTGGTTTAGCTGTATTTCTTTTTGTTGTGTTTTTCATAAAATTTGTTATGAGGAGAGTGAGAAAAAAAGCCCACTGTAATTGTCACTATCTGTCATCAGTGGTAATACAAACCAGCCAGAGTATGTCTGAGAACAGAGTATAGTGTAGCCTCAGGGTTGCTCCACCTCCCACTGGAAACATATGCAGGGACACCTATCCATGTAGGACATAGCACTACAAATAACCCGATATTATGCAACTGTTGATCAGAGTATGCCCTTTAAGCACTACCAAAGAGTTTGGGCTCTTAATAACCAGTTGGAAGTAGCAACCTACCAATTTGGTACCTTCACAATATAAAGTCACAGCCACTAGTTAGTCCAACTGCCAAAAAGTTAAGGAGGAAAGAAGAAATAAAGAAAGAAATAAAGAAAGAAAGAAAGAAATAAAGAAAGAAAGAAAGAAATAAAGAAAGAAAGAAAGAATGAATGACAGAAAGAAAGAATGAATGACAGAAAGAAAGAATGAATGACAGAAAGAAAGAATGAATGACAGAAAGAAAGAATGAATGACAGAAAGAAAGAATGAATGACAGAAAGAAAGAATGAATGACAGAAAGAAAGAATGAATGACAGAAAGAAAGAATGAATGACAGAAAGAAAGAATGAATGACAGAAAGAAAGAATGAATGACACAAAGAATGAATGACAGAAAGAATGAATGAAAGAATGAATGAAAGAATGAAAGAATGAATGAAAGAATGAATGAAAGAATGAATGAAAGAATGAATGAAAGAATGAAAGAAAGAATGAATGAAAGAAAGAATGAATGAAAGAATGAATGAAAGAATGAATGAATGAATGAATGAAAATGAATGAAAGAATGAATGAATGAAAGAATGAATGAATGAATGAATGAATGAAAGAATGAATGAATGAAAGAATGAATGAAAGAATGAAAGAATGAATGAAAGAAAGAATGAATGAAAGAAAGAATGAATGAAAGAAAGAATGAATGAAAGAAAGAATGAAAGAAAACTGGTAAACCATATCTTGAAAGGAAACAAGGGAATAACCTCTACTCCTGTTCAATAAATGTGGAAGGAATTCAGGCCAGACAATAGGTAAGTCTATTTACTCCTATAAAGCAAAACAAATCCTCTATAAATAATAAATTATCTATTTATAATTTAAATAATACATTATATATTTATAATTACGAAAAAAGAAAATCATGTTTATTTTTTATTTTTTTTAGTGTTGTTGTTACTGCTCCCGTTAATCAGATTAGTTGTTAATTAATTAAAACAAATATTATTGTTGTTGCTCCCATCACTAATCCTTTTAATGAAATTAAATGTCAAAAAAATTAATGGAAAAAGAAAAAGTTAACATTCAGTTAATAAAATTTAGAATTTATACAAAGGATAACATATCACTGATGTGAAATTTAAAAATAATAATAATGTTTACTATTTTTTAAGATAATAAGATTAAGTGAAACATCCCTGAAAATTAAAAAAGTAAATAATATTTTACTTATTGAATAATTTAAAGGAAGCAGTGATATTATAACTTATTATAACATATTTGTATAAATTTTGCAATGACTGGTTTCATAAATTAATCCAAATAGGGGATAGAATTTATGTATGTGTGTCCTTGCATGTGCATCTGAGTACTTTTACTACGAGGGTCATTCAATAAATGAGGTGAATTTTTCGGTATAAGGACTTCTAATACAGATAGAAGCTTACTCTTTTTTATTTTTTTTTGTTTTACTTCTTTTTCACATGGATTTAATTTCTTTTGCAGATTAAAAAAAATCTTTGAGAGTTTTGGTGATTAACAAAGATGGCTGACCAAGAAGCATGCTCCAGGATTGAACAGCGGTCAGTTATCAAGTTTTTGGTTGCTGAAGGGTGCAAACCAGTTGAAATTCATAGGAGAATGTCAACTGTGTATGGTGCCACATGTTTCAGCCCAAAAAATGTCTACAAGTGGGCTAAATTGTTTAAAGAAGGACGGAGCATTGTTGAGGATGAAGACAGGCCTGGGAGGCCTACAGAAGTGAGGTCTCCTGAGGTGATCGAATCAGTCAATGACCTCATTCAGTCTGACAGAAGGGTGACAGTAGATGACATTGCAAGGACTTTGAGCTTATCTGTTGGGACAAACGCAGGGGTCATCAGTCAGAAGGAGTCATCTTGCATCATGACAACGCAAGGCCTCACACAGCAGCCCAAACGGTGCAGACCATCAACGAGCTGGGCTGGGAACCGCTCCCTCATCCCCCTTACAGCCCAGATCTTGCCCCTTCAGACTTTCACCTGTTTGGTCCCTTGAAAGTGTTCACGAGAGGCACAAAGTTTAAAAGTGATGATGAAGTCAAAAGTGTTGTGAGCGACTGGCTGAGATGTCAGTCCAAAGATATTTACGTTGAGGGAATACGGAAGCTTGTGCACAGATGGGAAAAGTGTGTGATAGTGCTGGGAGACTACGTTGAAAAAAAAAAAAAAAGCTTCTATCTGTATTAGAAGCCCTTATACCGAAAAATTCACCTTATTTATTGAATGACCCTTGTACATTTATATATAGATGCATGGATGCACATACATGTATAGGAATTTATTTTATTTGATTTTTTTTGTTGTGGAATTTATTTAAGGTACAGGTGGACTTAAAAATTTATCTGATAGTAAGAAGAGCAAATATTGTTGTTTTGTTTATTTAGAAAAACTACTATAAGTGGTAAATTAGACTAAATTTTGAGGAATCATAAATGTTATTATAGGATGGATTGGTATCTGTCTATAATTCTGAGATGAGGTATTATGTACACTATTTACATTATTCGGACTATTGTCCTCATCTTTGTCGCCATATTTATTACAACGTTTCGGCCTTTCAGTATCTGTCTATATTTCTGAGATGAGGTATTATGTACACTATTTACATTATTTGGACTATTGTCCTCATCTTTGTTGCCATATTTATTACAACGTTTCGGCCTTTCAGTATCTGTCTATATTTCTGAGATGAGGTATTATGTACACTATTTACATTATTCAGACTATTGTCCTCATCTTTGTCGCCATATTTATTACAACGTTTCGGCCTTTCAGTATATGTCTATATTTCTGAGATGAGGTATTATGTACACTATTTACATTATTTGGACTATTGTCCTCATCTTTGACGCCATATTTATTACAACGTTTCGGCCTTTCAGTATCTGTCTATAATTCTGAGATGAGGTATTATGTACACTATTTACATTATTTGGACTATTGTCCTCATCTTTGTCGCCATATTTATTACAACGTTTCGGCCTTTCAGTATCTGTCTATATTTCTGAGATGAGGTATTATATACATTATTTACATTATTCGGACTATTGTCCTCATCTTTGTCGCCATATTTTTACAACATTTTGGCCTTTCAGTATCTGTCTATATTTCTGAGATGAGGTATTATGTACACTATTTACATTATTTGGACTATTGTCCTCATCTTTGTCGCCATATTTATTACAACTTTTCGGCCGTTGTAAGCTCTGGTCTTCTTCAGGTGGTTGGAATGTCGAACTGAAACCTTTATTTCACTCACTGGGGTAGACTGTTCTAGTTTCTAGTGCCGTGAGAGGATGCTTCCCTGACCACTACAATCTTAACCTCTTCAAGTCCAGGGTCAACCACTATCTAGTCTACATATCCTCATAATCTATAATTCTTACATTCATAAAATGCCATTCATTAACGCTCTACATTGAGTGGCTCTTGGATCTTGCATTGGGTTAACAATAGCATGAAAAATAAGATAAAATGAAATCAATAACAAATACATGTATATATCCATGTCAACATATGTACAGATTATGATCTCTATAGTCTGTAAATGAATAAACGCAATTTTTTTATTTTTTTCAATATACTGCTGGCACTGGCTATGCAGTTGACCAAACTATTTATTTACTGTAGTCAAAATGTACAGTTGTATTTAAAATAAACATAATTTTGATAAAACTGATCCATTGTTTACGTTTATATGGTGTTTAGTTGTCTCTCATTCGGTTGTTTATGATATAGCAGCATTGTTAATGATACTTTTATCATAAGTAACTCGTATATTAATATAATCTCCCCCTCCAGATTGTGAGATTCGTTTCGTCATTGTACATCCTGCTACAATTTTCATCTCAATTCATATTCTAAAAAAATTGCATATATACTTCTTCTCTTTCATTTTTAACATTTCAATCTTGGTTTTATATATATATATACACACACATATATACACACACATATATACACACACACACATATATATATACACACATGTATATATACACACACACGCACATATATACGCACACACACATATATACACACACATATATACACACACATATATACACACACATATATACACACACATATATACACACACACACATACACACACATATATACACACACACATATATATACACACATGTATATATACACACACACGCACATATATACGCACACACACATATATACACACGCACACACACACACATATGTACACACACACACACACACACACATGGTTTATGACATCTTTGCAACCTTATGTTCCTGTGTCATAGATCGATGAACTTTTCTTCAAAAGTAATGAAAAAGTCATTACCATATATACTTGCATATCATGCGACATTTGAAGACCTAATTTTGAAGTTAATTTTAAGGAGGTTGCATCATACATGAGATGATATAAAATTAGCCTATGTACTGCTGGCCCTGGCTATGCCGTTGACCAAACTCTATATCCATTTACTGTAGTCAAAAAGTACAGCTGTATTTGAAATAAACATGACTCTGATAAAACTGATGTTTTACCTAACTGTATCCAATAATAACGCATGTAATATTCACATATTAGTATCGTATTATAAAATACAGACATAGTGAATATGCATTTTTTCCATTTTGTATATGTTTATAACATGTTTATCGTTTAGTCGTTTATGACTGTACACGTTTATGCAACAAGTATAGTGTTAGTAACAATACTTTTACCATTCTCAACATTTTTAACTTATTTAACTAGAGAAAGAGATAGAGGGAAAGAGATAGAGGGGAAAGAGATAGAGGGGAAAGAGATAGAGGGGAAAGAGAGAGAGGGAAAGAGAGAGAGGG
The DNA here is from genome assembly GCA_964036315.1 of Acanthosepion esculentum. Taxonomy (NCBI): domain Eukaryota; kingdom Metazoa; phylum Mollusca; class Cephalopoda; order Sepiida; family Sepiidae; genus Acanthosepion; species Acanthosepion esculentum. Next base: position 31,976,281 of record OZ038519.1, on the reverse strand, counting down.
AAAGAGAGAGAGGGAAAGAGAGAGAGGGAAAGAGAGAGAGGGAAAGAGAGAGAGGGAAAGAGATAGATAGATAGATAGAGGGAAAGAGATAGATAGATAGATAGAGGGAAAGAGATAGATAGATAGATAGAGGGAAAGAGATAGATAGATAGATAGAGGGAAAGAGATAGATAGATAGATAGAGGGAAAGAGATAGATAGATAGATAGAGGGAAAGAGATAGATAGATAGAGGGAAAGAGATAGATAGATAGAGGGAAAGAGATAGATAGATAGATAGAGGGAAAGAGATAGATAGATAGATAGAGGGAAAGAGATAGATAGATAGATAGAGGGAAAGAGATAGATAGATAGATAGAGGGAAAGAGATAGATAGATAGATAGAGGGAAAGAGATAGATAGATAGATAGAGGGAAAGAGATAGATAGATAGATAGAGGGAAAGAGATAGATAGATAGATAGAGGGAAAGAGATAGATAGATAGATAGAGGGAAAGAGATAGATAGATAGATAGAGGGAAAGAGATAGATAGATAGATAGAGGGAAAGAGATAGATAGATAGATAGAGGGAAAGAGATAGATAGATAGATAGAGGGAAAGAGATAGATAGATAGAGGGAAAGAGATAGATAGATAGAGGGAAAGAGATAGATAGATAGAGGGAAAGAGATAGATAGATAGAGGGAAAGAGATAGATAGATAGAGGGAAAGAGATAGATAGATAGAGGGAAAGAGATAGATAGATAGAGGGAAAGAGATAGATAGATAGATAGATAGATAGAGGGAAAGAGATAGATAGATAGATAGATAGATAGAGGGAAAGAGATAGATAGATAGATAGATAGAGGGAAAGAGATAGATAGATAGATAGATAGAGGGAAAGAGATAGATAGATAGATAGATAGAGGGAAAGAGATAGATAGATAGATAGAGGGAAAGAGATAGATAGATAGATAGATAGAGGGAAAGAGATAGATAGATAGATAGATAGAGGGAAAGAGATAGATAGATAGATAGAGGGAAAGAGATAGATAGATAGATAGAGGGAAAGAGATAGATAGATAGATAGATAGATAGATGGAAAGAGATAGATAGAGGGAAAGAGATAGAGGGAAAGAGATTAGTGACTCTTGTAATTTGGTCTTTCAAAAAAGAAACTCACATGATACATGAGATACATGATAAAATCAGTTTTTATAAGGGAAGATTTGGGGGTTGCATGATATGTGAGACCACACGTTATATGAGTATATATTATTTTATAAACATCTTGAGAGCTACAAGGGATAGGGTGAAGTGGAGAGCCATGATCGCCTACGTCCTGAAGAGACATGGTACCTAAAAGAAGGTGGCATACTACAGAAGGATTTTTTTTTTTACTTCCTAAAAGAAACAATTATTATTTGAACTATTATTTTTATTTTAGCATACAAAGGTAAATAAACATTTATTAAAGTAGAAAAACATGCATAAAATTATTAATAGGCTAAAATCTTTCAAAGTCGCACTCCATGTCCGTATCGTTAAATAAGGCTTTGAATTACTAACGATACTTTTATACTTTTATCATTCTCTTTAACTTTTTGAACTTGTTTAACTATAAGATGGGATAAAGAGATAGAGGAAAAGAGCTTAGTCTATTGTTATCTGGTCTCTTAAAAAAGGAACTTGCATGATACACAAGATACATGATAAAATCATTTTTAACATTTAATGAGAAGATGGGATAAAGAGATAGAGCATAAGAGGTTGGTGTCTATTGTGATTTGGTCTCTCAAAAAAGAAACTCGTATGATACATGAGATACATGATAAAATCATTTTTTATAAGTGAAAATTGAGGTATTGCAAGTTACACAAGTATATGCTGTATCTAAGAAAATTACTCATTATCTACCTATCTCAGTCTGTGTTTGTTTCTTTCTATCTATCTATCTATCTCAGTCTGTTTGTTTCTTTCTATCTATCTATCTATCTCAGTCTGTGTTTGTTTCTATCTATCTATCTATCTATCTCAGTCTGTGTTTGTTTCTATCTATCTATCTATCTATCTCAGTCTGTGTTTGTTTCTATCTATCTATCTATCTCAGTCTGTGTTTGTTTCTATCTATCTATCTATCTCAGTCTCTGTTTGTTTCTATCTATCTATCTATCTATCTCAGTCTCTGTTTGTTTCTATCTATCTATCTATCTCAGTCTCTGTTTGTTTCTATCTATCTATCTATCTCAGTCTCTGTTTGTTTCTATCTATCTATCTATCTCAGTCTCTGTTTGTTTCTATCTATCTATCTATCTCAGTCTCTGTTTGTTTCTATCTATCTATCTATCTCAGTCTCTGTTTGTTTCTATCTATCTATCTATCTCAGTCTCTGTTTGTTTCTATCTATCTATCTATCTCAGTCTCTGTTTGTTTCTATCTATCTATCTATCTCAGTCTCTGTTTGTTTCTATCTATCTATCTATCTCAGTCTCTGTTTGTTTCTATCTATCTATCTATCTCAGTCTCTGTTTGTTTCTATCTATCTATCTATCTCAGTCTCTGTTTGTTTCTATCTATCTATCTATCTCAGTCTCTGTTTGTTTCTATCTATCTATCTATCTCAGTCTCTGTTTGTTTCTATCTATCTATCTATCTCAGTCTCTGTTTGTTTCTATCTATCTATCTATCTCAGTCTCTGTTTGTTTCTATCTATCTATCTCAGTCTCTGTTTGTTTCTATCTATCTATCTATCTCAGTCTCTGTTTCTATCTATCTATCTATCTCAGTCTCTGTTTGTTTCTATCTATCTATCTCAGTCTCTGTTTGTTTCTATCTATCTATCTATCTATCTCAGTCTCTGTTTCTATCTATCTATCTATCTATCTATCTCAGTTTGTTTCTATCAATCTATCTATCTATCTCAGTCTCTGTTTGTTTCTATCAATCTATCTATCTATCTCAGTCTCTGTTTGTTTCTATCAATCTATCTATCTATCTATCTATCTCAGTCTCTGCTTGTTTCTATCTATCTATCTATCTATCTATCTATCTCAGTCTCTGTTTGTTTCTATCTATCTATCTATCTCAGTCTGTGTTTGTTTCTATCTATCTATCTATCTCAGTCTGTGTTTGTTTCTATCTATCTATCTATCTATCTATCTATCTCAGTCTGTGTTTGTTTCTCTCTATCTCAGTCTGTGTTTGTTTCTTTCTATCTATCTATCTATCTCAGTCTGTGTTTGTTTCTATCTATCTATCTATCTATCTATCTATCTCAGTCTGTGTTTATTTATTTCTATCTATCTATCTATCTATCTATCTCAGTCTGTGTTTATTTCTTTCTATCTATCTATCTATCTCAGTCTGTGTTTATTTCTTTCTATCTATCTATCTATCTATCTCAGTCTGTGTTTATTTCTTTCTATCTATCTATCTCAGTCTGTGTTTATTTCTTTCTATCTATCTATCTATCTATCTATCTCAATCTGTGTTTGTTTCTATCTATCTATCTATACTGTAGATTGTGAAACAATTGCTTATTCTGACACAAATAGACTCCCCACTGGCAAGAAAATATTTTAAATATTGACTTAATATAACAAAATTTGTGAATATCAAATGTTAATATTATTCTTTTATGTGCTGTGGCCCTTTAGGACATGGGTGATCACGGCCCTCCACATCTTTCTCTCCCTTGTAGCTCTTAATAAGTTTTGTCTTTTTGTTATTTCTTCCAGAAATTGTTCTGCCATTCACTTGCTCAAGCCCATTAAGTATGTCATGTGGGGTTTTCCCTTTTTCCTCTTTCCCTCTATCTGTCATGTAAGTATCAGATTTTCCAAGCCCTCCTTCCTCATCATGTATCCCAGAAATTTCAACTGCTTCTTTCTGATGTTAAGTATAAGTTTTCTTCTTTGTTTCCATTCTCTCCAAAACCTGGTCGTTGCTCACATGTTCGGCCCATAGTATCCTTAGCATCCTTCTGTAGAACTGCATTTCTGTTGCTTTGAGTCTCTTCACAATGAAATGTTATATGAATCTATATTCGCTGATCTGGTTCGTCCATTTTCAACCACATCGGAAATTATTTCAAGATGAATCCAGACAATCAGACCTCCTTCAATTCTAGTAAATTCTTCAATTCAGCTAATCAAAGAAAATGGTACATGCTTCTGCTTTCAGCCATTTTTCACAGACTTTTACATTCACTCTTTTATGATTGAAAGATTTTATATTTATCCGAGCCAAAAGCATCGTTCCCCCAGAATAGCGTCTTTCATCTTCTTTATAGATGTACACATAAAATAACTTCAGACCAGCCTAACTGATCTTGTTAAAATGTAGCAGAATTGAAACAATTCAGTGCTTGCATCACAATTATGCAGAGCATCTGAGAATTCGCCAGATGCTTTGAATAGCTTGCTAATGTCCTAACTACTGTTACTCACAGAATTAGTGAGGCACAAGACCACAAATACATATTGCGAACTATAGCATTAGATCTTTCAAAGGTCTTCAAGGTGTGGCATAAAGGATTGCTGTTCAAACTCACCAGCTATGGAATCATTGGAAGAGTCATCTCAATAATAAAGTCTGTAGGAACGTTATTATTATTAATAAACTAATGTACCTGTGCCACCAAAATTGACGACAAGAAGGAATGTATTATAAATAATATGTATTATGATTACTTGCATTTTTTACGTTATTTAGACTGTTATTCTCATCTTCATTGCCATATTCACTACGTTCCGCCCTCTATATCTCTGAGATGAGGTATTATGATTACTTGCATTTACATTATTTAGACTATTATTCTCATCTCCATTGCCATATTCACTATGTTCCGGCCTCTATATCTCTGAGATGAGGTATTATGATTACTTGCATTATTTAGATTATTTAGACTGTTATTCTCATCTCCATTGCCATATTCACTATGTTCCGGCCTCTATATCTCTGAGATGAGGTATTATGATTACTTGCATTTACATTATTTAGACTGTTATTCTCATCTCCATTGCCATATTCACTACGTTCCGACCTCTATATCTCTGAGATGAGGTATTATGATTACTTGCATTATTTACATTATTTAGACTGTTATTCTCATCTCCATTGCCATATTCACTATGTTCCGGCCTCTATATCTCTGAGATGAGGTATTATGATTACTTGCATTATTTACATTATTTAGACTGTTATTCTCATCTTCATTGCCATATTCACTACGTTCCGACCTCTATATCTCTGAGATGAGGTATTATGATTACTTGCATTTACATTATTTAGACTGTTATTCTCATCTCCATTGCCATATTCACTACGTTCCGACCTCTATATCTCTGAGATGAGGTATTATGATTACTTGCATTTACATTATTTAGACTGTTATTCTCATCTCCATTGCCTAATTCACTACGTTCTGGCCTCTATATCTCTGAACTGAGGTATTATGATTACTTGCATTTACATTATTTAGACTGTTATTCTCATCTCCATTGCCATATTCACTACGTTCCGGCCTCTATATCTCTGAGATGAGGTATTATGATTACTTGCATTATTTACATTATTTAGACTGTTATTCTCATCTTCATTGCCATATTCACTATGTTTTGGCTGTTGTATGCTCCAGCCTTCTTCAGGTGATTGGAATTTCAAACTGAATCTTTTATTTCATCCACCAGGGTAGATTTTTCTAGTTCCACATGCTGTGTCTCTTCTGTATGTCTCAGTTATTTCCCTTTAACTCAATTACCTGAAGAAGGCTGGAGTGCACAATGGTTGAAATGTAGTGAATATGGCAATGAAGATGACTGACAATATCCCAGAATGCATTTTTTCATATCTTGATCTAGTATCAATCCTACTCCTCTTTCTTTTCTCTCTCTGCCTGTATATATAATCCTGTGTTTGTCATTGACAAAATCTCCATTGTTTGGTCACTTGGTTTCACATGCATCTAAAATGTTGATATTTAACACCCTTGTTTCCTGTTTAATATTTTCTAACTGGCCACAATGGTTTAATATTGTAGCATTCCATGTCCCAAGAATATTTTTTTGTTTGGTGCAAACTGTTGCTGAATGGCAATCAGCTCTAAAATGTAATCATTTTTCTGAAATCTATACTATAACATTTTATTGTTTGGTCTTGTGGAGGTATATTCACTCACATCATGTGGTCATAAAAATTGGGCTTTTGTTCATGAAGTATAACAGAACAAACAAACGTATATAATAATAAAAATACATGTTAAATTGTATGTTAATTTCAGACAATTTTATTTATGTATTTGAGTGTATTGGTGTGTGTGTTTTTTTTTTTTGCATTACAATTGTGATAAGGTTCATATTATAAAAGGGAGAAAGACACTTCATAATATCACAAGTCCTATCATGGAGGGAAGTTACTCATATGTTGTCGACATGACTGACCTTGGGCAAAGAGGTTGAATCTCAGGTTTTTTGGAAGGATGTCTGTACTTCCAACAGGAACAGTCCCTGTAATTTTATTATTTTTATTTTATTTTTTTAAATTATTTTAAACAAGGCTTAAATTTTATTTTATTTATAATTTTTGTTATTATTTTATATTTTATTTTAATTATAATAATAACAATGTTACCACAGTCTATGCTTATGTCATTGTGTCTCATATATGAATTTATCTGTAATTTTATAATTCTGTTTGTGGTTTGATGATGCCGTTTTAATCCCCACAAAATTACATATATAAAAAATTACATTTAGACAAGGCCAATGCATTACCAGAAGTTTTAACTGTTTTTATATTTCATTGTTCAAAGAGAGATATATATCGACATTATTTACATTATTCAGACTATTGTCCTCATCTTTGTCGCCATATTTATTACAACGTTTCGGCTGTTGTATGCTCCGGCCTTCTTCAGGTGGTTGGAATGTTGAACTGAACCCTTTATTTCGCTCACTGGGGTAGACTGTTCTAGTTCCACGTGCCATGTTTAATGGATGTCAGTTGTCAGTTATCTCCTGTTAATTTCCCTCTGAAAGTTCTCCACGAGTATTGAACTCACATTCTTTGGGTCCTGTCACTGGATCTAACTAACGCCTTTATCCACTATGCTATGTGTCCTAGAGGACATCTGTGTATGAATTTCTGGGTATTATAAAACTAATGTGAGCGAAATAAAGGGTTCAGTTTGACATTCCAACCACCTGAAGAAGGCCGGAGCATACAACAGCCGAAACATTATAATAAATATGGTGACAAAGATGAGGACAATAGTCCAAAAAATGTAAATAGTGTACATAATACCTCATCTCAGAAATATAGACAGATACTGGAGATATATTGAATTTAAAAAAAAAAGTCTTGATTATTTTAATTAACCATTTATTCTTATATTTTTATTTGTTTATTATAATTTTTATTAAATTATTATGCATTTATAATCTTTAATTATTAAAATACATATTTATTTTTGAGGTAAGTTGAGGTATACATAGATTATTTTATTTTAAAATACGTGTTCTTTAAAAGTTTACTTTAGTAAGAATGTCTATTATCATAAGGAATTTTTATATTTAAGTTATTTATACACAGGCATGATTAATTCTCTTTTTATATTTAAGCATAAAAATAAGCAGACTAAATAGTATAGATTCTCAGTCAGAAAGGCAAAGGATTGAACAGATACCACACTCTGATCCATTGTTAAAAAGCATAAAATTCATACAGGAAAAACAAGTAGAATAATAGTATACATTCTTGGTCAGAAAAGCTGAATATCAAGCAGATACTACACTCTGATCCATAGTTAAAAAGCATAAAACTCATATCTAAAAAACAAGCACTATAATAGTATAGATTCTTGGTTAGAAAGGTAGACGATTGAGCAGATACTACACTCTGATCCATGGTTAAAAAGCAAAAAACTCACACATAAAAACATGCAGAACATTAGTATAGAATCTTCATCAAACAGGCAGAGGATTGAGCAGATATTACATTCTGATCTGTAGTTAAAAAAAACATAAAACTCACACCTAAAAAGAAGCATAATAATAGTACATATTCTTGGTCAGAAAAGCAGAGGATTGAGCAGATACTACACTCTGATCCAGAGTTGAAAAGTTAAGGTTAAAAAACTCAAGATAAAAACAAGCAGAATAATAGTATAGATTGTCAGTCAGAGATTTGAGCAGATACTACACTCTTATCCTTGGTTAAAAAGCATAAAACTCATTCATACAAACTAGAATAATAATAGTATTGATCTTTGCTCAGAAAGACAGATGATCGAGCAGATACTACACTAATCTTTGGTTGAGAAGCATAAAACCCCAACGTAAGAACAAGCAGAATAACAGTATAGATTCTTGATCAGAAAGGTAGAGAATTGAGCAGATACTACACTCTGATCTTTGGTTAAAAATCTTAAAATTCATACATACAAACATCTATAATAATAGTATAGATCCTTGCTCACAAAAGACAGTGGATCGAGCAGATACTACACTCTGATCCATAGTTAAAAAGCATAAAACTCACACATAAAAACATGCAGGACGTTAGTATAGAATCTTGATCAAAAAGGCAGAAGATTGAGCAGATACTACACTGATCCATAGTTAAAAAACATAAAATTTATGCCTAAAAAGAAGCATAATAATAGTATACATTCTTGATAAGAAAGCAGAGGATTGAGTAGATACTACACTCTGATCTAGGGTTGAAAAGTGAAGGTGAAAAAGCTCAAGATAAAAACAAGCAGAATAATAGTATAGATTCTCGGTCAGAGATTTGAGCAGATACTACACTCTGATCCTTGTTTAAAAAGCATAAAACTCATTCATACAAACAAGAATAATAATAGTATAGATTCTCGCTCAGAAAGACAGATGATCGAGCAGATACTACACTGATCCTTAGTTAAAAAGCATAAAACTCTTACCTAAGTACAAGCAGAATAATTGTATATATTCTTGGTCAGAAGGGCAGTGGATTGAGCATATACTACACATTGATCCATAGTTGAAAAGCATAACACTCATACCTAAAAACAAGCTGAATAATATTATAGATTGCTTGAGCAGATACTACACTCTCATCCTTGTTTGGAATGCATAGTGGTTATGCATAAAAACAAACATAAATATAAATATTTCAGATATTATTTTTATATTGTATGGTTTATATTTTATGACCAGTTAGAAGTAATATTCCTTTCAATTTTAGTTTAACTGATTTAATAAGGGGCCATCTTAACAATAAAGAAATAAAAATTACAAAATTCCAAGTCGTTAATTGACATATTTAATTAATAAGGATTTAATTAAAGCAGTTTTTTTACACCTAGTAAACAAAATTAACCAGGGATTCACTATTGCTCTTAATTCAAGAATTAAATCAGTAATAATAACAATAATGTCTTGAGAAATGTCATTTGAGTTGCTTTAAAAAAAGATGAAATCAGAGTGTACCTGATGAATAATCAAGAGTGGTCTCCCCTTGTTTTGTTACTCTCCTCTTTGAGAGAGCTATTTCTGTTTACTGGGACTATAAAAGGACACTATACGCGAACCTTGTATTCTCAGTTGAATATAACTTTCTTCAAGCCTACACCTTTTTTTTTTAAGCTTATCACCCCAAGCAAGGCTGGAAGCCACTAGCATGCAAGGGGTTACAGAAGGTTTGGAGGAAGAGCAGATAGGAGTGGTAAAGGAGAGGATGTGGAGAAAGATAGTGGATCGATCAAGGCAAGGGGGTTACAGAAGATTTGGAGCGAGAGCAGATAGGAATGAAAGGTGAAAGGATGTGGAGAAGGGAAGTGGATAGATCAAGGCAACTGGAGATGTCGATTGACATTGCACTTAAATAGTTGGAGATTATATTTGTCAGGGAAACAGGAATAAGGAAGGGAGTTCCACAGGCGAGATGTGCGAGACATGAAGCTATTGGAGTAGAAGACTGTGTACTTTTGTCATTACACCTGATATGGGGATAGATCAATAAGTCCATAGCCTGACAGAGTTATGAGTTAAGTTATGATGTCAAACTTTCACTGTATAATGTTCAATCTATGCAAATAACAGAGAAACAATTGATTAAGAGCAATGACACTGAAGGAGAATTTGTTGAAAAATAAATATTTGATTGGTTCATTTTCTTCAGCTTATCAACCCATTACAGGTTATTTAAAGCCTGAAAATATTTTTAGATTGTGAGAATTTTTTTTGAGATAATAATGGCTTAGTGATACAAGTTTTACTATTTAATCCATAGTTGGGGGGAGAAATTGTAGATTCATACTTTTCCCAAGGGTATTTGCGCATAAGTGAATATAATAAACCAAATGGTTATAGAAATGTAGCGATTTGATTAACACTTTCAGCCATCATCTGTTACACCACCCACACATCCAAGCTTACAGCACCTAGTATTCCCAAATGGTCCCCCATCTAAGTAATGACCAGGCTCAATGTTGCTAAGCTTTGGTGATGGTACAGGAACCAGTTTTTCAATGCGATATAGCCATGTGCATTTGAGAAAAATTAATAAAGAGAACGTTCTCTCTGATAGATGCATGCAAGTTCGAATCCTATGTAGGAGAAACCACCATTTGATCTGGCCTGCTTTAGCCAGCTCGGCCACAGAGAGTGTCACAGCTCGGCAACTTGCTTTGTACCCTTTTAAGAAATGTACTCTCCCTCGTTCAGATTTTCTTGAAAAGGCCATATCTGCTCAGTTTTGTATCCAAAACACAAAAGCATGCTGGATAAAACGGTTATTTATCATACAAAGGTGGGTGCAGGTTCAAGTCCAGCCAGAGAGCCCATTTGTGTAAAAAAAAATTGCTCTAATTAAAAAGAGAGAAAATGACATGAAAACAATAATTAGAATAAAAATTTTTTTTTTTTTAATCTTTTCACATCAAGCAAGGAGATAAAGCCACTAAGATGTAAGAGAGTAAAAGAAACTGAGAAAACATTACTGAGAAGAGAGAGGACATTAAAAGATCGGGATTGAAGGAGAGAGATAACGACAACTGATGTTACATTTAGATTTTTGAAGATCGTAGTTGCAAGAAAGCAGAGGAAGGTAAAAATACAAAAGAACAAATTTGAGTGAGGAAGTTGGGCGAAAAACAAAGAGGAATTGTTAACCTGTGAACGAGAGAAGAAAGAAAAGATCAATTGAATGAGCAAAGCAAAAGAGTTAAGGAAGACATGGAAGGAAGGAATGAAGAAGAAACTAGCGGAAGAATGTAAAATAGAGGAATTACAAAGCAAAACCTGGAGTGGTGTGGGGCTAAGAGAAATATATAAAGGAATTGTTGTCAAATCATTGTAAGGATGAAAGAAAATGGATGTTCTTAGGGAACAAAATGGAGTGTTTCAGTGCGAAAGATGTAAGGAGAATAGAAAAGAGAATGAAAGAAAATGAGTGAACCGTTGGAAAGAAAAAAAGTATGAGAAGAAAACATCAAAGAAAGAAAAAAGAAGAAAGGCGAATTGAAAAGAATGAGTAAATAAGTGAAAAGGAGAAAAATAAAGAAAATGTTATGAATAAGATATGAAGGAAATAAGATATGAAAGAATAAAATATGAAAGAAATAAGATATGAAGGAAATAAGATATGAAGGAAATAAGATATGAAGGAAATAAGATATGAAGGAAATAAGATATGAAGGAAATAAGATATGAAGGAAATAAGATATGAAGGAAATAAGATATGAAGGAAATAAGATATGAAGGAAATAAGATATGAAGGAAATAAGATATGAAGGAATAAAATATGAAAGAAATAAGATATGAAGGAAATAAGATATGAAGGAAATAAAATATGAAGGAAATAAGATATGAAGGAAATAAGATATGAAGGAAATAAGATATGAAGGAAATAAGATATGAAGGAATAAAATATGAAGGAAATAAATATATGAAGGAAATAAAATATGAAGGAAATAAGATATGAAGAAATAAAATATGAAGGAAATAAGATATGAAGAAATAAAATATGAAGGAAATAAGATATGAAGGAATAAAATATGAAGGAAATAAGATATGAAGGAAATAAGATATGAAGGAAATAAGATGTGAAGGAATAAAATATGAAGGAATAAAATATGAAGGAATAAGATATGAAGGAAATAAGATATGAAGGAAATAAGATATGAAGGAAATAAGATATGAAGGAAATAAGATGTGAAGGAATAAAATATGAAGGAATAAAATATGAAGGAAATAAGATATGAAGAAAATAAGATATGAAGGAAATAAGATATGAGAAAAATAAGATATGAGGAAAATAAGATTTGAAGGAAATAAAATATGAAGGAAATAAAATATGAAGGAAATAAGATTTGAAGGATAAACAAAGTAAATAAAAAAGTAAAAATTGTTGAAGAAGTGGTCCAAAAAAATTTGGATTGGAAAGGCAAACAAATGAGAACAACTGAATAAGAGAAAAAAAATTATTAATTGCTAAAAGAATTATTAATTGCTAAAAGAATTATTGAAGAAAAAAGGGAAGGAGTAAGAAGGAGATAATGGAGGTTTGTTGATGAAGGTGAATGGAAAAAGGAAAAAGGAATAATAAAAGAAATGTGTTAAAAGGTAAAATATCCTCAAGTAAGAAAAAGAATGAAGAAGTGAGAAAAGGGAGGGAATAAAAAGAATATGGAGTGAAAGAAAGAATGAATGAACAAAGGAAAATGAGAGTAAAAGAAATGTTAAAACGTGAAAAGATGACAAAAGAGAATAAAAAAGAAAGAATGAAGAAGTGAGGAGGAAACAAAAGAATATGAATAGAGGGAATGGAAAGAGAAAGAATGAAAAGAGAAAGGAATGGGAAGTGAAAAGGAATGGGAAGTGAAAAGAATGGAATGAGACGAGAAAGAGAAAGGAATGGAAAGAGAAAAGACAAGAAAGAAAAAGGGAATAGAAAGAGATAGTAAAGGAAGGAAAAAGAATGGAAATATAAAGGAATGAAAAGAAAAAGAATTAAAAGAAAAAGGAATGAAAACAAAGAGGAATGGGAAAATGTGAGGAAAAGAAAGAGAAAGGAATGGAAGGAGACAGGAAAAGAAAGAGAAAGAGAAATGAAAAGAAAAAGTAAAGAGAAAGAATAGAAATATAAAAGATTGAAAAGGAACAGAAAGAAAAAGAAACGGAAAGAGAAAAGAAAAAGGAAAAGAAAGAAAAAGAGAACGGAAAGAGAAAGTAAAGGAAAGAAAAAAGAATTAAAAGTAAAAGGAATGGAAACACAAAAGGAAAAGAAAGAGAATGGAAAGAGAAAGAGAAGAGAAAGAGAAAGAGAATGAGAAGAGAAAGGAATAGGAAGAGAAAGAGAAGAGAAAGAGAAGAGAGAGGAATAGGAAGAGAAAGGAATAGGAAGAGAAAGGAATAGGAAGAGAAAGGAATAGGAAGAGAAAGGAATAGGAAGAGAAAGGAATAGGAAGAGAAAGGAATAGGAAGAGAAAGGAATAGGAAGAGAAAGGAATAGGAAGAGAAAGGAATAGGAAGAGAAAGGAATAGGAAGAGAAAGGAATAGGAAGAGATAGAGAATGAAAAGGAGAGAGAAAGTAAGGGAAAGAGAAAGTAAAGAGAAAGGGATGGAATGAGAAGAGAAAGGAAAATAAAAAGAGAAAGGAAAAAAGAAAGCCAAGGATGAAAGGCACAAAGGAAAAAGAAAAAGGAAAGGAAAAGAAAAAGGGAAGAAAGAAAAGAAAAAGTGGACAAAATCCCCGCCTCTTCTCACAAAAAGACAACAAAAGGAAAAGAAAGTGAAAGGAAAAGAAAGAGAAAAAAGTATAAAAGAAAGGAAAAGGGAAAAGAAAGGAGAAAAAGATGAGAAAAAGAAAAAAGAAAAGAGAAAGTAAAAGAAAAAAATAAATAAAGGAGGAAAAATAAGAAAATTTCTGATAAAAACAATCTATCTGGATAAGTAAATTTAGAATGACAGGTGAGGAGTGAGATAGTGGAGAGGGTCGATTCCGAGTGGAGGAGGATTTAAGGTAATCAGATAATGAAGAGGGAAAAGATGACAGTGGGGATAGGCAGGGAATCTCACGAGAGGTTAGGGGATAGACGAGGTGAGCAAGTGTGCTTTCTTCCATAGGGGAGGTGGAAAAATGAAGTTTCCTGGGAAAGGCTTTTGCATATCAGGCAATTCTTGTCAACCATGGCAACAAAAGAGAACTTATCCTATTAGGTTGTTCTGTAATTGTGGCCTTCTGCCAGACAAAAATCTTTTTATGTTCCATAACCTTTCATGACCATGGGCTATCATGACTCTCCACAACTTCCTATCTTTTGTGGCTCTAAGGAATGTTTATCCATGTACTATTCTTCCTAGTTCCTGTTCTACCATCCATTTACACGAATTTGTTAAGTGCATTATTCAGTGTTTCTTCAATATCTTGTGTGTGTCAAATTCTCCAAACCCTCTATCCTCATTGTGTCTCAGAAATGTCAACTGTCTCTTTCTAATTGAATCATTCTAGAGTAGTGCTTCTCAAGCTATTTTTACCCATGGATCACTTTTACTTTTAAATTTTTTGGGTGGAACCCCATAACCATTTGCTGAAAAAAAAAAGCTTATTTTATTTTTTACTAATAGATGAGTTTAGGAATTGTATTATAGAAATAGTAAATATATCTGCTTTATTTTGAAGTAAAACTAATTTAATAAAAATAAACTTGTATTTAACAACTAAATTTTATGGAACATTTATGTACATTAGTAAAATAACTATGATTTAAAGCATTTTAAAATATGTGAATAATTAATAAATTTAAAAAAGTGAAGATTTATTCAATTAGATCCTTGTGATTGATGCTACTCTTTGAGTGTTTTAATATTCAGCTTTATAAAGGTCAATGACAGTCAAAGATCTCACCTTTTCCCAATGTCAAGTCTATTACTATATTAAATAATTTATATTAATATCTGCCTATAATTTATATTAATATCTGCCTATAATTTATATTAATATCTGCCTATAATATTTCTGAGATGAGTTATCGTAATTATTTACACTATTTACATTGTTTGGACAAATGGCCAAGTGGATAAAAGTGTTGGTTGAAATAATCCAAAAAGTGACTTGACCCAAAGAGTTGTGGGTTCGATATCTGGCCACAACCGGGGAAGCAAAAACTTGGAGCGTTTAATTACTAAAGGGAAAATAAGTGAAACTGAGATATCCAAAAAAAGGTGTGGATTCGGTTGAAAATTTGAACATATATTACCTAAAGAAGATCAGAGTGTACAACAGCTGAAACATTGTGAATATAGCAATAGTCTGAATGATGCAAGTAGTGCAATTAATATTTTATTTTACTAATATTTAAAATTAATATTATTATTTAATATATTAAATTAATTTATATAATAAATTATAATCTTATAATATAATTTTTCTTTATATATATATATATATATATATATATATATATATAGCATAATATATATAGCATTCCACATCACGTGACAGACGCATCTCGTGACAGACGCTACTTGAAAACAAACTTCTGAATATAGTTATTTAATTAATTTCTGACGAAAGATCGGGGCGATCTGAAATATCAAATATATATAAAAAAATATAAATAAATACTTTCACAAAAAAAAACATTCAATTTTTTTTTTAATTTGCAACTTTTCAGTTGTTTTCTCCATATTATATACAGTGTAACCGGATATAAGAGACCCTGATATAAGAGAATCTCGGATATAAGTGAGATTTTCTCTGATTCCAAATTAGAGCCTGTTAATAAAACAAAATAGACCAAACCCGGATATAAGAGAAACCCGGATATAAGAGACTTCTCCGGTCACGACAACTCTCTTATATCCGGGTTACACTATATATATATATATATATATATATATATATATATATATATATATATAAATCCTTCCTTTATAAATCATTCTCAGTTTTTATGCAACTTTTACAATCAAAGCATCTGTTAGAGTAAAAGGGACGCTAAAACTTACATCACTTGATCTCGTTTTCTGCTAGTTTTAGAATTGTTTTTCTAATTTTCATATTTTAATATGGCATAGATTACTGTAGAAATTCCAGCTCACAGTTGTAATGACCATTCTGAAGTGAAATTGCTCTACGGACGACTAAAAAATTACTCAATTTGTTCTTTGTGTGGACCCTGGTTGAGAACCAATATTCTAAATCTGTCTATATTTCTGAGATGAGGTATTATGTACACTATTTACATTATTTGGACTATTGTCCTCATCTTTGTCACCATATTTATTACAATGCTTCGGCCGTTGTACTCTCCTGCCTTCTTCAGGTGGTTGGAATGTCGAACTGAACCCTTTATTTCGTTCACTGGGGTAGACTGTTCTAGTTCCACATGCCATGTTTAATGGATATCAGTTATCTCTTGTTAATTCCCCTCTCCAAGTTCTCCACTGCCTTAACTGGGTATTGAACTCACACTCTTTGGGTCTTGTCACTGGATCTAACCAACGCCTTTATCCACTGTGCCATGTGTCCTCAAGTGACAGGACCCAAAGAGTTCGAGTTCAATACCCGGTCTGTCATATTGGACATTTTGTACTGCATTGGATTTCTTTAATTTTCATAGTTTGTCTGCATAAGACTGGAATGTGGTTGCCACCAAAGACAGCGCTTGGATAGTTTCTACAGTATGGAACTGCATTCCTAGATCTCTTATTCATTGGGTACCTACTGTAGCACAAAATCTAAGAATCTCATTTTACAGATCAGTTGAGAAATTAGTTTAATTTACATTTAAAGCTCCACAACTACAGCTTTGTGCCAGACTAACATAATCAGAGTAAATAACTATTTTGGGTGCTTGCCTTGCCACAAAATTCAACCAGCTTATTTTGCCGATCAGTTTCCTAGTATACCGAATGCAATTCTTATTTCCTTTTATGTGCCATCTCCTTTCAGGATTGAGGTGATCATGGCTCTCCACCCCCCCCTCTATCCCTTGCAGCTCTCAGCAAGTTCCTTCCCTCTGTTTACTCCCCCAGACCACGTACTGTCATCCACCTGCTCAAGCTTGCCAGGTGTGTCACATGCTGCTTTCCCTTGTCTCTCTTTCCCTCTATTCGACCTATGAGTATCAGATTCTCCAGGCCCTTCTTCCTCATTATGTGTCCCAGAAACTTCAGCTGCCTCTTCCTGATGTTAACTATAAGCCTTCTCCTTGTTTGCAACCTCTCTAAGACCTCATCATGGCTCACATGCTCGGCCCATGATATCATTAGCATCCTTCTGTAGAACCACATCTCCGTCACCTCGAGTCTTCTTCATCTTTGAGGAAATCGTCCAACATTCGCTGCTTTAAAGAAGGACAGATGTCACGTAACAGCTCACTATTCTTTTCTTTGTTACCAAAGAAATCCTGCTGTCTCGCAATACTCTGCTCAGCTTTTGAAATATGTCCTTGGCAATCCCAATGTGCCTACGGATCTCAGCATCACACTTACGGTCCTCTGTCAAGATGCTTCCTAGATATTTAAACTTGTGTGTGTTTGATTCAAGTGTTCCTGACCTGCAAATCACATATCATTTGTACTATAGTATAGTGCGAGTTTTTATGAACAGTTTTCTTACACAAACGATAGTGGGGGAGTCGCACTATACACAGGTAATTTTTTTCTGGAGGGGTTAAAATTCATGCCAAAAAATTCAGGGGTTGCACTATACATAAAGTAGGCTTATAAACAAGTATATATATATATATATATATATATATATATACACACGTGTGTATTTTGGCAGCATGTCATTATTAAGGCATGTGTTATTAAAGACTATGGAACTCTTCCGCTTGATAACCTTTTTCTCAGTTTTTTTTCTTGCTTCCTCACAAGTTTCTTAATGTTTGGGTCCAGGTTGTTAAAGTAGGATCCCCGTCGATAGCTTTCTGCTGAGTGCTTTCGGTTGTCCTCAATCGTCATCATGGCATTTATTTTTGTTTGGAAATACGTTATTGGTTGTTTTAGTTTTATAGATAATATTAGACGATATTATTGGGTTAATTCATTATTACTAAGGAGGGGGTTGATATCTTTTATTGGAGGATTAGTTATTAAATATGTTTAAGATGTTTCTGCCAGTATTAAATGCTATTTTATTTATGTTGGTTTTTTTCATTTTTGATGGGAATGCCTTCCAGAATTTGTAGTTGTTTTTTGCAATTGTTTTTATAGAGGATTTTTTTTTTTTTTTTTTTTTTTTAATCATATCGCCCCAAGCAAGGCCAAAGGCCACTATCGCGCAAGGGGTTAAAGAAGAGCAGATAGGAGTGGCAATGGAGGGGAGGAGGAAGAAGAGAAAGACAGTGGGTCGATCAAGGCAAGGGGGCCACAAAAGATCCGGTGCGAGAGCAGATAGGAATGAGAAAAGAAAGGATGTGGAGAAGGGAAGCGGATAGATCAAGGCAACTGGAGATGTCGATTGACGCTACACTTAAACCATTGGAGATTGTATTTGTCAGGGAAACAGTAGTAGGGAAGGGAGTTCCATAGGCGGGATGTGCGAGACATGAAGCTATTGGAGTAGAAGAGACGTCTACATCGAACAGTTTCCACGGTGTAGGGGTGGGAGCGGGATGCCAGCCTGGTGGGGCGTTTAAATTTTGGTGTTGTTAATTAAAATTTTTCTTATGTCAGATGATTTGAATGGGTTACTGGTGGTGCTGTGTATTGTTACAATCTGATATTAAAAAAACCCAACAAAAACAAAAAATAAACCACTATGAAAGTATAAAAATACATTTTATAGTAAAAACACCAGGAATGCATTTTTGTATATTTGTAACAAAGTAATAGCCAAGAGAAGGTGTTGTTCACTTCCCACGAAAAGAATTTGTGTGTCAACATGCATTGTTTATAAACATAAACAGAATTGATTTTGGTACGATTTGAACCTGAACCTTGTATTAATCAGTTGAGGTTGATTTATTCGAGTATAATGAATGTACAATAGTCAAGCCAGGATGTTTGGAGAGTGACGTAATTTGCATAGGCAGATGCGAATTTAGTCAAAACTTCAAAAATTACCACCAATACATTTTTATAGCAATCCGACCAGAAATACATTTTTATAGCAATCCGACCAGAAATACACTTTTATAGCAATCCGACCAGAAATACATTTTTATAGCAATCTGACCAGAAATACATTTTTATAGCAATCTGACCAGAAATACATTTTTATAGCAATCTGACCAGAAATACATTTTTTATAGCAATCTGACCAGAAATACATTTTTTATAGCAATCTGACCAGAAATACACTTTTATAGCAATTTGACCAGAAACCAGAAATACATTTTTATAGCAATCCGACCAGAAATACATTTTTATAGCAATCCGACCAGAAATACATTTTTATAGCAATCCGACCAGAAATACATTTTTATAGCAATCCGACCAGAAATACATTTTTATAGCAATCCGACCAGAAATACATTTTTATAGCAATTTGACCAGAAATACATTTTTATAGCAATGTGACCAGAAATACATTTTTATAGCAATCCGACCAGAAATACATTTTTATAGCAATCCGACCAGAAATACATTTTTATAGCAATCCGACCAGAAATACATTTTTATAGCAATTTGACCAGAAATACATTTTTATAGCAATCTGACCAGAAATACACTTTTATAGCAATCTGACCAGAAATACATTTTTATAGCAATCTGACCAGAAATACATTTTTATAGCAATCCGACCAGAAATACATTTTTATAGCAATCTGACCAGAAATACATTTTATAGCAATCTGACCAGAAATTCATTTTAAAAGCAAAGATGACCAGAAATACATTTTTAATGCAAAACGACCAACAATACATTTTTAAAGCAAAACGACCAACAATACATTTTATAGCAAAATGATCAACAGTACATTTTATAGTTGAATTACTGACAATATATTTTATAGCAAAATGACCAACAATTCATTTTACAGCAAAATGACCAACAATACATTTTATAGCAAAATGACCAACAATATATTTTATAGCAAAATGACCAGCAATACATTTTATAGCAAAATGACCAACAATACATTTTACAGCAAAATGACCAAAAATACATTTTATAGGAAAACGACCAACAATACATTCCATAGCAAAATGACCAATAATATATTTTATAGCAAAACGACCAACAATATATTTTATAGCAAAATGACCAAAAATTCATTTTATAGCAAAATGACCAACAATACATTTTATCTGTAATTGAAGGCATACAATTGCGTTCAACATATTTAGATTCCACCATTAAATAATCCATTGATATGCAGATAAATAAAATCAACCAACAACTGATATAGCCAAAGAAATAGAACTTTAAACAACTTGTGAAAAGTACTTTTTACTTCAATTTCCAGACAAACTATGCCATCAAAATAGAATTGCTTTCCTTGCTATTTTAATCAATACTAGTAGCATTATTTACACTATTTGTATGTGTATCAGGACCTCAGTAAAACTCCTGCCACTTATCCCTTGATAGTTATAAATCTTTTTAACAAAGCATCACGTTTCTCTTTGCTTATTTAACAAAGAATTTGATATCCTATGCGACACATGACCTTGTAGATAAAAGAGTTTATGAAGGGAACAGATTTAAATGGCTGTGGAGAGTTCAGTCCCAAAGGTCAAACAGTGCACACTAGTTATCTATTCTAGTTCAGCAGAAATGAGACATGGGACAGTATTAAAAGATAAAAGATATCCTCCATCACAGAGAGTGGAATAAGAAGAGTCTTTGATTAAATAAAGTGTTTGGTTAAAAATCACTGGAAGATTAAATGAGAGAAGACTGGGAAGTGTTGGTTGATTTTACATGTCAACTACTTATCTAAATAAATAAATGGCAAATTCTGTCTGTCTGTCCGTCCATGTGTCTGAAACTCTTCTAAGTAAGAGCCACACTTGCTCTATATAGATATATAACTTTTTGGAATCAGGATAATCTTGGGATTGAATATCAGCTCTTCATCTAGTGCTCAAACATCCAGCATTAAAATTTGTCTCCAGATGAGGAAGGAACAGTTAAAAATTTAAATTTTAAAATAACTGAAAAAAAATTTTTTTTTTTTAGTTTTTAATTTATATTGAGTTTAAAGTAATATGAAAACTTAAAAATTTTTGTTTTAAATTCAGTTTAAAATATTTCTCCAAATCTTTGTAAATTGGGGAAATCAATTTTATTTCTTCAAAATGCCATGGAATCAGGGTTTAATATGAGGTTTCATGACATGAGGTTTTGAAGTTTCCCAGATTATGTCATTTGAAGAATTCAATTCAATTTAATTTGTATGGAGTTTGTGATTTGAAGAACTTAAATTTCACGCTGAATTGAAAATCCGGCCCAAATCAATGTTTTGGTTGGAATTGGACTTATAGCTCTAATCAGGTTTTAAGTGAAGTTTTGAAGTTTTATGGAGTTAATTGAAGAATTCAAAGTTATTTCTTCAAAATGCGATGGAAAAATCCAAAGACCATATCTCTAAGGCAAAGGAAGAAAAGAGCAGAAGGAACACCAGAGGCGTCAGAAGCTAGGTGACAAAAAGATGCTGCAAACCATAGAAGATGAAGAGCATCTGAAAGATCAAAAGAGGTCCAAGCCAAGAGAGATGCAAATGCTGCAAGACAGATAAGATCGTGAGCATCTCAAGCATCAGAGGAGGTGCAAGGAAGAGAATGTCAAGAGCTGTAGATGACAGGGAAACTTCAAGAAGAGAAGCAGATACGGCAAGGAATTTTGTAAATTGGGGAAATCAATTTTATTTCTTCAAAATGCCAAGGAATCAAGGTTTAATGTGAGGTTTCATGACATGAGGTTTTGAAGTTCCATAGATTTTTGGGATTTGAAGAACTCAATTTTCAAGCTAAATTGAAATTTCGGTCCAAATCGGTCTTTTGGCTGGAATTGAACTTATAGCCTGAATCAGAATTAATGTGAGGTCTTGAATTCCATGGAGTGAATTGAGGAATTCAGAGTTATTTCTTCAAAATGGCATGTAAAAATCCAAGGACAAGAGCTCTAAAAAAAAAAAAAAAGGGAGAAAAGAGCAGATGAAACATCAGAGGAAGCAGAAGCTAGGCAACAAGCAGACACTGCAAGCCATAGAAGATGAAGAGCATCTGAAAGATCA
>OZ038519.1:31939127-31949127 GCA_964036315.1 Acanthosepion esculentum | reverse complement strand
CTCCACACATTAACTCTCTACCTTGAGTGGCCCTGGGTAAACATTAGTAAAAATATATATATATATGATAACTGAAACATTGATACGTCTTTTGACTTGTATATGTATATGTTTTTATATAGAAAAATAGGCCTGCTTTGGTGTAATTGTGTATTGTGAACATATATTTGTAGTGGGCGGGTATGAATATTGATATGTATATATATACGTGTCGGTATATAGGTAGGTTTTTTTTTGTTTTTTTTTAAATGAATTACCCTTTAATAATCATTATTAATGATAAAATATTTAGAATTTTGATAATTGAATACTAAAGTCATTACCTAATATTTTTTAGAGAAGCTTGTTTAGGGAATTCTAAGGGCACACCTATATTTATGTAAGTATGCGGAAATATTTAAAAGGATATATGTAGATACTAATACATGAAATTACCCGTGTATATCGGTACATGTGTACCTGTATGAGTACCTGCACATGTAAAAGAACGTATGTATATGAAATTCACATGGATGTGTTTACAATATATGATAGAGCAAGATCTCTAATATTACATTCAAATATCACTCCATATTAACTTAAAACTAAATTTTAAGTAAGAGAAATTACCAATCTAATAATAATCGCTAATTGAACTCATGAATAAAATTCAAACTGATAGAGATATCACCTTAATAATCAATTACAACTAGAAGTAAACTTATATTTGAAAATAAAATTTTTAGTGTTTTAATGTAAATTCTATGAATATTTTTCTAATAGACTATTTCATATTAAATCCCCAAATTTTTGTAATAAATTAAAAAAAACAACTTTAACATATAATTAAATTCCTTAGACCATTTAAACATTCAAACTTATATAAAAAATTATAATATTTATGAACTCTCAAAGTAAAGCAAAAAACAGTGCCCATTGCAAAGAAAACTACTGACACTTTATCACAACTTCTTTCTCTCTCTTTATGCCTTTTTGACCTATCAACCTCCCATATCAATATATAACTTCCGTTAACAGATTTAATGTGTCAATGTCTGGTTTTCCTCCAAAAATTTAAAGTTGAAAGAATAGAAGTGTTACATCTAACTCAATCATGTCTCTCTGCCCCCCTTCACCCTCCTAACTCCCTCACTTCATTAGTTTACTTATTAGTGTGAGTCATAAATGTGTAAATTTCTTTTCATTTTTCGTTTCAACCTTTGGAAATCAAATCTGATGATCCGCTGTCCTTTAAAAGGGCTGTGGTGAAATAATTTATTACATGGAACCTTAAAGTGGTCTGTTTTTATTTAAATTATTAGCTCTGATTTACATTGAGCTCTCTGGATTTTATCCTCCTTGAGTCTACCCATACGGATTAACTAGTTTTTCGTAAACTAAATATATATATATATACAGTGTAACCCGGATATAAGAGAAACCCGGATATAAGAGAAACCCGGATATAAGAGAGATATTTTATCTGATCCCAAATTAGAGCCATACTTACCTAAACAAAATAGACCAAACCCGGATATAAGAGAAACCCAGATGTAAGAGACTTCTTCTCTGGTCCCGACAACTCTCTTATATCCGGGTTACACTGTATATATATATATATATATATATATATATATAAATTTCATTTTCTTTTATGCTCTTCTTCTTTGAATACCCTTTCTTCATAATAATCTATTCCCCACCTTTTATCATTTCATACATACAACTCATTGCTAAAGACGCTTGGAAAAATCATTAGTTCCCTGTGTCATATCAGTAAGAACCTGACTCCTCCTGCTATTCTAAATTGTGTTTTCTATACAAGAAAACACACAACAAATACCTTGATGTACAAAACCCAACATTGCTTTTCAAAAATGTATGTGTATCTCAAATAATAGGTTACATGAAAGAAATAGCCTAATTTCTACACTTATAGAAGAAAACACATCTTCTATATAATAAATGCCAGAGTCACTTTTTCAGTTAAAGGGAGATAACTCTCTAACTTTCAATAGCTCATTCTGAATTTCCAATTTTCATTACTGCAATTGTTTAAGGTAATTTTTTTTTTGCGACAAATTTTTTTTTTGCAAAAACAATTTTTATAACTTTGAAATAATTTTGGGTATAATCAAAATTAATTGTGAAATCCAGCGAAAGTCAACCATGAAATAAAAATAATTGTTTGTACAGAAAGTAGGGATCTACGCACGTCAAAATTTCTTTAAATTAAGTGACAGCAGAAAAATTATCATTGAACTTTTAAAAAGATAAGCTTAAATATTAATGCAACATTTAAATGCAGTGATCAATTTTGAGTTCTTCTGTAGTTTATTGTTGCCTGTCGCATCTACTTCTCCGTACCTATTTTGATGAAGGCCCAATCTAAAGCCTACCGCAGGAGCTACCTTAAATGCCGCCCATCACATATGGCAGCAGTATGCCTCTCAAAAAGAAATGTCCATCAACGGAGAACTAGATTGCAATGTAAAGAGCCAAGGCCGCAGCGAGAAAAAGAAATTCCCATTCAAATGAAAACCCAGATCAAATGGCAGCCAGGAGACCTTCCAATTATGAGAATATGCAAAGCCTTAGGGGCTCTCAACCTCCTGAAGGCCCAATCCAGAGCCCTCCTAACTTAAATGCTGCCTAATAGATAAACTAAAGCCTGTCATGAGTTATTATACAAATCAAATAAACCTCAATAAATCAAAAAGTTCTGGATATTTTTCAAATTTAAACTTGTTCATTTCCACTCTTAGTAAAATATTATTTTCTTTAGTTTCTTGTAAATATTTTTGCATTCATATTGTAAATACTCATTGGGGTTAGTTTTTAGAATTGTTATTTTATTCCCCTCCCCCCCACAGACACTGAATTGTAAATATGGAGACTAGTTAGTATTTTCATAGAGACAGTGAGGTATTATGGTGGTTGTAGTCATTTTCTAAAGTAATTTTCTCAGACGAATCTTTAGTGACATTTAATGAATCTGAATTTTGGGCCAAATAATGGCTTTTATCCAATTCAGACATGCCTGTGGCTAAAAGAAGGCACCAAGGAGGTGGTATGTTACAGACCATTCAAAGTCGTTGAAGGAGTTAAAAGGAACAGTGCGAACTATTGTGATTTTATGAACAAGATTTTCTTTGCATGGTACAAGTCCCAGTTTCACAGTTTCAAAATGAAGGGTGTATTTATGCATGACAATGTTCCTTCTCATGTATCTAAGCTTATCTGTGAATTGTTTGAGCATAAAACATTTAAAGGAGAGAGGATAACAGAATGGCCACCATCAAGTCCTGATCGGAATCCAATCGAAAATCTATGGTCTATTGGAAAGATGCAATTATATGAAAGTGGCAAACAATATAACAGCAAAGCAGACCTATGGGAAGCAAAGGATGGATTTTATCCAATTCAGATGTGCATGTAGCTAAAAGAAGGCAACAAAGAGGCGGTAGTGTAATGGTTTGTGCTGGAATTGTAAACCAAACTATTATTAGACCATTCCAACTCGTTGAAGGAGTTCAACTGAACAGTGCTAACTATTGCGATTTTATGAACAATACTTTCTTTGCATGATACAAGTCCCATTATCGCAGTTTCAAAGTGAAATATGTATTTATTCATGACTATGCTGTTTCTCCTTCATCTAAGCTTACCCGTGAATTATTTGAGCATAAAAGATTTACAAGAGAGAAGATAATGAAATGGCCGTCATCAAGTCCTGATAGAAAATCTATGGTCAATTTGTGAAGATGCAATTATATGAAAGTGGCAAATAATATAACAGCAAAGCAAACCTATGGAAAGCAATTAAAACTACCATGTTGGAAATTGAACCTACTGAAGTAAAAAAAATTAACAAAATCTATGGCTAATAGATTGCTTGCTGTTATTAAGAAGTGTCACTATATTAAAATGTAAAGGATTCGAAGACTTATATGTGTTTGTTATTTGCTCTATTATAGGCATTGATCAATTTTTGATTTTATTACTTTTTTATTGAAGTAAAATGTGATTATTTGGTTTTGCCTAATAACTTCAGACAGCAGTTTTTTAGAATACATCATTGATTCTACCTAAAATTTTAATTCAGGCTTTGTTTTGACATCTAAATTGATTGTTTAAAATTTAACTTTTTTTTTCAAACCAAATTTGAATTATTGAACTTTATATGATTTGCTTAATAACTTCAGACAGGGTGTAGTTTTACTTGACCGATAAAAATGAATACAGAATTTTAAAAGATTTAAATGTTTATAAATTATATATCTAAAAAAAACATGCATTTACCCCGAAAGTAGAAACTCGCGTACAAAACATCTGTAGTTGAAAGCTATAAAATTGTATAGAAAATATTTGGATTTCTGCATTCAGTAGCCCATGGAGGTTGTCATGTCACTGAACAAAATCAACCAACCATTTAAGCATTAATGTCCCGTAGTGGTTGATATACCAGAAGAATAATCAATTAATTAATGCTACTATTCTCTAACTTTACAAGAGACTGAACAGACCAAAAATGGAGTACTACTGCCATATATGGGAAAGTGCAGCTCGGTGTTCACTTTCCATTATTAATAGAGTCTTAAAGCTTGTCCTTGTGGGTGATGACTCATTTGTCACCCTACAACCTCTTTCTTACAGATGAACTGTCACAAGCTTCTCACACATATATATATATATACACATATATCACTATTTCCATAAGAAGTGTTCAGACATTCTTTAGTTTCACCAGTTCTAATCTCCAAGGCTAAGACTTGCTATGCCACACACATTTTAGAGAACCACCCTATCATGTTTCCAGATCTATCTGTCTCATCATGCCTTCATATACTGGTTGATTTTGTTTAGTGGCATATCAACATCTCTAAGGGTTATTTAATGCCAAAATCTAACTATTTTGAATGCACTTGTATGCTTTCAACTACAAATAAAATGTATTGTTGGTAATTCTACTATAATTGTATTGTAATATTTTTCATATAAAAATATATTTTTATATAAACATAGTGAACCCCCAAACAAAAACAAAACACTATTTGCCCATAGCTTGAACCCTAACAGGTGCTACCACCCTGGGTTGGAGTGAAATTGGGAACAAGAGCAATTAAGAGGTCCACACTCCTCAAAACCTCCAATCTCCTGATCAGAGGCCTTGCTGCCAGATGTAGTTTATCATCATACCCAGGACTATCTTTATATATATCTCTGTCTCTTCATAAATGTCTATCTTAGTTACCTCATCTTCTCTCTATCATTTCATACTTCTTTCAGTCTCTCTCAACCTATCTTAGTTCCATGCTTGTTTATATCTATGTCAGTCCCTTCATATCTTTATATCTGTCCACCTCAGTCACTACACCGCTCTATCACTGTGCAGCAGTGATGTCTATATCCCTCCTGCCTATATCTAAAAACACTATTACCAATACTGAAGACACTAGCCTATAAAATGTACCAAATTTTAAATAATCATCAAATGATTATCAATGTGTATTTATTTATATATTTCCTGTCACATCTGTAGTGAGGCGGGAGATAAATCAACTTTAGTTATTAAGAAAGTTGATTTCTCAGTTCCACCCTATTTTGGTCTGATTTTTCTCAGTATCTTCATAAATGTCTATCTCAGTTACATCATCTTGTTAAATAATAGTTTAGCAGACTATTATTTTTAGAGGAAATGTATCTCAGCTCCGACTTCCTGGGGTTGACTTTTGGGGTCACATGTAAGACATAATAAGAAAGTTGATTTCTCAGTTCCACCCTCTTTTGGTCTGATTTTTCTCAGTATCTTCATAAATGTCTATCTCAGTTACATCATCTTGTTAAATAATTGTCCAGCAATAGTTTAGAGGAAATGTATCATGGCTTTGACTTCCTGGGGTTGACTTTCAGGTTCACATGTAAGACATAATAAGAAAGTTGATCAGGATCAGATGGGAGCTATAATAGCGAAGACAATTTTAATTGGCTGGTCTAGCATGGGAAATGAATAGCAGAAAGGTTTCAGCGAGTTGTTTCTTACCCGTCAAGTGATGTAGACATGTTCTCTTTCATGTCTGAAGTGGCTCCCCAGTGAGTGAGGGGTGGTACAACACCCCATTGGATAGTTAGATAATTTAAATGTTGACATGATTAATAAAAATAGTTAACATTCTGTGTTTGGAGTATTTCATTGCTGAACCAAAATAATTGGTGATTGCCGGCCCAAGAGAAAAAGTCGAGCTTAGATCATTCACTGCTTTCAACATGCAACAATCTTTCTTTATCACTTTCTTTCAGTCTGTTTCGACGTATCTTGGTTTTATATCTATGTCAGTCTCTTCATATCTTCATATCTATCCAACTCAGTTGCTTCATCTCTCCATCATTTCATGTTTCCTTCAGTCTCCCCTTATCTATTCCCTATTTTTTTTTTTTTTTTTAATCATATCACCCCAAGCAAGGCCGGAGGCCACTATGACGCAAGGGGTTAAAGAAGGGTTGGAGGAAGAGCAGATAGGAGTGGCAAGGGAGGGGATGTGGAGAAAGAGAAAGACAGTGGGTCGATCAAGGCAAGGGGGCCACAAAAGATCCGGAGCGAGAGCAGATAGGAATGAAAAATGAAAGGATGTGGAGAAGGGAAGTGGATAGATCAAGGCAACTGGAGATGTCGATTGACGCTACACTTAAACCGTTGGAGATTGTATTTGTCAGGGAAACAGTAATAGGGAAGGGAGTTCAATAGGCGAGATGTGCGAGACATGAAGCTATTGGAGTAGAAGATATGTCTACATCTAACAGTTTCCACGGTGTAAGGGTGGGAGCGGGATGACAGCCTGGTGGGGCGTTTAAATTCACGAGGCCTGGGGATAAGCGAACGCAACTCCTCAGAGCAATTACCGTGGAAGTATTTGTAAAAAAGGCAGAGCAAGGCAACATCACGTCTGTGAGAGAGCGACTGCAGACAAGATGACAGATCAGGGCCAATCACGTTGCCTATTATTTATTTCTTTCCAGCTCTCTCCCCCGAAAACCAAATAGTCTTTTCTTCTGTCTATCCTTGCAATCAAACAGGAGTGGCCCAATGGAATTTGTGGGCATATGGACAAGCAACCTATTACAGGGACTAATGTATTTACTAAGTGAATAACTAAATAAGATAGAAGGAAGAAGTAACATAATAATAATAATAATAATAATAATAAATTAAGGAAGAAAAATAAAAAAAAACAAAGAAATAGAGGAAAACAGACTAATAATAAAAAGTGAAAGTTGAAAAAGAAGATATAAAGGAAGAAAGAAAAAGAAGAAAAAGAAAAAAAACAGAATAATAATAATAATAATAATAATTATTATTCTGTTTTTTCTCATTTTCTTCTTAATAATTATTATTATTATCAATATGTATTTATTTATATATTTCCTGTCCCATCTGTAGTGGGAAGGGAAGTAAATCAACTTAATTTATTAAGTAAGTTGACTTCTCTAAGTCCCACCCTATTTCGGTCTATGATTTTTCTCAGTCCTTCCGATATATCACAGTCTCTTCTTAACTGTCTCAGTCACGTCATCTTTCTCGATCATTGTCACTTCTTTCAGTCCCTCTCGACCTATTTTAATTTCATATCTATCTCATAAAGGATGCCTTCATTTCTCTCCAGCTCTGTCACTTCATCTCTCCATCGTTTCATGTTCCCTTCAGTCCACACCCAATTCCCTATTATTAGTATAATATTAGCAATGTCCTTATGAGCATTCATTGATCAAACAGACAATGCTACTGTTCTTTGTTCCCTCGCCATCAGGATGGGATCAAAGTGTAGCATCTGTTCTCTTCATCTCTAACGGTAATGATAATAATATTAGCCATTTCCTCTGTCTATATCTCCGAGATGAGGTATTATTATTATTTACATTATTTGGACTGTTATCCTCATTTACATTGTCTTAAGGACACATGGCCTAGTGGATAAAGACATTGGCTAGATTCAGTGACTAGGCCCAAAGAGTTGTGAGTTCAATACCAGGCCACAGCAGTGGTGAACCGAAACTCGAAGAGTGAAATAACTGAGACATCTGGAAGAGGCATGGCATGTGGAACTAGAACAATGTACCCCCGGTGGACGAAATAAAGGGTTCGGTTCGAAATTCCAATCACCTGAAGAAGGCCAGAGCATACAACAGCCAAAATGTTGTGAATAATGCAATGAAGATGAGGATAACCGTTCGAATAATGTAAATAATGTAAATAGTCATTTCCTTATAAGAAAACATTTGGTATTCATTGTTCAAGCAGCCAGTGCTACTCCGGCTATACTTTTCTTTGCTCACTAGCCATCGGGATGGGAGCAATGTGTAGTATCTGTTCTCCTCATCTCTAATGGTAATATTAGCCGTTCCGTTATAAGGAAACATTTGACCGAGCAGCTATTCAAGTTAGCTTTTTTCACTTCCAAGTTATCTGGCTGGGATCAAAGTGTAGTATCTGTTCTCATCTTTAATGGTAATATTAGCCGTTTCCTTCTAAGGAAACATTCAGTACTACCATCAGTTGAAATTTATAAAATCTCTCTTCAAACAATTGTTCAGGAAAATAGGTTTCTCAAGTTCTTTGTTATTACTCTTTCCAGTATTGATGGGGGCTTTCTTATTATTTGAAGTAGTGTGGAACATCAACATCTTTATTAAGTCATTATTTTCTCTATGTTAAATATGCTATCCATTTTGATTACTGATGCAGTTGGAATTCCTCAAGTGATGTGGTTTCTGTTATTTGATAGAGCACTTTGCAATTCTGTACTGCCTGTCCACTGTAGAAGTCAAATAACTTACCTTCTAACATGGCTGCCACCTTGTGTCTCCTTGTAGAGGTATTTATTGTACAAATGTGCCACATGGGCAAAATTGGAATGGGGGGAGGCTGGTCTTCAACTGTCTTACCTCTAACTTAGCTAGCCTCATTTACTGACCCAATCGTCCAAACATTGCTCCTTTCACCAAAACATCTCATCCGCACAACACTGCCATACACATACACCACAATACCACATCCACCCAAGGAAATTCTATCTAATCCCCATATATACAGCTTTTGTGGAGGGCTGGGCTGATAAAAATTTTCAAACAATAAATCCCCAATGTTCATGATATAAAAATATTCACACAACTAAACAAAACTAGTGTTAGTAACAAGGCCCCCCACAGTGTCTCCTTGTAGAAAGGCAGGCCAGCTAATCTACCACATTTATAGGAGAGTACCTAATACAGCAAGTGGGTTTTACTATAATAATTTTACTATAATGGACCTGCTCAACACATTTACATGAGTGGACTCTATTCACTCATATATCTCTCCATTAAATCACTCAAAGGTTTGTATTTTCATTTTAAGTGACTACAACAGTCTACCTTCATGTCAAACCACTTGCAATTAACCAATATTCAACACAAGGTTTGAAGAGGGATGGTATTCCCTAAGACCAACATGTTTCATTCACTCAAAGCCATTTTTAATCATTGATCTGAGATAATATTCATATACACCTAACAGTTTAGATAAGTCTGAACAAGTTTGGTGCCATACGTGAAATTCATATGACAGTTGTGATCTGATGGGGCTATTTAACCTTTAGCGCACAGGAGGTGATAATTGTTGCTGTAAGATTCTTTCCCTTTGGACACTGTAGGCACATTCTGTCACCTTGAGAGGGTTTCTATAAAATTAAATTCAGATTAGCCCTTCTCCTAAACCATGCTGCTACCCAAAGGTGAGAAAGTCCAGTCTACCCTACTAATTAACCCATATCAGAGGTTTGGTTTGGTTTGTTCTGTTTTACGGAATATCAACACCTCAATGGGTTATTTAATGCCGACAAGATTTTTAGGATAGGTTGGTATGAATAGAATATGTATTCTTTGTAAGAAATCAGTTTGTAGATCAGGTTTGGTTTATTTTGTTTTACGGCATATCAACCTCAGTGGGTTATTTAATGCCGACAAGATTTTTAGGATAGGTTCGTAT
>OZ038519.1:31911836-31921836 GCA_964036315.1 Acanthosepion esculentum | reverse complement strand
CCAAAGAGTGTGAGTTCAATACCCGGCTAAGGCAGTGGAGAACTTGGAGAGGGAAATTAACCGGAGATAA
The DNA here is from genome assembly GCA_964036315.1 of Acanthosepion esculentum. Taxonomy (NCBI): domain Eukaryota; kingdom Metazoa; phylum Mollusca; class Cephalopoda; order Sepiida; family Sepiidae; genus Acanthosepion; species Acanthosepion esculentum. The sequence goes on along the minus strand of OZ038519.1, from coordinate 31,921,766 downwards.
CTGATAACTGACATCCATTAGACATGGCACGTGGAACTAGAACAGTCTACCCCAGTGAGCGAAATAAAGGGTTCAGTTTGACATTCCAATCACCTGAAGAAGGCTGGAGCATACAACGGCCGAAATGTTGTGATAAATATGGAAAAAAAGATGAGGATGATAGTCCGAGCAATGTAAATAGTGTACATAATACGTCTTCTCAGAAATATAGACAGATACTGTATAAATTTGGCTTTAATTTCTTATGTCTGTGTAAATCGTGGTTTTCTGCTACAAATCTACCTCTTTCCTTCTAGCTATGGGTTAATTAGTAGTAAATTATTATCTAAAAATAAAAAAAATAAAAATTCTTACGAATTAAAAATATTTTATGACTTTAAATAACCTGCTAGTAGATAAAAGCATTGGTTGATTTATTCAAAAGTGACTTGACCCAAAAAGTTGTAAGTTCAATAGCTAGCCAGAGTAAATTGGGACAAAAGCCTGGAATGTTCAGTTGTCAAGGGGAATTAACTGAAACTAAGATATCCCAAAAAAAGGCATGGCAAGTGGAATTAGAACAACCTACCCTCATGGGTTAAATAAAGGGTTCGGTTCAAAATTCAAAGAAATATCACTTGAAGAAGGCCGGTGCATACAACAGTGGAAACATTGTGAATATGGCAATAAAGATGAGGACAAGCATCCAAACAATGTAAACACTTACAATACCTCATCTCAGGAATATAGACAATTGTTAAGGAGAGAGAACAATAAAAGAACAGGAATTAAGAAGACAGAAGATAATGATTGACATTGGATTTAAGTTTTTGAAGATTAAACTTGAATGGAAAGCAAGAAGCTGGAAGAGAGTTCCACAAGCAAGAAGTGTGAAAGAAAAAATGTTACCATAGAATTTATGGTTGCACCTAGCAATTTCAACTGTAAAATAAAGAGACCTAACTGTCAATCTAGTACTGTGCTTAAATTCATAAAGTCTAGGTACCATAGAGGAAAGCTCATCAGAAGAATTACTATGAAAGTATTTATAGAAAAAGCAGAGAGAACCATTCTCTACTCCATCAGCATCAATTGGGATTGATGGAGAAGAGAATGGTAGAAATTCTTCAAATTCAAATTCTTTTCTTATAGCTAATTTACTTGATACAGCAATAGTAGTGAAAAAATTGTTACCCTGCTGACAACCTTGACAAAGACTAACCCTATGTGCTACTATTTTTCTCTTTCAGAGTGTCTCCCAACTGAGACAGCTGCCCATGGATTTTTTTTAATCATTTCACTCCAAGCAAGGTAATAAAGTCACTAAGATGCAAGGAGTTACTGAGTGTTAGAGAATTTGAGAAAAAAAAATGCTATTAAGGAGAGAGAAAAATAAAAGAATAGAAATTAAGAAAAGAAGATAATGATTGACATTGCATTTAAAATTTTTAAAATCAAATTTTACTGGGAAGCTGGAAGAGAGATACACAAGCAACATAAAAGAAATGATTAGCATAAAACTTATGATTAAATCTAGTCATTTCAACAATAAAATAATGAAAGCTTGCCACCAATCTAGTCCTATTACATTCATAAAGTCTCAGTACCAAAGAGGAAAGTAACAATTATTTTGAAAAATGCAAAAGTGTGGCATAAGGCCAAAGAGGGGTGGGGGAATGGAGGTTTTAAGCTGGTCTTTAATCTGTCTTATCTTAAACTTAGCTAGCCATGGTTACTAACCCAAACATACCACAGTATTCCTTAAACCAAAACAAATTCTTTCTTACCATTCTTACTACAGCCGCTATAATACCTTTAAGCAATGATTCCCAATGTGGGGCACATGACCCACCTGTGGGGTATGGTAATATTTTAGTGGGGCACTTGTAGGATGTGCACCCTTCGGCTTACTATACTGTTGTGGTAGGATCCACCTAATTTGCATAGTGGAGTACCGACCATATAAATATGGTTGGTACCGGGAAGAGAGGGGAACGAATCAAGAGATTCAACCAGAGACACTGCCCGACTGCGACTCAGTCAACACATTCTCCAGGAACGGTCTTCCCAGGAATATACAAAAGACTATATGTAAATATTGTGTACACTTTCTTGTTTCAATACATTTTGTTCTAAGTACATTTTGTGTTGCATTATTATTCCATGCATTAGTCAAGTTTCAACATATACTAACAGAATAAGGGGGCAATTCGAGAATGAGTTATTAACAGTGGTTCATCTTCTAGTGAGTCTGAGTGATAGTGTTAATGCATGTTAATGCACACAATGCACATACAGTATGCATACATAAAACTATTTTGTGTATATGTACGTACATGTGTTATTGGCATACAGGGTATTACTTGTCTTCCCCCACTCACATGTCTCAGTATACAAAGGAGAGGGTGTGATGCCTGTTACTGGAAGAGCCCATGTTTTGTCGGCCAATCAGCATGTGTGACCATTCAGTTTGCTTCCTTCACATGAATTGCAGTAAAAAATGGATACATGCCCACCGACAACTGTTCACTGCCCCCCAAAATTAAATAAAAAAAAAAAAAAAACTCCCGATGCCCCCTTTCAACATAACAGAGCCCACAAGGGGGCACTATCACCCACTTTGGGAAACACTGCTTTAGACCAATGATTACCAGCATGGGGCGCATATGATAATATTTTGGTGGGGCATTCATAGGATGTGAACCCTTTGGCTTACTATACAAACAGAATAAGGGGGCAATTCGAGAATGAGTTATTAACAGTGGTTCATCTTCTAGTGAGTCTGAGTGATAGTGTTAATGCATATTAATGTATACAATGCACATACAGTATGCATACATAAAACTATTTTGTGTATATATATATATATACATGTGTTATTGGCATACAGGGTATTTTCCATCTCCCCAAACTTGCGTGTCTCAGTATACAAAGGAGAGGGCGTGATGCCTGTTACTGGAAGAGCCCATGTTTTGTCAGCCAATCAGCATGTGCGATCAATAAAATTGAATTGCAGTAAAATTTTGAATATGTAAGAATTAAATATTACAGGAGGGCACCAGAATTTTAAGAATACGAACGTGTGGCAGGACCCAAAATCGGTTGGGAACCACTGCCTTAAAGTCTCTATGAAGACTAACTAGTTCCCATATGTACAATTTGTCTGGGTGGGAGGGTTAAAATAACAATGAGGAAAGTTCATCAAAACAATTACCATGAAAGTATTTATAGAAAAGGCACAGGGAACAATTGTCTACTCTACTTCATCAACGTCAATTGCCACGGTTAAAATTCTTCAGATTCCTTTCTTATAACTAATTTACTTGCTACAGCAGTAGCAGCAGTAAGAAAGCTGTTACCCCTGCTGACAACCTTGACAAAGACTAACCCTATGTGCTACTGTTTGTTTTTCCCTTTCAGAGTGTCTCCTGACTGAGACAGCTGCCCATTGAATTACAGACATCTTATTGCAGCTTTCAACATTTTATTTCCCAATCAATATCCTCAGGCAAGATTGATGATCAAATGTCCTTTTAGAACCCAGGGGCAGATAATTCTTAGACAAAGGTTTAAAATTGTCAACAATCTCTGTGTCTTCTAAACATTCCTGCTGTTTACTGGAATTGGAATGAAAACAGTGATGGCACCAACCCTTAATCCATCATAAAATTTCAGGATATATATATATATATATATATATATATTTATTTATTTATTTACAGTGAGTTTCACACTATACAAGGCCCGGAGCCGCTCAAGGTAGAGGCTTACTTTAAGTTTATATGGATAGAAAGGGAAAATAACAGTTAACTCTAGACTTGAATATGTTAAGATTGTAGTCATCAGGGAAAGCATCCTCTTGGGAGTTTGTTTCACAAAACAGTGGTTTGCAGGATGAAGCTGTTTGAGTGGTACTTACTTCTCCCTGATGGAATACAGAGGGAATGTGGGTGGTTTGTTACTATGTAAGTGGCATGGCAGGTCCTAGTTGTGAAGGTTAGACCTGGTGGAATTAAGGAATGTAGTTCATCCGAGCACTTTCCATGGTAATACTGATAGAACAGTGAGGGATTTGCCAGACCTCACCTGCGAGAGAGAGAGAGAGAGAGAGAGAGAGGTTGGAGAGTGGAATATAATTCTTCTCCAACAAAGGACTTGGAGATGCTTTTGAACTCTATCAAGACTAGAAAGTGAAGACTAGGCAGCTCTTGCCTAAATATGGCAACAGTCCTCCATTTTCAGCCTGATCTGGCGCTTATAAAGGTAGAGGTGTTAGGTACTTATTGGAGTGATACAAGGAACTGATCATTTTACCTAAATCTTTAACAATGTATGTACGAGTTTCCTTTGAGGTCGAGTGTGAGTCTGTGGCCCAATATTCTTTCAAGGCATGGTGCCTCCTCAAAGAGACATCTATTCATCATGACTGACAAGTACTTTGGAGTTTGATTGGTAGTGATTGAATATAACTAGTGTGGAATTAGTAAATACTAAACATTTAAAATACCTTGGTCTATGGATTAGTTATAACAAATTTAGTATAGCAGATAAAAAAATGAACACAGATCCCGGTTGCACTAAGGGTAATTTCCAACAATACCACACATTGCTACAAAACCAAAACATCTGTCTATATTGGGAACACATAGCATGGATAAAATGTAATATAGTGGATAAAATTAAAAATTAAATACAGTGTATCTAAATACAAATTAGAGTCACCTCATCTCATAATAGATCATTCCATCTTAAATCAAGAACACTCTGTAGCAATTTTTAACATCAACTGGAGATATTCAACATTATGGATAAAAAATGGTGAATTTTATAGTGTTTTTTCAAGACTTAGCATGAACAAGACAAATTAACAGATTTGGACAAAAAAAAAATGTCAGAATCAAGGGTCAAAAAGCACTGCCTGGGGTCCCCTATCAGGCTTGCCCCTATATAGAATTACTTTTTCTTATTTCTAAAGACAAAGAGCATCAATTTTTGGTCACAGTGAATAATTAGCAAAATAAAGCGTATATTCATAATGGAGATTTCAGTGAATTTTAAGGCCTGTTTTGAGTTTTAAGCAACATTCCTCAGTCAAGACATGTTTTTTATTTGGAAAATGAAAGTCTTTGACTTTAATGAATTTTAATTATGAATTTTTATTCTGTTATTGCATTTTGTGCTACTGTCATCACCACTACTCCTCTCTTGTGGTTTAGGATGACATTCAAGGCAAAATAGCACAATGGCGTGCCAGTTACATTTGCAACATGGACATAGAGATTACCCCGTTCCTCTGCCCACTGGTAAATGCCTCACGCTGACAACTGGCCGCTTGGTACAGATGGGTTGAAGAGAGGTGTTCCTCTTTACCAGTTGGGTCAGAAAACCCTTCCAACTACCCTTACACAGTTTAACCAGCAGGTCAATACTGTTGACCCGTCCTGTGTATGACGATAAACTACGTCCAGCAGTAAGGCCTCTGATCAGGAGGTTTTGGGGAGCATGGAACCACCTCTTAATTGCTGGTTTTTCTCAGATCCACTCTGACCTGGGGTGGTAGCACCGGTTAGAGTCTCAGCTATGGGCAAATAGTTAACCTCGAGACTGGGGTAAAAACACTATGAAAGTGTAAAAATAGTTTTTAATACCAGAAATATTTTACAAAATTATTGGCAGCAATACTTTTTTGAAAAAAAAAAATATTACCAACTATGTCATTAAAAAATAAATATTACTAGTAATACATTTTTGAAGGAAAAATATTACCAGAAATAGATTTTTGACAAAGCAAAATATTACCAGCAATAAAAATTTTGTTGGCATTAAATAACCCATTGAGGTTGATATGCCATAGAACAAAACAAACCAAATCAATATATACTGAAATAGATAGATTAATAGATAGATAGATAATATTAGAAGTAATAAAAATTTTGCCGGCATTAAATAACCCATTGAGGTTGATAGGCCGTAAAACAAACCAAACCAAAACTGTTGACCAGGGTGTAGTTGATGCAGTGCCCATGTAACTTCTTGGAGCTATGTATGAGTGTTGGATGTAGACTGTGGACCAGTAGTCCGCATCCCAATTCACCTGATTAAAGTCGGGTCAACCGCTTCGCTGCAAAGGTTCTACCACTAACAATACACCCCATTTTAACTACAATACAGTAAACCAAGTTCTTAATATTAATAAACTAGATATGTGCAGTCATCTTTCATATTCTGTGTCCTTTGAAGGCATAGTTGATCATAGCTCACCACTACTTACTTTTTATTACATTAACATTTGACTCTTTAGCATCTCTCTTTGCCCCATTGTGCCTTTCTACTCACAGAACATCATAAAGGTAGGTTACATGATAATTCTCACTGCTTCTCTTGCTTTCATTGTCCTGTGAGTGTTAAATTCTCTCAGCCATCTTTTCACATTAGGTGAACCAGAAAATGTAATTATCTCTTGCTGATTGTAAACATTTGTTTTCATTTTATTCCAACTTTCTTTAAAACTTTATTGTTGTTTACATGATATTCTCAGTATTTGCCAGCAGAAACATATTTCTATCAATTAAAGTTCCTTTGAGGAAATTGTCCAGCATTCACTGCCATATAGGCGGATTGATATTACATAGCAGTTCAGCACTCTTTTCATTGTTTCTGTTGCCTCAAGTCTTCTCTTCATCTGTGAGGAGATTGTCCTGCATTCACTGCCATATAGGAGGATTGATATTACATAGCAGTTCTGCACTCTTTTCTTTGTGTCTATCAATATTTTCTGATATCATAATAGTTTTTGTATGAATTTATGGGATGAGGTGCTATCATTATTTTTTTATTTTAATCTCTTCACTGCCAAGCAAAACCAGAATGCCACTAAAATACAGGGGGTTACGGGGAGTAAATGTGAATGAGAAGATTGAAAATGGTGAGAATTAAGGAAAGGACAAAAAGGAACAGTGTTCAAGATGAGAGAAGATGGTAATTGTTGTGTTAAATTTTTAAAGTCGTAGTTATCAGAGAAGCAAGAATTTAGACAGGTAAGAAATTTAGAATAGAATTCCACAGGTGAGAAAAGAAACTGTCATAGTAGAAGTAACATTTGCATCAAGCTACACTTAGACTATTGTCTTTATCGTGTTTCTGCAGAATGCCAACCTAATGACCTTGATGCAGGACCATAATGGTTGGTGTGATAGAATGATAAATGTTTGAGCAAGAAAAAAGAAAATGAAAATAAAAACTTTTCAGCACCCCATGTAAGCTTCTCTTTTGACTACTTCAATCTACTTTTCCAATTTTTTTTTTATTTTGGTTAATTATTTTCTTTTATGCTGCTATATGACTGTTTAAGTTGGGTTCTTTTTAACACTCTGCATAGTGTTTCAACTGAAACCTCATTGTTAAGACTGCTTTCAATCTTCACTTGTCTGGCTGTCAATTTTGGATTAGATACTCAAACTCTCACAATGTTTCTTGTCTAACTTTTGTGATCTTCCAGTTTTCTTTGCACTTAACACATTGGCTCTGAAGCCTCATTTCCCTTGTTGTCCCAACACTATATCATGTGGGAGTCAACGTGTTAATCTTGAATGTGAGTTGTTACCTTTTTATATAAGTCTGTTTGGGGTTTGTTTAGGTATGTGGTACTGGCAACTAATTTATGTAACATTATTATTTATACACTGGTAACTTTCCAGCAACTCCTGCAGCCGAGCCAGTTACAAAAGTCAATCTGTCTATGAATTTTGAGTGAGAGTTGTTACCCTTAATAAGAGGCTATTTGGAATTTGTTTAGGTGTGTGGCACTGGCAGGTAATTTACATGGCAATTGAGGTGATGTGTAGTTGTCCATGCACAACTAACATCATTGCAATAAACAGTGGCTAAAATTACACAAAAAATCTTGTTATGTGCTGAACTCCATGCAAAAACTACAGGACTAAAGCACTATTATTCAGTAAGGTAGAACAAAGATGCTATAATTCAGTAAGGTAGAACAAAGATGATATAATTCAGTCAGGTAGAACAAAGATGATATAATTCAGTCAGGTAGAACAAAGATGATATAATTCAGTCAGGTAGAACAAAAATGATATAATTCAGTAAGGTAGAACAAAGATGCTATAATCCAGTAAGGTAGAACAAAGATGATATAATTCAGTGAGGTAGAACAAAGATGATATAATTCAGTGAGGTAGAACAAAGATGCTATAATTCAGTGAGGTAGAACAAAGATGCTATAATTCAGTAAGGTAGAACAAAGATGATATAATTCAGTAAGGTAGAACAAAGATGATATAATTCAGTAAGGTAGAACAAAGATGCTATAATCCAGTAAGGTAGAACAAAGATGCTATAATCCAGTAAGGTAGAACAAAGATGATATAATTCAGTGAGGTAGAACAAAGATGATATAATTCAGTGAGGTAGAACAAAGATGCTATAATTCAGTAAGGTAGAACAAAGATGATATAATTCAGTGAGGTAGAACAAAGATGATATAATTCAGTGAGGTAGAACAAAGATGCTATAATTCAGTAAGGTAGAACAAAGATGATATAATTCAGTGAGGTAGAACAAAGATGATATAATTCAGTGAGGTAGAACAAAGATGCTATAATTCAGTAAGGTAGAACAAAGATGCTATAATTCAGTAAGGTAGAACAAAGATGCTATAATTCAGTCAGGTAGAACAAAGATGCTATAATTCAGTGAGGTAGAACAAAGATGCTATAATTCAGTAAGGTAGAACAAAGATGCTATAATTCAGTAAGGTAGAACAAAGATGCTATAATTCAGTAAGGTAGAACAAAGATGCTATAATTCAGTAAGGTAGAACAAAGATGCTATAATTCAGTAAGGTAGAACAAAGATGCTATAATTCAGTCAGGTAGAACAAAGATGCTATAATTCAGTAAGGTAGAACAAAGATGCTATAATTCAGTAAGGTAGAACAAAGATGCTATAATTCAGTAAGGTAGAACAAAGATGCTATAATTCAGTAAGGTAGAACAAAGATGCTATAATTCAGTCAGGTAGAACAAAGATGCTATAATTCAGTGAGGTAGAACAAAGATGCTATAATTCAGTAAGGTAGAACAAAGATGCTATAATTCAGTAAGGTAGAACAAAGATGCTATAATTCAGTAAGGTAGAACAGGGATTGACAACATTTTGCAAACTCTGTGCTGGCTTCAGTTTTTTAAAATCATTCAGTGTGCCAACAGCATACATATTTTTATACAAGTCAAGGTCAATATACCTGTTCTACAATATATTTTATTTAGTAATATATAGTATATATATTTTAATACTATATTTATGCTCTGCAGAGTTGTATTGAGCACTGTTTTTTTTAAAATAAAAATAATAACACTGGATTATAAATCTTACTGTTGTTTCTCTTTATTTTAATATATATATATATATATATATATATTAAAATGCACGACTCTTCGGCAGAATTGAGTCACTATCAGTCACTGTGTGTTTATCTAAATCTAAATATAAACACGCTAAAATTCACCTTCATCCCTGCCGTGCGCCGACGGCTTAGTGGTAGATCTTCCAACTGACGCAAATTCAGTCGGGTTTCGATCCTAGCTAGAGGCAACCGGACGTCTAGCCACACTGATGAGCTGTGAAACAGCGAAACAGTCTGTCTGTGGATGACAATATATATATATATATATATATATATATATATATATATATATATATATATATATATATATATATATATATATACTTTAATCTATATTAAAATTGAGCAGCTAAATAAATTCTTTGTGTTGTAGTAGTTATTGGTTCAGACTTTGTGATGTCATTTGCTTCTGTATGCCATTGGAAATTGCTTGGCATGCCACATGTGGCACATGTGCCGTAGGTTGATGACCCCTGAGGTAGAACAAAGATGCTGTAATTCAGTATGGTAGTGCAAAAGTGCTATAA
>OZ038519.1:31874336-31904336 GCA_964036315.1 Acanthosepion esculentum | reverse complement strand
GTGTCAGGGAAAAAAGTTCAGAATAAAAGAAAAGACTAAAAACATTCATGTTGGTCAAAAAAAAAAAAAATCACCCAACACTGCAATACCAAAAGAAGAAAAAAACACCAATCGAGTAAATTAAGAAAAAAAGGTAAAAGAGTTCAATACACTAAGTAGAGAAAAGTATAAAAAAACTGTTTTTTACTGTTTTTAAACTACAATTTTAAATTTTAAAAACAGTAAAATCAACCTTGCTAACCAAAATGCTCCTCTGTAGTAAAATTGGGAAAAGCACGTCAAGCTATATGACGGTTCCATATAGGATACAGGTTCGATTCCTGTCGGAGGACACATATTTTCTATGACAATTTCTCGGACATTCATGCCGGTAAATGTTGTTAATACTGTTTATTATAAACAGAGCATTTATTTAAATATTTGTATCTATAAAAAAGAATGCATAAACATAAAAATGTCTTAAAAATAATTGTTGGACTTTGTCCATTTCATAATATTATATATATATATATATATATATATATATATATATATATATTTTTTTTAAGCTTATCACCCCAAGCAAGGCTGGAAGCCAATAGCATGCAAGGGGTTACAGAAGGTTTGGAGGAAGAGCAGATAGGAGTGTTAAAGGAGAGGATGTGGAGAAAGATCGTGGATCGATCAAGGCAAGGGGGTTACAGAAGATTTGGAGCGAGAGCAGATGGGAATGAAAGGTGAAAGGATGTGGAGAAGGGAAGTGGATAGATCAAGGCAACTGGAGATGTCGATTGACGTTACACTTAAATAGTTGGAGATTGTATTTGTCAGGGAAACAGGAATAAGGAAGGGAGTTCCACAGGTGAGATGTGTGAGACATGAAGCTATTGAAGTAGAAGAGACGTCTACATCTAACAGTTTCAACGGTGAAGGGGTGGGAACGGGATGCCAGCCTCGTGGGACCTTTAAATTCATGAGGCCTAGGAACCAGCGAAAGCAGCTCATCGGAGCAATTACCGTGAAAGTATTTGTAAAAATATATATATATATATATATATATATACACACACACACACATTAGAGAGAAATCTGTTAAAATTTAATATGCAAACCTAGAAATCTATGTGTGTATGTATGTCAGTATGTGTATACATATATATGTGTGTGTATGTAGGTATGTATATACAGGGTGCGATGGTTAAATTGTTGCTATTTTATATTTTTAATTTCTCATATACACGTTGTTTTTGTCAACTTCACAGTATAGTCGGTTCAGTGGGGCACCATCTGTGAGAAAAAGAGAACCATGATGCAATTCACTCCACCAGAAATTTGGAAATGGCATGCTGTACTGCATTCATACTGGGAGCTTCAATATGAATGGTTCAGAGTGTTTGGGTGCCAATCTGAGGACAGTACAGAAGATTCAGAAAGATTTGGAGGAGTCTAATGATGATTATGAAGTTACAGCAGCTTGGAAATCTGACTATGATCATTCTGATAAGAAAAGAATACCTGAATAGGTTGGTGAGGGCATCAGACTCAACATGGAGGCCTACATCAAGTGTCTTGAGCAGGTAGTGCTGCCCTGGGTCAAGAGGGTGGCCACTGGAAAACCCTCCATCTGGCAACAGGACTCTGCACCATACCACACAAGCAGGAAAACCCAAACATGGCTGTCAGACAATTTTTGCAACCTCATCACCCCTTATATCTGCCCACCTCACTCCCCAGACTGCAACCACCTTGATTATTATGTGTGGGGCACAGTTCAGTGAGAGACCAACAAAAGTTCTTGTAATACCAAAGATAAACTGATGGCAAAGATTATGGCAGCATTCACCAACTTAAACGAGAAGACTGTCCAGAAGAGTTGCAAGAGATTCGGAAGTCGTCATGAGGCCATGGTTGGAGCCAATGGCAATTTTATTGAAAAAATTGACTCTTTCCTATTTCAAGATATTTTTGTGTAATTTTGGTAAATATGTCTGTTAAAATGAGATGTCAGTGTTATTTTCGTTTAATTTAGACCACAATTTATCCATCGCACCCTGTATATATGTATGTGTATGTAGAGAGAGAGATATGTGAAATCAATACATGAACATTATATACAAGAAACCAATAAATCATACATACACACACACACACACATATATATATATATATAAGGCGTGAGCACACACAATGAGAAAACCTAACAAATATGAGTTGATTCTGATCTATAGTTTATAAATATGTATAAGCACAAAATTTATTTTTATAAAACGTCTCAGTTCAAAGTTAAAAGCTATAAAGATGAAAAGGAAATACTTCAAAGAACAAAACAATAAATTGTATATTTTTTCTTATTTCTAAATAAATTCTTGATCATAAATCACTAAAAGTTAAAAGTTTTGATTTTTATTGTTGAAATAATAGACTCCAGAGAATGAATATATATATATATATATATATATATATATATATATATATATATTGGATTAAAGGTAGGTTTTAAGAATGACATTTTAAAAAGACGTTGAAAATTTATTTTTTTAGTACTGTAACATTTTCTGACAACAATATCCAAAGACAGTCATATAAAATATGAATATTGAATCTCTAATGTTTGCATTCATTCCTGAACACTGACAATACCTTACATTCAATGTATTCTTATGTAAACATAGAATGTAAATGCTTAAGCAGATGAAGATAGATAAAGAAATAGTGAAGTTGACACATGAAGAGATTAATTAAGGATTATGTTAATTAAGGATTATATTGCTAAATTAATGTTCCTCTCACTAAATTGACTGAGTTCGATTTCTTTTTTTAACATACAATAGTGGTAGTTGGCTAGGGGTAGTTTTGCCCAACACTGTGTTGCTATAAAACCGCAACATTCACTTAAGAATTTGAGCTACGTTTTTAAATAGCCTTGTCAGATGAAGACAATCATATCGATGTCATCTATAGTACCAAACTTGTTCTGAAATATCTAAATTCTTAGCTGTATACAAATGCTTTCTCAGATTAATGTTTAAAAATAGCTTCAAGTGAAGGAAGCCAGTAGGTCTCAGAGAGGATCATCCTTCTTAGAATGCCACGGACTAGCACTACACAATCACAAAGAACTATAGCAGATAACAGAAACTACATTACTGGAGGACGTTCAACAGCAGCAACAACTAAAATGGATATCACCTGTAACTCAAAGGGAATATTGATATAATCAGGTTATGTTGACATTCCACACTACTTCAAACAAAAGGTTAGAAAGGAAACATATATCAATACTGGAAAGAGCAATAACAGCTACTGGACATGAGAAATCTATTTTCCTGAAATTTTCTATTTTCTTATTTTAAGAGAAATATTTTTTTTTTTTTCAAATTTCAACTGAAAACAGTACTGGCTTCTCAGTTAATGAATGTCAAATGTTTTCTTGTAGGAGACGACTAATATTGCCATAAGAGGAGATGAAAGGATGTATTCATGCCTTACTCAAAAGGTATTTGCACTTAAGTGAAAGTGTCAAACTCCACTATAATTTGAACTTGGCTCTCTGATTTCTCATTCTCTCTCTCTCTCTCTCCATATATATATATATATATATATATTATATATACACATACACACACACAAGTATAGGATTGGTATAGGTGAAAAAAAATTCCAATAACCAAAAACACTATTCTTAAAACAGCGTTCAATACAATAAAAACAGAGTAGAGAAAATAGTATTTATTCAAAAATTATAACATTATAACATCACTACAAAAATAGCTGTTTCAACACTTCTGGTGTCTTCATTTAAAATTTGTAATTTTTATTTTTTAACTTTATAATAAAATTAAAAATTAATCAGAATGATTTCTAATTTAATCTAACATTAACATTAAAGCATTAACAAATTGTATCTAAGGTTTGTTTTCAAGTTTTTTGAATTATCGTATACTTGTATTTTGATTGGTCATTGTAGCTTATGTAACAATGTTTCTCCTATTGAGGGGAGTTTGGTTGGTTTTGAACTTTTAAAACTCTTTATTCTGTAATCAACACAGTCACTTGACAAGACACTAGAAGTGTTGAAACAAAATAGCTATTTTTGTAGTGATGTTATAACATGTTTATGTTATAATTTTTGAATAAATAATATAGATATATATATTTCTTTCGGTTAATGAGAGGGCAACCCTCAAAAGGCACAGCACCTACTAACTTATGATTGAAAAATAACAAAAATCTGGGAGGCTCCACGCATAACTTCCATTATAAAAAAAATGAAAAAAAGGAACACCAGAAAATAAAATAATTTTGGCCAATCAAAAAAGATTAACACAAACAAACTTTTGATGTTAGCTGAAACCAAAGTTCCTGTCAGAATCTTGGAGCGTGGTCAAAAGGATATAAGCTGACACCTTTGAGCCAAGAATGCTGAACAGAGACACAGATGCCAGAGAAACTAGCCATGTGTTATGTATGAAGAAGTAATTAAGTCATCATCTGCTAACAATATTTCTGCCCTACTTAGGGCCAAGAAAAACATGGTAGATTGATACCAACTTATTTCTAAGATTAGTACAACTATCATGTGCTGACTTCCAAATTCTTGAATACGGAAGTTGAAATGGACATTTCTCCAGACTGCTATCAATATCCACCTTATAATCAAACATTTTGCTACTTCGAATATCAAAAGACTCACTCATCACTGTAAAAAAATAAATAAAAATATATCATTTACCGTATACACCTTGTTGGATTTTATGTCTTAAGTTTGGGATAAATCATCACCAAGAATATCTACAACTTTATATCCACACTGGTGACCTCCCGACGTGAACAAAACATGTGAACTACTAATCATAAATGGCAGTTAAGAATAAATTTGGATAAAACTTATAATGATGTTCAGCAGAAAAAGTGAATTGGCAAGTGTAAATCTTCAAAACCAACCCTTAAAGATTTTCTCCCAAATACTACCAATTTGCAAAACAGATTTCTGCATAGATGCTTACCTGAACATAAAATCCTATCTTACCTGAACATTACAATCTAACTTGAATAATACAATCTTATCTTACCTGAACATTGCAATCCTATATTATCCTACGTAAACATTATGATCTTATGTTATAAGAACATTACAATCTTATCATATCCTACCTGAACATTGCAATCCCACCTGAATATTACAATCTTATCTTACCTGAACATTGCAATCCCACCTGAATATTACAATCTTATCTTACCTGAACATTGCAATCCCACCTGAATATTACAATCTTATCTTACCTGAACATTGCAATCCCACCTGAATATTACAATCTTATCTTACCTGAACATTGCAATCCCACCTGAATATTACAATCTTATCTTACCTGAACATTGCAATCCCACCTGAATATTACAATCTTATCTTACCTGAACATTGCAATCCCACCTGAATATTACAATCTTATCTTACCTGAACATTGCAATCCCACCTGAATATTACAATCTTATCTTACCTGAACATTGCAATCCCACCTGAATATTACAATCTTATCTTACCTGAACATTGCAATCCCACCTGAATATTACAATCTTATCTTACCTGAACATTGCAATCCCACCTGAATATTACAATCTTATCTTACCTGAACATTGCAATCCCACCTGAATATTACAATCTTATCTTACCTGAACATTGCAATCCCACCTGAATATTACAATCTTATCTTACCTGAACATTGCAATCCCACCTGAATATTACAATCTTATCTTACCTGAACATTGCAATCCCACCTGAATATTACAATCTTATCTTACCTGAACATTGCAATCCTATCTCATCGTACCAGAACATCACAGTCTTACCTGAACATTGCAATCCTATCTCATCGTACCAGAACATCACAGTCTTACCTGAACATTGCAATCCTATCTCATCGTACCAGAACATCACAGTCTTACCTGAACATTGCAATCCTATCTCATCCTACCAGAAGAATTACAGTCTTACCTGAACATTGCAATCCTATCTCATCCTACCAGAAGAATTACAGTCTTACCTGAACATTGCAATCCTATCTCATCCTACCAGAACATCACAGTCTTACCTGAACATTGCAATCCTATCTCATCCTACCAGAACATCACAGTCTTACCTGAACATTGCAATCCTATCTCATCCTACCAGAACATCACAGTCTTACCTGAACATTGCAATCCTATCTCATCCTACCAGAACATCACAGTCTTACCTGAACATTGCAATCCTATCTCATCCTACCAGAACATCACAGTCTTACCTGAACATTGCAATCCTATCTCATCCTACCAGAACATCACAGTCTTACCTGAACATTGCAATCCTATCTCATCCTACCAGAACATCACAGTCTTACCTGAACATTGCAATCCTATCTCATCCTACCAGAACATCACAGTCTTACCTAGACATTACAATCTTATACTATGTGAACATTATAATCTTATCTTATCCTCTGTGAACATTATAATCTTAACTTCTTTAAGTGAGTCATTATTTATGCTCCTTATTTTTACTTCCAACTATACTCCCCCTTGCGTTCATATCACACATCATATTCAGTAACCCTCTACCTTGAGTATCTATCAAGTGTGTAATAATCGAGTGAACTTTCATAAAAAAATTTCCTAAACTTGGAATTTCACTGAGTAAGATTGGTTGATGTGTCTGTTGAACAGCATATCATCCCCTTATGGGTCATTTAATGTCAAATTTAATTTTCCTGGGAGCTTTGAATAAAATGTGATATATGTTATTCTGCTTTCACAATTGAATACATGGTAGATGATACTCAGCTTTTGTGCATATACATGTCTGTGTGGACATGATTACTAGAGACAGCGATGTGAGTGTTTTATGTTGTTTTGTTGAAGTTGTATTTGGGAATACAGTTTGATTTAAGAAGCTGATATTATATGGCTTAATGTTATGAAAGCGTTTCTTTCATATTGATTGTTTCGTAGTACAGTGTAACCCGGATATAAGAGAGTTGTCCGGACCGGAGAAGAAGTCTCTTATATCCGGGTTTGGTCTATTATATATACATTAACACAGGCTCTAATTTGGGACCAGAGAAAATCTCTCTTATATCCGGGTTTGGTCTCTTATATATACATTAACACAGACTCTAATTTGGGACCAGAGACGCTCTCTCTTATATCCGGGTTTCTCTTATATCCGGGTTTGGTCTATTATATATACATTAACACAGGCTCTAATTTGGGACCAGAGAAGATCTCTTATATCCGGGTTTCTCTTATATCCGGGTTTGGTCTATTATATATACATTATCACAGGCTCTAATTTGGGACCAGAGAAAATCTCTCTTATATCAGGGTTTCTCTTATATCCGGGTTTGGTCTATTATATATACATTAACACAGGCTCTAATTTGGGACCAGAGAAAATCTCTCTTATACCCGGGTTTCTCTTATATCCGGGTTACACTGTATTTTATACAGATTTGAATAAAGTCACTACAATTTGTGTGTATTGTTGGTAATTTTATATAAAAAATGTATTTTTATAATTTCATAGTGTTTTTGTTTGTGAATACTGGACAATCTCCTTTACAGATGAAGAAGAGATGAAGCAGCAGAAATGCAGTTCTACAGAAGGATGCTGAGAATACCATGGACTGAGTCAAGGTGACATGGGAACAAAACCAATTAAGAGGTGGTTCCATGCTCCTCAAAACCTCCAATCTCCCAATCGGAGGCCTTGCTGCCGGATGTAGTTTATCATCATACCCAGGACTATACTGAGTAAGAAGTGGTGAATATAAATTTACAGTTGCAGTAAGATTGCAAACTACTTTTGAAAAACTTTACTGCATCTTTTAGAAAATTGCAATGTTCAAGTTTTAAGCAAAATATGTTCTTTCAGGATGTGAGCAAACATGGCTCTCCACAGCTTTCTATCTTATATGGCTCTTATTAAGGTTTGTCTTACCATCATCTCTGCCTGCCTCTGTTCTGTTATCCACTTGCATAAGCTTATTAAGTAGGTGATTTTTTCTCTGTGCCATATCCCTTTAGAACATTGGTGACCATGGCTCTCCACGATTTCCTGTTTTTTGTCACTCATAATAAATTTCATCTTTTTGTTATCTCTCCTAAATCTTGTTCCGCCATTCATTTACTCAAACTCGCTAGGTAGGTCATGCATTTTTTTTCTCTGTCCCTCTTCTCTTCAATCTGCTCTGTGAGTATCAAATTTTCTAAGCCCTCTTTCCTCATTATATGCCCTAGAAATTTCAACTTTCTCTTTTTAATGTTACATATAAATGTCCTTTTTGTTTCTGTTTTCTCTAAAACTTTGTCATTACTCACATGTTTAGTCCATGGTATTCTCAGCATCCTTCTGTAGAACTGCATTTTTGCTGCTTCATCTGTGAGGAGATTGTCCAGTATTCACAACCATGGGACTGATGTTATCTGTCTATATATTTGAGATGAGGTATTGTAATCATTTACCTTGTTCGGACTGTTGTCCTCATCTTTATTGTCATATTCATGATGTTTCGGCCATTGTACACTCCGGCTTTCTTCAGGTGGTTGGATTTTGAACTGCACCCTTTATTTCATCCACTGCGGTAGATTGTTCTAGTTCCATGTGTCAGTTATCTCCCATTAGCTCAACTCTCCAAGTTTTTGTTCACCACTGCAATAACCAGGTATTGAACTCACAACTCTTTGGGTCAAGTCACTGGGACAAAAACTTGGAGAGTTGAGTTAAAGGGAGATAACTGAGACATCCGGAAGTAGCATGGCATGTGGAACGAGAACAACATACCTCAGTCAACAAAATAAAAGGTTCAGTTTCAAATTCCAACCACCTGAAGAAAGCTGGAGTGTATAATGGTCGAAATATTGTGAATATGACAATAAAAAAGAGGACAACAGTCCGAACAATGTAAATAATATAAATAAAGACTGATATTACATAACAGTTCAGTAGTCTTTTCTTTGTTCCTAACAAAATTTTCCTGTTTCTTAATACTTTGCTTAGTGTTTGGAAAGCATCATTCTCTATCCCAATGTGTTTTCGGATTTATGAAGATAGTATTTTTTTTTTTTAATTGATTTCCCACCAGAAGCCTTCTCAAAATCCAACCTCAAAACTGATTCATCATGATAGTTACTTGTTATCTGAAGGATTTAATAAGTAAATCATTTCTTTCCTTTACTTTCCTTCACTTTGTCTATTTTAGTTGCAGCCAGATCACATTGAAACACCAGTTCTCATTTGATCACTAAAGTTAAGCAACATCAAACCTGATCAGTACTACAGGCAAGCTGGAGATGGATACAATCTTGCTACTTATGCAAACAGAATACCTCGATATATAGTGGTGCTTCTGGACAGACGGGTCACAAGAAGTTGAGCAACATTGAGCCTGGTCAGTACTCAGATGGGTGACTGAGAATACCAAGTATTGTAAGGTACACAACAAGCCTAACAAGCTGGCAATGGATTCAATCTCGCTACTTATACTAACAGAAGACCTCAATATGTGGAGGTGCTTCTGGATTGACAGATCACAAGAAGTTGAGCAAAATTAAGCCTGGTCAGTACTCAGATGGGTGACTGTGGGGGAATGTCAGTTGCTGTAGGCTATCTGACAGGCCTAGCAAGCTGGCGATAGATGCAATCTTGCCACATAGGCTACCTGAAGACCTCAATATGTGATTGTGCTTCTGGATTGATAGGTCACAAGAATTTAAGTAACATTAAACCTGGTCAGTACTCAGATGAGTGACTGTTAGGAAATACAAAATACTTCAAGCTACATGACAGGCCTAACAAGATGGCAATGGATACAGTCTCGTCTCTTATACTAACAGAAGACCTTGATATATAGTGGTGTTACTGGATTGATGGGAGACAAGAAGGTAAGCAATGTTGAGCTTAGTCAGTATTTAGATGGGTGACTGCTGGGCAACACCAGTCACTGTAGGCCATGTTACAGGCCTAGCAAGCTGGAGATGGATAAAATGTTAACAGAAGACCTCGATATGTGGAGGTGCTTCTGGACTTGATGGGTCACAAGAAGTTAATCAACATTGAGCCTGGTCAGTACTCAAATGGGTGACTGCTGGGAAATGTCAGTTGCTGTAGACTATGTGACAGGCATAGCAAGCTGGCGATGGATAAAATTTTGCTACTCATACTAACAGAAGACATCGATATATGGAAGTGTTTCAGGACTGACAGGTCACAAGACCTATCTATAGATGGGTGGAGGTGCTTAGATGACAAACAGACAGGGAACAGCATGGCAAAGGGGAAGGAGTGGGAGGCAGACAGCAATGATACTAAAACTGGGAGAAAATTTTTTTTTTCTCAGCGCCTCTCTTCCTCTGTCCATTTGTCAGTCATTCTCATCCTTCCTCCCTTCATTTCTCAGTCTTCCTCATCCTTCCTCTCTTCATTTCTCAGTCTTTCTCATCTTCCTCCCTTCATTTCTCAGTCTTCCTCATCCCTCCTCTCTTCATTTCTCAGTCTTTCTCATCCTTCCTCCCTTCATTTCTCAGTCTTCCTCATCCCTCCTCCCTTCATTTCTCAGTCTTCCGCATCCTTCCTCCCTTCATTTCTCAGTCTTTCTCATCCCTCCTCCCTTCATTTCTCAGTCTTTCTCATCCTTCCTCCCTTCATTTCTCAGTCTTCCTCATCCTTCCTCCCTTCATTTCTCAGTCTTTCTCATCCTTCCTCCCTTCATTTCTCAGTCTTCCTCATCCTTCCTCCCTTCATTTCTCAGTCTTCCTCATCCTTCCTCCCTTCACTTCTCAGTCTTCCGCATCCTTCCTCCCTTCATTTCTCAGTCTTTCTCATCCTTCCTCCCTTCATTTCTCAGTCCTTCTCATCCTTCCTCCCTTCATTTCTCAGTCTCTCTCATCCTTCCTCCCTTCATTTCTCAGTCTTTCTCATCCTTCCTCCCTTCATTTCTCAGTCTTTCTCATCCTTCCTCCCTTCATTTCTCAGTCCTTCTCATCCTTCCTCCCTTCATTTCTCAGTCTCTCTCATCCTTTCTCCCTTCCGCTGTCCATTTGTCAGTCTTTCTCATCTCTGCTCCCTTTCTTCATGCATTTGTCAGTCTTTTTTATACCCTCCCTTCCTCTGTCTATATGCTAATCTCTTATCCCTCCTCCTTTCTCTATTTGCCAGTGTTTCTCATCCCTCCTTCATTCCTCTGTCCATTTGTCAGCCTTTCTCATTCCCCTCCCTTCCTCTGTCTATTTATCACTTTCTCATTTTTTTCTCATTCCTCCTCCTCCTTTGCTTTTTCTTTTTATCACTTTCCTTTCTCATCATTTATTCCAGCAACAGCCAAAGAAACATTTTTTTTTCAACTCCAGCAATTTCAGTTGCCAAAAAGTAAAAGCAAATTGGTAAAAGCAATGCCAAGATATATTGCATTCTTCATGGCCAAAGATTCCTTTGAAGGCAGTTAGAGGAAATGATCTTCTACAAGAGAATAGATTATTTTATATTTACAGCATCAGTTGAAAATGGCTTCGACAAATTCATTCTTTAACAGAAAGAAAATTTTCAAGAATCATCAATTACACCCTTGCGAAGACTAACCATAAAGATGATATTCTGTTTAAATTATTTTAGTCTGGCATAAGGCTATAGGTGCTTGGCATTTATTAAGGTTCAAGCTCATTAAGACTGAATAACCCTCAAGGTATATTTCACAGGTATCCCTAATATATATGTAGATATTTACTAAACTAAGCCTGGAGCAAGATTACAAAGTAAAGCACCCTGTGTTGATGAAAATTAATAAGTCATGTGCAACAAAGTATTAGCAGTGTGTATATATATATATATATGTAAGTGAACATTGAAGTCAACACTCAGAGGTGACAGGCTGTTTCATGCTAGATGCAATTGTCAGGCTACGACGATTGTGTCTAACAATGAAACAGCCTGTCGCGTCTAAGTGTTGACTTCAATGTTCACTTTTATATCTATACACGCTCTATCTCTGATATTGAGCACTTTATCCCATAAATATAGCATATGTTAAGAGTATATTTCTTCATATATATATATATATATATATATATATATATATGATGGACTCTCCCGTCGATTTCGTCGTATTTATAAAACTCATTTATGTTTTTGCCTCTGATGACTTTTTAGTCCAGCAAGGGATTTGCAAACAAGGCCGCAAATAGAAGATGAATGTGGATTAACCGCTGCAGATAGTGGTGCCGCTGCTAATCGTTTGGCTCTTTCTCGGTTTTCTTTCAGTTTGTTTATGCTTTCAGATTGAAACTTCCTGAGACCTTCAAAACACTGTGATCTCCATTCTTTGCGGTTACCAACTACATTTTCAAGACTCCCATATGGTATGTTCACTGCAGACAGGTTACTCTTCAACTTGTCCTTGTACCTAAGCCAAGGCCATCCCACATTCCTTTTCCCATCTGCCAGCTGACTGTACATCGCAATCTTCGGAATTCTGTCATCAGGCATCCTCAAGACGTGACCAGCCCACCGCAATTGCGATTGGATAAGGAATGATTTGATTCCAGATATTTTACATTTAGTGAACAATTCAGCATTTGAAACCTTGTCGCGGAGGCTAAGACCACAAATGGAGCGTAGACAGTTTTTATGAAATACGTCTAACTGATGAATGTGATGTCTGTACGGAGTCCAGGACTCAGAGCCATAAAGAAGAATATATATATATATATATATATATATATATATATATATACATACACACTACAATTCAAAAGTTTGAAGCCATCCCCAGAATTAGCATGTGATAAACTTGATCGAAGAGTGAAAAAAAAAAAAATGAGAGAGAATCATTGAAAAAAGAATGGAATCAATCATCAAACATACTTTGAGAAACTTTTGCAATGAATGCCCAAAATTTGTGCTGCAGTAATCAGGGCTAAAGGAGGATATTTTGATGAGAGCAAAATTTAATCAGAAAATGCTTTTTTTCTTTTTGTCATAATAAAATATTTAATAAAAAAAAATCATGACTCACTTTTTTTTTTTTAATCATGTATAATAATTTTCTCTCATTTAAAATACAAAACTACTACTTTTTGAGCCAATTTAAAAGATTACTAAGGGTGGCTTCAACTTTTGAACTGTAGTGTTTATGGTGGACTCTCCTATCGTGAACCATAAATGATGGTCAGCAGTGGATGGCACCTTTTGTTTTACACTTATGCATGCTAGTAGGGGCTATCATGGAGAAAATCAGTTAAGGGAAAGACATATTTCATTTTCGCTTTCTTAAGGGCGATACTAGCCCAGCCTTGCTGGAGGGTGACAAAGCCACACTGACAGATGAAATTTATTGAAGCAGAATTTTGAAGGTGTCTCTGCTTCAGAGCTTGATGAAGCTGATCACAGTGCTTCAGTCTACTGTCTTCAGAACCCTTTAACGTAATGAAACATGCCTTATACCACACCTTTCAATTTGATGCTTGGGCTTCCCAGGTTTTCAGATCAAAGTTGAGATATCTCAAGTTGTCTTTCAATTTGTCTTTGTAGTGTGTGTGTATATATATATATATATATATATATATATATTTAAAGATATTTTTGTAGGTACAAAATTTTATAACAGAAATGAAGGTGTTAAGCTTAATATTACTAGACATATTAAAATACAAAGCAAAGAATAAAAAGGGAAGCAATCGGTTTCACTCCCACTCTTCAGGCTTCTACAGGAGATTTTAATGTCATTAAAAAACAGAATATGCAATGAAAATGAAATGAGTATGAGGGGGGAAAGAAAAAAAAAAAAATAGGAGCTAGAGGCAAACGACAGCGAGCCCCAACAGACACTCACACTGTTTACACAGGGAGGGCCTGCGGGACCCGATGTAAATTGACTCCAGCACCTTTAGATGAAATGAAGAGTGTGAACGGGACAACATGGTGAACCAATCCACACTAAATTTAGCCGCGCACCTTCTGTTTTTTAATAGATGTTCACAAATGGCTGAACTGTAGGTGTTCTTTATTTCATCTAAAGGTGCTGGAGTCAATTGGGCCCGATGATTGCATCTAGCATGAAACAGACTGTCGGCTCTAAGTGTTGACTTTTATGTTCACTTTTATATTTATATCTATATATATATATATATATATATATATATATATATATTTAAAGTTAAGAAAAATTTGGTAATCCGTATAGGTAGTCCCAAGGAGGATGAAATCCTAAGAGCTCAATGTAAATTCAGAGCTAATAATTTAAAGAAAAACAGATGACGTTAAGGTTCCATGTAATAATTTATTTCACCATAGCCCTTTTAATTATTGATACTTCAGCTTAAGTCATTTCAAGTTAAGTCATTTTGAAAGATATGTCGTTTTTTTCTTAAATATTATATGCAAAATAAAAATTAACTTAGGTCATTTTATTCGAGTTTACATTGGCCGTTAAAAATATTAGAAACGTCAGAACACTAAAATATCAATAAACACATAAAATCATATTTAAATAAATGTATACATATACACTTCTATGTGATAGTACACCATCACTGTGTTGTATTAAAAGCTTTTGATGAATTTCAGCCCCTGACAAATCAGAGCTCTACGTTTCTCCTTCATGAACACTACTAATGAAGGGGCACGAGTACACTATAACAGCAGAAAGAAATCTGGTGTGATTAAGCTAAAAGTTCAATCATGTGACCACAATAGTACCAACTATAAGCATGCTTCAGCAGAAGGCTGTGTGACTAATGTAAAGATATATTATAGCGAAAGTGTGGAAATATTTTTTTACTTACCCTTAAATACATACATACGTATAAAGGTAAAAGACAATAGGAAAATTGTATTATCAGCTGATGCGTTTCATCCAATGTGGACTCTTTCAAGACAAAAATAAAATGAATTTATTAAAAACAAAGTAACAATTAACAACAAACAAAATGTCCTTAGCAACTGGAATTTAGAAAGATGCTATTCTATTCATATTGTCAACTGAAAATTATGTCAGTATGAATAAAATAGTTTTTCTAAATTCTTCTAGTTGCTAAGGGCATTTTGTTTGTTGTTAATAGTTATTGTGTTTTTAATAAATTTATTTCATTTTTGCCGTGAAAATGTTGACATTGGACGAAACACCTTGGCTAATAATACAGTTTTCCTGTTGTCTTTTTCTAGAGAAATTTTTCATATATAATAAATAAATCCTAATGAGCCAGATACTACCTACCTAGGTTTCACCACATTGGATCATCAGGGTGAACTGGCTAAGGAGAAATTAAAAAGGAACAAATTTATTGATAAAATCACGGCTAAAACCTAAAATTAGCATAAGCCTAAAAAGACCTGTCTATATTTCTGAGATGAGGTATCATGTACATTATTTACATTATTCGGACTATTGTCCTCATCTTTGTCGCCATGTTTATCACAACATTTCGGCTGTTGTACGCTCTGGCCTTCTTCAGGTGGTTGGAATGTCGAACTGAACCCTTTATTTTGCTCACTGGGGTAGACTGTTCTAGTTCCACATGCCCGAGTAAGACCCCCCCATAGAGGAGAACATGACTAAAGACTGTGTGTACGCTATCCTGTGCAGCTGCAGAAAGAAATATAAAGGAGAGACAGGCTGCCCCCTTATAGTGAGGCTTCAAGAACACCAGAAAGCTGTAACATGAGGGGAAGTAGAAAAATCAGGCGTGGCTGACCACATATGGAGAAAGAAGGGAGATCACCACCCTCTGTGGGATCAGGTTGAGATCATAGACAAGGAACACCATTGGAAAATTCGTAAACTTAAGGAATCAGCACATATGCTAGGCCACAAAAATCTCCTGAGCCGACCAAGCATAGAAATGAATACAATATGAGTCTCAGAGAAAAGTGATAACAAAGTTGCAATATGAGCACTGGTAAAAATGGTTGCTGAAGATATTAGGTTTATAATACCCCAAAATTCATACACAGATGTCCTTAAGGACACATGGCACAGTGGATAAAGGCATTGGTTAGACCCAAAGAGTATGAATTCAATACCTGGTTAAGGCAGTGGAGAACTTTCAGAGGGAAAAATTAACAGGAAATTAAACATGGCACATGGAACTAGAACAGTCTACCCCAAATAAAGGGTTCAGTTTGACATTCCAACTACCTGAAGAAGGCTGGAGCGTTGTAATAAATATGGCGACAAAGATGAGGACAATAGTTTGAATAATGTAAATAATGTATCTTTTGTGATGTTCAAATGAAGGATATAGAGAATGGCCGCTGAAAAACTGAAAATTTGAAAAAGTCATAACTTGTTTAGTTTCAATTCTTTTTTTTTTGCAGGTTATAGAGCATCCCTTGGGGATTAAAATGGCTGTATATAATGTCCAGCAACAAGTAGAACTCATTTAGTTTTTCTATTCCAATGAAAGATCAATTATTCAGAGAAAATACCAGAAACATTTTAATGTCAGAGTATCTCCTAGCGTAACATTATTTGGAACCTAATCACCTGGTTCAAAAGAAGTGGATCTGTTGGTGATCTTCTGGGAAGAGGTTCTAAGCACACTGTGTGTGCACTGATGCAGTGGTGGAAGTTGTACGCAGAGTGTCCTTGAGGATCCATCAGTTTCTACCTGTCGCCACTCTTCTCATCTAGGTATTGCCAGAACTTTGCTTCAGAAGATTATGAAACTAGATTTAAGAATGTTTCCATACAAGATTCAAATGGTCCCAAAATTTAAAAAAAAACAAAACGTGTTTGTAAAAGTTATTTTTGTTTTATATCATTCAGTGGCCACCTTGTTTTATGTTTGAGGTTAAATTCAGAAAGAGACTGATATAAAATTAGCAAAGAGGAATGAGTAATATCTTTTTGTGCAACTATTATAATAATGTATTTGAACATAATTAAAACATTTATTCTAAAAAAAAAACATTATTTTCCGAACAACCTAATACTTTCTCTATTACGTGATTAAACCTGTTCTTCACTCAACCTTTTGTTCCAGTCTTTTTCTTACAGTATTATTAACCAGAATTACGAGTGTTATACACATTTTATAACATTAATGCTGGCAGGAGTTTGAGAAGCATTATGACAAAGCTTGAAGTTATGCAAAAAAATACATCTCTTCTTTTTTCATATTCAAAATGAGGGATATACAGTGTAACCCGGATATAAGAGACCCAGATATAAGATAAACCCGAATATAAGAGAGATTTTCTCTGGTCCCAAATTAGAGCCTGTGTTAATGTATATATAATAGACCAAACCCGGATATAAGAGAAACCCGGATATAAGAGAGATTTTCTCTGGTCCCAAATTAGAGCCTGTGTTAATGTATATATAATAGACCAAACCCGGATATAAGAGAGATTTTCTCTGGTCCCAAATTAGAGCCTGTGTTAATGTATACCTAATAGACCAAACGCGGATATAAGAGAGAATTTCTCTGGTCCCAAATTAGAGCCTGTGTTAATGTATATATAACAGACCAAACCCGGATATAAGAGAAACCCGAATATAAGAGAGATTTTCTCTGGTCCCAAATTAGAGCCTGTGTTAATGTATATATAATAGACCAAACCCGGATATAAGAGAAACCCGGATATAAGAGAGATTTTATCTGGTCCCAAATTAGAGCCTGTGTTAATGTATATATAATAGACCAAACGCGGATATAAGAGAGAATTTCTCTGGTCCGAAATTAGAGCCTGTGTTAATGTATATATAATAGACCAAACCCGGATATAAGAGAAACCCGGATATAAGAGATATTTTCTCTGGTCCCAAATTAGAGCCTGTGTTAATGTATATATAATAGACCAAACCGGGATATAAGATAAACCCGAATATAAGAGAGATTTTCTCTGGTCCCAAATTAGTGCTTGTGTTAATGTATATATAATAGACCAAACCCGGATATAAGAGAAACCCGGATATAAGAGAGATTTTCTCTGGTCCCAAATTAGAGCCCGTGTTAATGTATATATAATAGACCAAACTGGGATATAAGATAAACCCGGATATAAGAGAGATTTTCTCTGGTCCCAAATTAGAGCCTGTGTTAATGTATATATAACAGACCAAACCCGGATATAAGAGAAACCCGGATATAAGAGAGATTTTATCTAGTCCCAAATTAGAGCCTGTATTAATGTATATAAAATAGACCAAACCGGGATATAAGATAAACCCGAATATAAGAGAGATTTTCTCTGGTCCCAAATTAGTGCTTGTGTTAATGTATATATAATAGACCAAACCCGGATATAAGAGAAACCCGGATATAAGAGAGATTTTCTCTGGTCCCAAATTAGAGCCCGTGTTAATGTATATATAATAGACCAAACTGGGATATAAGATAAACCCGGATATAAGAGAGATTTTCTCTGGTCCCAAATTAGAGCCTGTGTTAATGTATATATAACAGACCAAACCCGGATATAAGAGAAACCCGGATATAAGAGAGATTTTATCTAGTCCCAAATTAGAGCCTGTATTAATGTATATAAAATAGACCAAACCCGGATATAAGATACTTCTCCGGTCCCGACAACTCTTATATCCGGGTTACACTGTAGATCAAACCCGGATATAAGAGAAACCCGGATACAAGATACTTCTTCTCCGGTCCCGACAACTCTCTTATATCCGAGTTACACTGTATAATATTTTAAGTTAATTTCTGAAGAAGATTGATTTAAAATTAACAAAAAGGATACTTTAATACGAGGGTCATTCAATAAATAAGGTGAATTTTTCGGTATAAGGACTTCTAATACAGATAGAAGCTTACTCTTTTTTATTTTTTTTTGTTTTACTTCTTTTTCACATGGATTTAATTTCTTTTGCAGATTAAAAAAAATCTTTGAGAGTTTTGGTGATTAACAAAGATGGCCAACCAAGAAGCATGCTCCAGGATTGAACAGCGGTCAGTTATCAAGTTTTTGGTTGCTGAAGGGTGCAAACCAGTTGAAATTCATAGGAGAATGTCAACTGTGTATGGTGCCACATGTTTCAGCCAAAAAAATGTCTACTTTTTTGTCTAAATTGTTTAAAGAAGGATGGAGCAGTGTTGAAGATGAAGACAGGCCTGGGAGGCCTACAGAAGTGAGGTCTCCTGAGGTGATTGAATCAGTCAATGACCTCATTCAGTCTGACAGAAGGGTGACAGTGGATGGACTTTGAGCTTATCTGTTGAGATCATCAGTCAGAAGGAGTCATCTTGCATCATGAAAACGCAAGGCCTCACACAGCAGCCCAAATGGTACAGACCATCAACGAGCTGGGCTGGGAACTGCTCCCTCATGCCCCTTACAGCCCAGACCTTGCCCTTTCAGACTTTCACCTGTTTGGTCCCTTGAAAGCGTTCACGAGAGGCACAAAGTTTAAAAGTGACGATGAAGTCAAAAGTGTTGTGAGCGACTGGCTGAGACATCAGTCCAAAGATATTTACGCTGAGGGAATACGGAAGCTTGTGCACAGATGGGAAAAGTGTGTGATAGTGCTGGGAGACTACGTTGAAAAAAAAAAAAAAAGCTATCTGTATTAGAAGTTCTTATACCGAAAAATTCACCTTATTTATTGAATGACCCTCGTAATTAGCAATGTGTAATATCTTTTTGTGCAACTATTATAATAATGTATTTGAACGTAATTAAAATATTTATTCTAAAATTGGATATTATTTTCCAAACAACCTAATATAAAATATATATATATATATATATATATATATATAGAGAGAGAGAGAGAGAGATTTTTAATAATTTCATTAAGAAATTATGTACAAAGTAAATTAGTAACTTTATTTGTTTTTTAATTTGCATTCAATACTAGTTATTAAATCTAGTTTTCCTTACGTTCACTGTGGTAAGGAATATCATATGCTTTCTTCTCAGGGGGGATGTCAGGAATAAAAACAGCTTTACCATCAAGTTTTCTGCTAGATGGTGCAAAAATATGTGGCACTAAAATAAAAACAATAATGTTTTCTAAAATATTTTGTGTATGTCATCCATATAAAAGTTATTGATAAGCTATCAAATATTTGATAGCAGGACATTGATATGATCTTGTGATACCATTTGATATCACAAGATCATATCAATGTGCTACCACTTTGACCTTCACCTATGACCTACCACTTTGATCTTCAAGATTTGTATCCCCACTGCGGAACTTCAGAAACCAGCGTTGTACTGCCTGATCACCCTGTTAATGTTTGCAGCAGTTTGAGAAGCATTAGGACCAAGCTTGAACTCCTGCAAAAAAGTCAGTGCATCTCCTCTTTTTCCCATGACGAAGGCTATATCATGTTTTAAGTTAAATGCAGAAAGAGACTGATATAAAATTAACAAAGAGGAAACTTTAATCCTTAGCAATGAACAAGATATTTTTGTGCAACTAATAATATGTAAGAAAACAATTAAAATGTTTATTCTGAAATCGGACATCACTTTCCAAACTAATTAGTGCTGCATTTATATATGGGTAAGCATAGGCTGCAGCCCAGGGTCTCCAAGACTAGAGGATGCCCTGATAAAACTAAAACAATAAGGATATAGGTACATTTGTTGATTTTCAGATTTAATGAGGCTACTTTGAACTGATTTGAAACAATTTAGAGAATTTGGTTTGGTTTGTGTTTTATGGCATATCAACCTCAATGGGTTATTTAATGCCGACAACTTTTTTTTCCTGGTAATATTTTGCTTTGTCAAAAATCTATTTCTGGTAATATTTTTGTCCTCAAAAATGTATAGCTGGTAATATTATTTTAAAACATGTATTTCTGGTTGTTACACCAGCCTTTCTAACACAAGGGAATTACACCGGTTCTCACTATATATAGTGCCAGTAATACCTACCCGGTGTGTAAGCAGCGACAGTACTACAACTGCCTAGCTGAGTAGTACCCGTTTCCTACCTTTGTATCTGTGATGTTAAATACACTTGTTCCTTAAACCAACCTCGACTTGATTTTCTTCTTTTTACTATTGTGCCACGACACAACTCTGGTCATATTTTTTTTTTCAAAAATGTATTGCTGGTAATAGCTTTTTTTCTTCAAAAATTTATTTCTGGTAATAATTTTTTTACAAAGTATTTCTGGTATTAAAACCTATTTTTACACTTTTATAATGCTTTTTACATCAGTTTCGGGGTTAACTATTTGCCCATAGCTGGGAACCTAACAGGTGCTACTACCCTGTGTCAGGGTGGACCTGCGAGCAACTGCAATTAAGAGGTGGTTCCATGCTCCTCAACACCTCCTGATCAGAGGACTTGCTGCTGGACGCAGATGTAGTTTATCATCATACCCAGGACAATTAAAGAATTTGGACCCCTGTAGTTGGGGTGAGGGTTTTTAATTCAATGACACTCCGTTGATTTAATCAAAACTTTGTTGCAAACAAATCATGACAAATGTTAATTTAAAATTAATTTTTTCTACTATATATGATTTCTCACTGTAATACAAGTCATTTGATTTCTCACTGTGATACAAGTCATTTGATTTCTCACTGCGATACAAGTCATTTGATTTCTCACTGTGATACAAGTCATTTGATTTCTCACTGTGATACAAGTCATTTGATTTCTCACTGTGATACAAGTCATTTGATTTCTCACTGTGATACAAGTCATTTGATTTCTCACTGCGATACAAGTCATTTGATTTCTCACTGCGATACAAGTCATTTGATTTCTCACTGCGATACAAGTCATTTGATTTCTCACTGCGATACAAGTCATTTGATTTCTCACTGCGATACAAGTCATTTGATTTCTCACTGTGATACAAGTCATTTGATTTTTCACTGTGATACAAGTCATTTGATTTTTCATTGTGATACAAGTCATTTGATTTCTCACTGTGATACAAGTCATTTGATTTCTCACTGTGATACAAGTCATTTGATTTCTCACTGTGATACAAGTCATTTGATTTCTCACTGTGATACAAGTCATTTGATTTATCACTGTGATACAAGTCATTTGATTTTTCATTGTGATAGAAGTCATTTGATTTCTCACTGTGATACAAATCATTATCGTTCATTACAATATGACACAATCCAAGAATCTGTTCTTTTCTACCTAATCTCCTTGATTTATAACTACTAGCTTTGAAGTTGACAATTTTTACAGATATAATTACATTTTTTCTGCCATTGTGATCTAGGATAGCAAAGCTGTAGCAAGTCAAAATTTTCCATTTCCATCAATGTTTTAGGATGCATTGCAGGTGAATTTTAATCCTAGAATTTCAGTGTAAAACAAGCCCTTCGTTCTAGATACATTTCTGTAGGGTGTAAAGTTTGGATAGGTTATATCATGAAGTTGCCAATGAAATAAATTGGATAAGTTCCAAAATCATTAAACATTTTACTTGAAGTGTTTTACACCAAAAAAAGCATCATCTGAAAATATATCTTTTTTTTATAGACACTGTGAGTGAGCATATGTAATGAAAGGGTCCCCAAATTCTATTACCCCAGGGA
This sequence comes from Acanthosepion esculentum, assembly GCA_964036315.1. Taxonomy (NCBI): domain Eukaryota; kingdom Metazoa; phylum Mollusca; class Cephalopoda; order Sepiida; family Sepiidae; genus Acanthosepion; species Acanthosepion esculentum. The sequence continues at coordinate 31,881,847 of OZ038519.1, read as the reverse complement.
CCTCTAAAGGCCTAAATCTGGCCCTGAACTTTATATATACAATAATTAGGATATTGGAGAAGTTTCAAAGTATTTTCAATGTATTTTGCTTCACCATGGAAATATTGAGTTACAAATTCTAAGTCCCCTTTAATAGAAGCTAATAATTATTCCAAATTTTATTTCGATGCTATGGCAGGAATAGAAGTTTATGAAATCATTTTTATTAGTAGATTTGCAGCAGATGTTTATGTGTCTTCATGAATTTGTGTGTATGTATAAAAATATATCATTAGTTCATTAAATTCAGAAGCGGAAATTTTGATCTGGAAAGCCTGCAGGCACCAATGATATCCAGATCAAAATGCAGATTAAAAATAATCCACATCACGTGACACAGGACATCACAGACACTTTCCATATGCCTGAGTGCCAAAAGGCATTTGAAAACTTGGATTTGTGAATTGTTATGTTTGGAAGCATCATGATTAAATTTTAAAAGAAATATTTAATGAATTGCATTTCCATCTGCAATTCTATACACAAATACAACAAAAACAATTTTTTTTTAAAAATAACAATTACAGGCTATGAAAAATGGTTTGTTTACAACAATGGCAAGCAAAAATGGCTCCATGGAAAATGAAATGAGCCACTGTTATTCAATTTAAAATCTAGTCTGCATCTGAAGGTGAGGATGATGTGGGTCTGGTGATGTGTATCCTTTTACAATCACACCTTGAATTCAGAGAACTACTGTTTCCAGTTGGAGTTATTAAAGTTAACAATTGATGAATAGTATCTGGAGTTAATAAGTCTATTAAAAAATTTCAAAAACAATTGCAGTGAAAAAGTTTGTATTGCAAATCCAGTCTCACAAATTGTAAAGGCAAGAAATCATTTTGTCAAAAATCAGAATCCCAAGTCTAATGTCAAAAGTTCAAGAAACAAAAGAAAAGTGTAAAAAAATCCAACTTACAGCTAACTCACTCTCACTTACAAATGAAAAGAATACCCTCATCATTTAATTTTTTTTAAATATATATATATGTGTGTGTGTGTGTGTGTGTGTGTGTGTGTGTGTGTGTGTGTGTGTGTGTGTGTGTGTGTGTGTGTGTGTGTAATTTGGCAGCAACTTTTCTTTTAAACATTTGAAATTAAAAGGATTTTAACGTTTATTTAGTTTGTAAAAAAGTAGCAACATGATTACGCCACAAGATAATTGGCAAATGTTTGTTAAAAAAAATTTTTGACTAAAAATATTGACCCTAAAGATGAACAATGATGTTCGAAAGCGCTAGGTCATCGTACGGACAATACTTATTTCGATATCATTTTCAAATAAAAAGTCTCATTAGAGAATATGAGAAAATTCAAAAGAAAATATGCAAGACTGTGTTGTCTTTAACATTCAATCAACATGTTTAATATATATATATATATAATAGATATATATATATATATATACACACACACACACACACACACAGGTGGTTCAAAAAGCTCTAAGCCTCATCCAGAAGGAGTTGGAGAAATAAGACAGTTTTTCACTATTTTTCAGTATACTCCTGCATGACACCAATGCAGTTTGTCCTATGATGCTTAAAGCTTTGCAATCTGATCACGGAAGAAAGTGGCATCATCATCCTCCCAAAAACTCCCCCACAGCACATATGATTTCATCATCATCATCATTCCCAAAATGACAACTACACAAATAGGATTTGAGTTTAGGAAACAGAAAGAAGTCAGATATAGCTAAGTCTGAGGGGTAAGGGGTATGGGGTAGAAATTCAGCTATTGCAAACTGAGCAGTGTGAACGGGTGCATTATCCTGGAGCAAGAGCACACCTGCACTCAGCTCTCCTCTGCGTTTCAACTTGTTTCCTTCCTTCAGTTGTTTTAATTCTGATGCATAGTACTGTGCATTAATAGTTTTTCACTTTTCAATGTAGTCTATCATAATTACACCTTCAGAATACAAAAAAAAACGGAAGCCATCACCTTTCCAGCAAGCACTACCTGAGTAAATTTCTTTGGGGGTGAAAACCAGACTGTTTACACTGTTTGCTTTGAATCTTTGATTCTGGTTCAAAGTGGTGAACCCAGGTTTCATTTTGAGTTATTATGTGGTGGAAATTCTCAGGGTCAGATTGGAAGTGAGTCAGAAGTGTCCTGGAAACGTCAACCCTTTTTAGCTTTTATTTTGGTGTCATTCTTGGATCCCATCTTGCAGACAGCTTGCTCATCCCCCAAATCAGTTAAAACAGTATGGGCAGAACCAGAACTAATGCCTATGGACTTAGGTATCTGATGGACAGTAAGACGTCTGTCATCCAAAACCATAAAGTGAACAGCATCAACTTGTTCATCAGTGGTTAAGGTTTTTGGACGACTTCACGGAGGGTCGTCATCTGTGCTGTTCCTGCCTGCTTGAATTCTGCAGCCCATTTCTGCACAGTTGCATAGGAAAGAGAGTTCTCAGAAAGTCATGGAGTTCCTTGGGTGTCATACCTTTTTTTTTTTTACAGATATTTTATGACTACTCAGGCCTCTGTTTTGTCCATTTTCAGATTTGTTTGCACACCTCTCACACCTGTATGGGCCTCACCTGTACAGAAATTAAGACAGGAATCTGAATTAGTTTTTCTAGTTTTATAAGAAGTGGTAGTGCGTTGCCACAGCAAAAAAGTTCAGCTACAGCTCTTCTTTTTGAGTGAGGCTTAGAACTTTTCGAAAAACCCTTGTATGTGTTTTAGATATATAGTCTAACTGATTTAATTTAATTTCTTTTTGTTTATGTTTTTATCACTTTTATTATTAAATATCCCAGAATTGTGATAATAGAAGATCTGCCAAGAAAGGTGAAATGTTACAAGTACATGGATGCAAATTTTCTGTGAATGATCTAGCAATTAAAGAAGTTTTTGCCTGATTCTCCCCAGTAGGACAGAGTCTCTACTGAGTGATCTGCATATAGCTACATTCATTGTTTCTGTTATCATTTCTAAACTAGATCCCCACAAGGCTTTCATATTCAACAGTATCCTCACAATTCTCCTAAAAAAATGTGCTCCTGAACTGGCTCCTGTTCTCTCAAAACTTTATAATAAATGCCTCATTGCTTCTTGCTTTCTCATAGCAATACCTAACATGTTGAGAGCTGTCACCCCTATACTCCTTTTATTTTCAAGCATAATGTTTTTTTTTTACTATTCTGACTACTGAGTGGTCTGCACCTAGCTGCATCCATGGTTTCTGCTATCATTTCTAAATTATATCCCCACTTGCAGATTCGATGGTATCTTCAAAATTCTCATAAAGAAATATGCTCCTAAACTGGCTCCTGTTTTCTCCAAACTTTACAATAATTACCTCACTGATTCTTGCTTTCAAGCTTGTTTGTAGTCCTCATCTATAGTTCCTGTTTTTAAGAACCCTGGGGAATCTTCTGACTCCTTGAATTTTTACCCAATTAGTCTTATATCTTTTTGGCAATGTACTAGAGGCTCTAATCAATGCCAGATTGATTAAGCATCTTACTTCACACAGCTACATTTGGATAAACAATATAGCTTCCATTTCTCCAGGTCTACCACTGATATGTTAATAGCTATTACTGAATTTGTCTATTAAGCTTTAGATAAGAATGACAAATCTCAGGCTATGGCTGTAGATATCTCAAAGACATTCAGGAGGGTTTGGCATACTTGTTTTCTCCACAAGTGCACGGGTGACTTGAATATTTGTCTTAATCCAATCATTCTTAACATGCAATGAAGTTTGAGTTGAACAGGCACACTTGTAGTTCATTTCATATTAATATGGGTGTCCCCTAGGGCTCTACTCTTGGATCCATGTTGTTTCTTATCTTCATCAAAGACCTTCCCAAGGTCATCAGTTCCCAACTGGGTATATATGCTGACGACACCGCTATCACTGAATTTATCTATCAAACTTTAAATAGGAACGGCAAAGCTCATGCTATGGCTCTAGATATCTCAAAGACATTCACCAGTGTTTGGCATGCTTGCCATCTCCACAAGTGCAAGGGCTATAGTGTCTCTGGATGAATATTTGGCTTAAAAAATCATGCAATGAAGGTTGAGTTGATAATGTGGGCAGAAAGTCACCCTGGGCTCTCTTTTTTTTTTTTTTTAAATCAGATTCACCCTCTATGGCTCAGGAGCCACTCAAGGTAGAGGGTTACATTAAGACATAGTTTATATGGATAGCAGGGGAAGATAATTGTTGACTTTAGAGTTGAACATGTTAAGATTGTATTGATCAGGGAAAAATCGTCTTGGGAGTTTGTCCTATAGGGCAGTGGTTCATGGGAAGAAGCTATTTCAGCGGAACATACTACCTGCTGATGAAATACAGAAGGAATAAGGGTGGTTTGTTACTATGTAAGTGGCATGGTGGGTGCTAGCTGTGAAGGTCAGACTTAGTGAAACCACAAGATGCAGTTTGTCCAAGCACTTTCCATGATAACAGTGAGAGACTCACCACGTCACTCCAGTGAGAGAGAGAGGTTGGAGTGTGGAAAATAATTCTTCTCCAACAAGGACTCAAAGACACTTTCAAACTCTACTAAGACTGAAAAGAGAGGTCAGAGCAGTTCCTACCCAAATATGCCAACAGTACTCAATTTTCGGTTTCGTTTGGTTTGGTTGTTTTGTTTAACGACATTCCAACCTTAGTGGTCATTTTATGCCGAAAATGATTTTGAGTGACTTTCATTTGGTTTTCAAAAATGTATTGCTGGAAACATTTGGTTTTCAAAAATGTATTGCTGGAAACATTTGGTTTTCAAAAATGTATTGCTGGAAACATTTGGTTTTCAAAAATGTATTGCTGGAAACATTTGGTTTTCAAAAATGTATTGTTCGAAAATGTATAGCTGGTAATACTACTCTTCCAAAAACATAGCTGACAACCTTATTTTTTCAAAAACAGCCTTTCTGTTGGACATAGTTTATCGCCGTACCCAGTATGCATATGCAGTTTACCATCATACCCATGGATGCGGATGCAGTTTACCGTCATACCCATGGACGCGGATGCAGTTTACCGTCATACCCAGGATTGACTCCATTTTCAGCCTCAACTGGCTCTTATAATGGTAGAGGATGAACCTATGTTGTTTATCTTCATCCACAACCTTCCTGATGTCATAAGTTCTGAACTAGGTATTTTTACTGATGACATACCTATTTACTCCTGTTAAATTCAAGCATATGCAGAAATTTAAATATTTCAGAATTGTTTGAACAGAGAGTGAAAATGGGAGACCAATACTCAAAGCATATGGAAGAGATGACTTCCAAAAGGTTTAAAGTATCAAGAAACAGGAAAATTTCACTGCAAACAAAGAAAAGAATGCTGAACTGTTATGTAATATTGGTCCTCTTATATGACTGAATGCTGGAAAATTTCCTCAGAGATAATTATATTAGAGACTGCAGAAATGTGGTGCTACAGAAGGATGCTGAGAATTTCATGAACAGAGCATGCAAGTAACAAAGTTTTAAAATGAAAAAAAGATATTTCTTGTTGTAACCTAGGGCAGGTTACTGAATGGAATAATCAGACGATGGTTGGTAATGAACGATAATACTTAGGACAAGAACAACACATATAAGATTTGCCAGTGGTTCGTAGAAGTATTAGTCAACCGCTAAAAGTGAGTCAAGTGAATTCCACAATGAATCTCCAATTGCAGGATATCTACCCACCACCCGACGTGGTCAGACGTGGCACAAGGCCAAATTTAATGTGGGGTATCCGAGTCTGTAGGCTCTGCCAAAAATTCCCCGTAGACTCCATATAAAGTGGGGTCAGGTAGCTGTTTTCCAAGATGAGATTCTGCCCTTCAACAAAGCCTCGTCTGGGGATCCTCTCTACCCGGAGGAAGAGCGCTTGACCAGCACAGCTGGAGACAAATCTCTAACTGCAGAACAACATACAGTATTTGCTATTGTATTTATTTGAATCGGGACACACCCATTATCATCCATAGATATGCTACAACACTTGTATACTTGTATTTAGAATTAAAAATAAATTTTAAGTTAAAATAGGATATATAGGGAGAAAAGTTTCTAGGATACTTGCGTACTGTACATTTGTGTTCCAGACAATTGTCCCTAGACAAATGTGTCACAGGATAATTGTGTACATCTTAGGTCAGGCTTAGGCCTGTTAATGGTAATGTGTAACCCAGTACAGCCTGCAACATTGACAGGTGTTAGTATCTGAACCAGTTTCCCCACTAGCTTTTCTGCTGGTGAGGAGGATGGTATGTCAGATCCCCCACCCAGACTGAAATACAAAATCTGTCAAAGGGTGGATGAGCTTTTAAAGAAGCCAGCTGCCAACATACATACACACACATTTATATATATATATCAAATATGTGGTGCAGTTCAATTTATATTACAATGAATCATTCATACAGAAAGTAGATTAGTTAAATTAATATAAAATGGCGAAATCCTTTTGCAAACAAAATTTTAAAGGTGCATTAACCTACAAATCACTCAATGAATGTTATGATCCTTGTTTTTAAAAAAATTATAAACTGTATAAGGTATTTCGCAAGTACATTCAACTGTACATTCAGTCATCCTCAGGCATGGAAATTATTTTGTTTTTGGTAAAATTCAGGTAAAATGGAGGTTGGAAATGGAATGGTAATCTTTATAACATCAACAAAATACAGTACTCGCCAGCGGCGTGAAGTAGGTAAACCACTGCTAGTGGTGAACTACATAATCATGTTACCCCACTTATAATAGTGTCCAACGTATTTAACAGAAATTGGACATAACCATTAGTGTTCATAGGTATGGTATAAAACATATTACATACCAATTATTTGCCAAATTTGACTCAGGAGCTAAGACAGAAAGGCTAAAATTCTTCAGGATTGCAGGGCTTAAAGGGTTAAATAACCCACAGAAGTGTTGATATGCCACTAAACAAAAACAACCAATCAACCTTATTCCTAACACTTTAGTATGTAATGGTAATCTTTGTTTAATTATCAATATAATTTTTTAAAATTTTTATATACATTCTGAATACGGCATCTGACCTGGCAATGAAAACTTCAATAATGGGTAAAACTTATTTTTAAAACATCTTCAGCCTATGAAAAATATTTGGAAAACACTGCACTTGTCAATCATCCGAATGGCGACAATTTTCCCTAATGTCTTTCTCTGAACAATATGTATATAAAAAAAAACAAACCCCAAGTCAATTACATGCAGAAAACAATTACTAATAAACAACAGTGCTTATATTCTTATAATTTCCAAAACAAATATTTTGACAGTTTCCATGTAAACAGAAAGAAAGGGGAAAAATAAAGACTATCAGTATCAACCACAATTGTTATGAACAGATGCTGACAGAAAATTGGTTTTTGAACAGACAATAAAAGTTAAGTGATGGTTGAAAGGCTATTTTGAAAGGGGAGGAAACAAAAGAAATGATTGTTTAAATTGAACATTCCGTCATATTTT
>OZ038519.1:31769336-31849336 GCA_964036315.1 Acanthosepion esculentum | reverse complement strand
AACATATGTTTTTGTCACTTGCACTTTAGCAAATATAAATCTACATGTCATCTCATGCTTTTAACCATGTCTGTTCCATTTCATATTTTAATTAACTCTTTCACCTTACCAGTGTCACATGACGGTTTATAAATTTGATACATTACATTTGTCGGTAAAAGTTACTATATTTAGAACTGCCAAAATTAATTTGGTTATGCCAGACAGTTTCAAAATTCAAAAATATATTCTCTTTGTATTTATTGTCCAATCAAAAAGGTGGCTTCCAGCCACAGAAATTTAAAGTTAAGATCTGTAGAAGGTTGGTATTTGAATTTGTACTGCTTACAGAAGTAGAATATCAGTGGACCACAAACAAAATAAAGATTTGGTTAGAAAATGTGTGGTCAATGTTTATTGGACACATGTAGGTACAAGATACAGAGGTATTGCAAATGGTTGACCTCAAGTCAGCCTGGCATTGAGTGAGGGTGACTGAATCTCACTTTCATTGGGACTGCTATCAAACATGTCTGAACTCAATGGTTGGGAAGTGAGAAAAGAATGATAATCTTTTTGGAAGTGGGGTCATAGAATTGTGACTTGGAAACCTTTTTAGTTTCTTTTTTGCATTATGGGGAAATTAAATTCTTTATATTTCTTATTATTATCTGATTTTCCTTCTCCCACAGATCTGTCTGGAGCTGCTTCAATTATTATATAAGAAGATGAGTCAGTGGATAACTTCTGAAGATAATATAATTTTGAACCAGAAGAAGCAAAAAGAAGTCAGAAGATGAGGAGATATGAAAACTTAAAACTTTGTCCTGAAGGTACCAGAAAGAGAAGGTATTTTGGGATGCAACCTGTAGAAGAGCTGAGCTGTTTCTCCCAGCAGAAAACAGAAAAAAAGTGATGAATGAAACCTGTGAACAAAACTATGTTCTAAAGAAGAAAAAATTTTAAAAGTCCTTGTCACACAAATGGATTTAGCAAATCCCTCTTCTGTTTTTTGATTAGGTAGGTGCACCTTTTAAACAAAAGTAGAGGTTTATCACTTGTTTTCTGTTTAAGATCGGATTTCCGTTTTTTTTATAAAGTCTACTTCAACTCTATACTTCTAACGTCAATGCCTAAAACCTGAAATTTTAATTACTATTTATTTTTCTCAATAGGTGCAGATAGGTTTGACTATTGTCCCCATTCAAAGTTAAGATCTATCTAGAGCCTTTTCAATTATTATATAAGAAGATTAATCAGTGGATAACTTCTGAAAGTAATATTTTGAATTGGAAGGAGCATAAAGAAGTTTGGAGATGAGGGGGACATGAAAATTTTGTCCTGAAGGCATAAAAATAAGGTTCCAGAAACAAAAGCTATTTTTGGCAGTCATTTGTGGATGAGTTGGACTGTTTCTTACAGAAGATACAGATGGGAAAAAAGTGAAACCTGTGTTCTAAAGAAAAATTGTTAAAAGTTACAGTGACACAAGTGGATTTGCAAAATCCCCCTTTTGTTTTTTCGTCTTTTGATTAGGTGAGTACATCTTGGTTGTGTTGTAAGTCTTTTTAAGAGCCTTCGCAAATTGTGATCGATTATCTGCCCTTACTAAAAAGAAAAAGCACATACACAAAAAAGGAAGGAAGATTTGTGCAAACCTATTCTGTAAAAAAAAAGTATTCTCTATATTGCCTTAATGTTTATTTCCTTTAAATTTCCCTAATTAGCTTTGAGTCTTTTTTTGTTTTTATATGAGCCTTTCTTAATGTTCAGGATAAGAAAGAGGAGTAAATAGTTTTGCCTATCGTCCAGTTCACACTCCTCCCCACTCTTTGAACAGGAGGTTTATCAATTGTTTCCTTTTTAGGATTGCGTTTCCAGTTCCTTATAGAGTCTACTTCAATGTTTATTTCTTTTAAATTTCCCTAAGTAGCTTTGAGTCTTTTTTGTTTTTATATGAGCCTTTCTTAATGTTCAGGATAAGAAAGAGGAGTAAATAGTTTTGCCTATCGTCCAGTTCACACTCCTCCCCACTCTTTGAACAGGAGGTTTATCACTTGTTTCTTGTTTAGGATTGCGTTTCCAGTTCCTTATAGAGTCTACTTCAACTCTATACTTTCTAATGTCAACACCTAAAGTCTAAAATTTTATTTATTTTTCACAATAGGGGTAGATAGGTTTGTCTATCGCCCACTTTATACTCCTCCCCTGTCTTTTGAACAAGAGTAGAGGTGTATCCCTTGTTCAGGTTTCCAGTTCCTTATAAAGTCTTTTCATTATCTTTCACTACCAGTAACTTCTTGCATCTTAGTGGCATTATCACCTTGCTTGGGATGAACTGATTTTTAAAAAAATAAATTAAAAATTTAAAAAAAAACCAAAAATGTTTTTTCTTCTCCCATTCTCTCTAAGGTAAAAAAAATGCCAAATGTCTGTTTGCAGGTCCATAGCAAAATTATACCTTTCCCCCCTCAATGCATTTTTTTAATCGTTTCACTCCAAACAAGGCAATAAAGCCACTCTGTTTTTTTAATTCCCGTTTTTTTATTGTTCTCTCATAATAATGTTTTCTTTTTCTCATATTCCCTCACACTCAGTAACCCCTTACTTCTTAATAACTTTATTGCCTTGCTTTGATTAAAAAAAAAAAGTGTTGATTTCAGGAAGTTTATTGTTCTATATATATATATATATTCATCTATAGCACTACAGGTAGGGATGGTGGACTTCAGCTTCTTCACCTTTTTGCTGGAACTGAAAACTAAACAGAGGAATTTTGTTTTTGTTATGAAGTAGACAACTCTGTAGAATAGACATTGTCAGGTCAATAGATGGTAACTCCACTTTGGCACACTCTGCTTTTATAGCACCATCTCATTTATATACAATACCAAAGTTCTACACTGATATTTTCTTTTGTCATACTTCTCACTTGTGGAACTTTCAAGCTTCTTGCTTTCCAGTCAAGTTTGTTCTTCAAAGATTTTAATGCAATGTTAATTTTGTTATTTTGTCTTTAATTTCTTTTCTTTTATTGTTCTCTCTCCGTAACTCAGTAACCCCAGACTTCTTAGTATCTTTATTGCCTTGCTTGGGGTGAAATGATTAAAAATCTTAGAAAGCTGATAAAGAATATGAGAATTAATTAGTCCTGTTCATAAAAAAAGTGTTGCTGATTTCAGGAAGTTTATTGTTCTGTCAAAATATGCATCCATGACACCACAGGCAGGGTTGGTGGACTTCAGCCTCGTTTTTTTTATTGGAACTGAAAACTAAACAGAAGACTTGTCTCTTTAGCAGACTTGCTGCGATCTGTTCCAGCAAGACGGTTGAACTCTCTGCCTCTGAGCAGAGAGGAACCCGGACGAGGCTCTGCCGAAGAGCAGAGTCTCATTCGGGAGAAGGTTGACCAACCCTATTCTGTTTTTACAGTTTCTACGGGCATTTTTTGGCTGAGCCTACGGGCTCGGAATACCCACGTAAAACTCGGCCTTGTGCCACATCTTTCCCTCGTGGGGGGGCAAGTAAATAACAACTTGTCTTTTTAGCCTTAATGAATGACAATATTATTGAGCTAAGCTCAATTATTTGTCTAAAATTATTACTATCATCAATTTTCCAAATAAATAAGAAAATTTAATTTTCTGTTTTTTTTTTTTTCTAAGCATTGGCTTACAAAACTTTCATATATTTTGATGCTTATACAAGTCTTATATATAAAAACCTATATACTTTTAGCAGTTGTTCAGATGAGAAAAATATTTTTATTGCTATCACAGTGGAAAATTCCTTCTTTTTTCACATCTTATATAAATCCTATATGGGAAAAAGGTCTCATTCTAGAAAACAAGCACAAACCACAGAAAAAAATCATATAAATTTAAAATAAAAATAAAAAAATGATTTGTTTACAGTAAGATAAAACAGCTGCCACCACAGACTTGCTAAAGAAAAAAAAAAATTTAAATATCTTTGAAGTTAAATTTTACACCTAATCCTTATGAATTAAGAAAAATTTAAATAAAGTTTTTAGACATTTTTAAATCATTGGCACATTCACTTGTTTACTCATTGAAACACATGGTTTTTCACTGAGCTTTTCACCTATAATGTAGAGGTGAAAAATCCAAACAAAAAATTTAAAAATCCTAATTGTGCTTGTCCCTTTCTTTGTTAGTCCGCACGACCGTTACGCCCTGCCAATACCTCATAAATAATGAACTATCCTGTTTTGACTGCGTAGAAAGAAGGGAAAGACATTACTTGGCTTCAGTAAGAAAAATAATGAAAGAAAGAAGGGAAGATAGAAATGGGGAGAGAGAGAATCAGATTAAGCTAATAAGAACAGATACTACACTTTGATCTTAATATTTATTAGCATAATTATATCAGTTTGGCACAAAGCTAAGAAAAAAACAAAGGTGAAAGCTTGTCAAGCAAAGGCTAGTATGAAAAAATGAAATTACTCTCATTCATCTGATGCAGACAAATGATATTCTTTTTGTCCGTCACTTTTATCCATCGACTACCACTATATACTACCTGCAGATCATCATTATGTATGTATGTATAGCTGGCCACTCATATTCAAGGATACCCGTCTAAGAGGGTGGCTAGCCAATCCCTATTGCAGACACTTGCTCAGGCACATTTGTGCTTGTCCAACACCCACAGAGCCCACCTGTGGTTTATACTGCAACTATGCTGAGCAGACCTTAGTTACAGTTTCTGGGAAAGAGCGTGTGATCAACAATTTGAACAAGGCCAGCATGCTCAAGCCCTCGACCATAATGACTTGTGACTTCATGCTAGCACAGCTATTGACGGCACCCAAATTTCACTCACAAGACTTGGGTCAACCCTCAGGCACTTTCCAAAAGGTGCCGCACGCTGGGATCAACCCCTCCAGTTTGATAATATCAGGAAGTCTCCTTCCTGACAAATCGACCATGGTGAGATTTGAACCAGGGTCTCATAGTCAGAATGCGAACATTCTAACCACTCAGCCATATGATCATAATTAATGCTATAAATACTAACATATAACGAGGTGGGAGGGATATGAACAGCAGTGGTTTTGAGGGAACGTATAACACAGCAGGTTTCATTTTACCAGGCTGTTCAAATGCTGAAAGAGAGTACCAAAAAACTCCAATGATAACACACAAACACTAAAAAAGCCACTCAAATTTGGCACCTTTCACACAGTCCAAACTGGTTTCCTTCGCCCATCTGTCACAGAAATCTTCCTGGGTCAGTCTTTACCTGTCACATCTTATCTTCACCCTGAGCAAATAATCTCTATAAAGGGCAGGATGTGTGTGTGTGTGTGTGTGTGTGTGTGTGTGTGTGTGTGTGTGTGTGTGTGTGTGTGTGTGACGAATGCACGGCTGCAATTTTCGACGGATTTGCACCAAAATTTACATGCACATGCTCCAAGTTAGCGGAAACGCCAAGACCGACTTTGCATTTCCCAACTCCCATTGATAGTGGAAATAATCAATTTTTTCATGCTTCTATGGCAGTTTTCATGTAATTTGCGGCCATTTTCTACTGGCCAGAGTGAGAGCCTATAGCTGGCTGCCACGAATAGGCAGGAAGATTCTATTGGCCAGCGTGAGAGCCAACAGCTGACTGACACGAATGATAACTAGCATGCTAGCATGCAAAAAAAAAAATCGATAGATGCATTCGTCACAAGTGGGAAAAATTTAAATCTGCATGGCACTTTACTCCAATTGGCTCATTCGCTTGCTTAAACTCAACGTTGATTCTGATTCCGCAGAACTGGGTTGGGTGTGAAAAAGTATTTGTTGTTAACATTCTTTTTTGATTTGGTTTTTCCAGTTACGAGTCCTTTTTTTAAGATGATCGTTTTGTGTTCATTTTGTTTAGTTCTTTTTTCGTAACAGATTTAATGTTTAGTATAGAGCTTAGAAAAAAATTCGCAGTGTGAGATAGGCAAGAAGTAAGGCATGTAGCAACATTAGCACGGCAAAGAGCACTCCTTTAAAGGCAAGGAAGGGCAAAAATATTTTAAGTCAAGTGATAGCGATAGCTGTATGAGTCGTACGATTTTTGAATCAAGTACGGGCAACGCCGGGCCATGTTGCTAGTGATAGATATTTTTAGATGGATTACTCTTCTTACAATAGGGAAGAGTAAATCTGTAATCAGTCAAAGGAAGTCATTCAGAAATATTTCCCTTTTGACCTTCTGTACTAAAAATAATTAAACAGCTACAAGAAATGAATAGAATTATTTTCAAAAATGTTCAGTCGAAAATGGCATTAAGCTTCTTTTTTTTTTCTTTTTTACATTCTTTGATTCTTCAAACATGTTATAATAAAAAAAATCTTATGAACAGCAACGTGATGAATTTCAAAATCGCACTGAAAAATATTAAATAACCAATATAGAATTTTTTTCTGTTCAATCTGAAACAAAATAAGGTGGTTTTATTAAATTATGCAAGCATCAACATTTTATATATATATATATATATATATATATATATATATATATATATATATGAGAGAGAGAGTTTTATTGAATTATCTTTGGTAAGGTTCGGAATATTTTCAATATGTTAACTCGATTATACATTTTTTTTTTCCGAAATAATATCAAGGTTTTTTCTTTAAATAAATTAAAATAAAATAAAAATTTCGCGATCTGCAAATTATAAAGTACACACAAGAATATTGAAAAAAGTGGTGGTGAAACTGATCGCAAAAATATTTCCACAAAATACTTTTAAAAATATATAACCTCATATTCAATATATTCATTTGTTTATTGGAAATAAATTTGAAATTAAAACTAAAATAAAATCTTCAAGAAAGATTTTTCATTATTAAAAATTCATTTTAAACGTTTGCGTTTTTGTGGAGGTACCTAAATTGAAAATTTCGTTCAAAAATCTGATAATTCCTTGATTTTTGGTAAAGTTTTAAAAACAGATTTTAAAAAATTTTTTTTACTTTCTTTCGGAAGAAAAAAAATCATTCATTTTAATTTTTGGTGGTACCAAGTTTTCAAAATATTTTATTTAATTAGGAATATTTAAAATTTAATATCTGCTTTTAAGCACCTCGACTTTTTATTCTGTGCCGACGTGCGTAAAATCAACCAACCTAACTAAGAATTTAGTTTTTTTTGAGAATTTCACACTCACAGAACAGATGAAAGCAGTGAATAATCTCCCTAGCAAGCTTGTGTAAAAATGGTTGGCAGAACAGTGATTTAGGAGAGATAGCAAAGAGACAAGCCGGTAAATTTGCAAATTTAGCCCCAGAAACTAATTGTAATGAAAATTTCCATTCTGGTGTGAAATTGCCTGATTAATTCCAAAATAAGAATAAAATTTTGCAGCAGAAAACTGTTTAGAAGTTACCGACAATAGAAGTTCGGTTTTATTCGCGTCTAGCCCGGATACCGTTAGGAAATGATGCAATTTCCCGCCAAGGAAAGTTTAAGAAAAATCGGCTCAATTTTGGCGAAATTCTTTATTTATATATATTCAAATAAAAAGTCTCATTAGAAAATATGAGAAAATTCAAAAGAAAATATGCAGGACGATGTTGTCTTTAACATTCAACACAACATGTTTAAAAGAAAAGTTGCTGCCAAATTACACATATTTTAAAATACATGACCCCGCAGCTTCATATGATACCAACACCAGGGAATACAAAGAATATCTTATAAAACGACAAATTGATATTGCCAAAAATAATATTAACTAAAGATAATAATATCCATTTTTTGGATGTTTTAATAGATACTAGTAATGACACTTTTACCACTTCTGTATACAAAAAACCTACAAGTGATAACAATTGCACCCTCAACTATCTTAGTGAATGCCCCATTAAATATAAACGGTCAATAATTTCTAACCTAGTTACTAGAGCAAAACTTATCTCTTCTACCAATAAAATATTTCATAAGCAATTGACTGACATCAAGCAAACCCTTATTAATAACGGTTTTCCTAACTATCTAATTGATAATGAATTTGATAGATACTTCTCAGACCTAACAAGAGATACACCCAGAAAATTAACCTTTTTGCAACAAGCTTTTAAAAATAATTCAGTACTTAATTTTATCGTACGGACAATATTTATTTCGATATCATTTTCAAATAAAAAGTCTCATTAGAAAATATGAGAAAATTCAAAAGAAAATATGCAGGACGATGTTGTCTTTAACATTGAACACCAGAACATTTAAATAACGAGAATATTTTCAAACCGCTTCAGAACAGTTTACTTATCCGACACCTTTCATGATCATTCATCCGAATTGTATATATAAATTGTAAATAATATTTATCTCATTGGGATGCGTTATTATAGCACCCCCCCAACACCTGAGAGGATGTGGTATTATGGTGCATGGAGGATTGATTAACGACGGATGAGTTTTTATTTTAATGGTGAATGAGGAAATTGTAACGAGTGAATGGGTCGTGAATCCGATTAGCTAGGTATAAGATAGATAGTGAAGACCAGCTTTCAACCATCCCTCTTTTTCGGCCTTGTTCCATAACTGTACGTATGTACAATAAATAAAAGTTTACTTACCCGGCAAGATGAAATACAACTGATGACTCTCACCACAAGTCCGTTCCTTTGACCGCTGAATGAACAATATCGAATTACAATTCTCAACTTGGCGAGATAAACAAAACATAAACGATTAATTTTTGTTAAAGCATTATCGCCGACTCATGACTTCAAGGACACATGGCACAGTGGATAAAGGCGTTGGTGAGATCCAGTGACAGGACCCAAAGAGTGTGTAGTGGACCGTGGGGTGAAGATGTGAAGAGATATCAGAAGGTTTAAAATTTCCTGCTAGCCGGCCCATCTACAGGAGAATGTTGGACTTTAATTAAGTCCAAAGAAGACAAAGTAAACAAACAAGACCGATATACATGTGTAAACAAATCTATCGCACCCGGCCGGAAGTTACTGCTGGCTACTCAAAAGTCTGAAAGCGTCACCACGGAAAACAGAACGAACGCCATTAATTTCCGGTGACTCAGCGTTTTCAGACATCAAAACACAAAAACAAAACGAAACATAACATACACAACTAAAAATAATGACCAGAAACTAATTTATATACATGTGTAAACAAATGTATATTAATAATAAGTTAAACAAAGACCTGAACAGTTACCTAGTGTTTGTATGGAGAAATTATGTGTGTTGTGAGTGTTCGTACGTACGTGTATTGTTCTTAGTGCGTTTCCAGAATTTGGGAAACGCTGTATCTGTGAGAGGTCACATATTGGCCCAAGTGGAAAAAGAGAGATTTTACCTCACCTCTACGCGAGGTGGCGGCCCAAGACCTAAGTCGAAAAGAGAGGGCGAGGCGAAGGGTCAGCCAGTATTTATAGCCAGGGGAGAGAGAGACACCTGTTGAAGGATTAAGGAAACTGAGGAGGAGCTAACTCCGACAAGAGCTTCCAATACTGAGAATATGCAAGGACTGAGGGATTCTCAAACTCCTGAAAAAAGCCGAACGCCCAATGAAGAAACCTCCGCAGGAGCTAGCTTAAATGCCGCCCAACAGGGCGTCTTTTAGGCTAGTATAAAGATTTTTACTACCTTCTTACAGTTCTTGGTTGTAATTATATACTTTCTTTTTTTCAGATTCTCTTGATGAAAATAACGAGGAAACTAGTGTGGCCTGAAATTTACACAAAACTGACTTGTTTATTTCTCAGTTGTCTATAAATATTTTCAAATGATTTCACTTTTCTTTTTCTTAGTTTGTATTAAATAATTTTCAAATGATTTTGTCGGGTTATTTCCTCCTAATTTTCCAAACTGTTAATAGGAGACGCTCTAAAACACTATAAATACTTGGCCATATCTTTTTTCGTTCTCTTACTTGTCCGCTAATACTTACATGGCACAAATCAGAGGGTATCCCTCAGATGAGGCTCTGCCGAAACTGACTCCGTTTTTACGTGATCTATAGGGAAATTTTTCCCGTGCCTACTGGCTCGGATACCTCACTTTAAAACTCGGCCTTGTGCCACACCACATCTTACTGCGTGGGACAGCGGGTAAATAATTTCTTACTTGTCCGCTAATACAAATGACACAAATGTAAATCTCACAGAAAATTGCGTTTTTTTCCCCACCATGGGAAACGCATTAACATTACACACACACACACACACACGTACGCATATTCACTCACTACACATACTTTGGAACACAAACTTCCCACATTCATTTGTTTCACACACATTTGTCATTTGTAACCTTTTGTTATTTAATACATATTAATTTGTTTCTACTCAGAGTCCGCCATATTTGTTGTGGGCATTTCAGGGGATACATATGTTTGTAGAGGACCCGTTTGATTTTACGTGTTGTTAAATTAGGAACACGTGCTGTTTATTCCTGCTAGAAGGTCCGACTACAATAACAATGGCGGACTCATATATGTCAACAAATATATGTATTAAACAACAAATTTACAAGTGACAAAGACATCAATCAACATTTGCGTTTGTGTGCGAACGTAAAGAGTTTGTATTTTGGTGAATGTTCCTACGTACATGTATGTGTGTTTCATGGCGTTTTCCCACAAGTAAACGAAAACGTGGATCTTTGGGAGTGACCACATTTTTAAATGTGTCCGCTGAAATGCAAAGTAGAAAAAGAACGAGAAAAGAAATCGTCCAGTATTTATAGTGTAGTGAGAGCGTGCCCTAGTGAAATATTTAGACAATTAAGGAGGATTTAACTCCGATATGTTCATCTCACAACGTGTACACACTAGCCCGCAACAATTTCACCTTTATTTTCCTCATAACCCATTAAAATCATTGCTTTTAGTTTTATTGGTCTGGGTGTGTTGGCATGGATAAGTTTTTAAATTTAATATAGAGATAAAGCGAATTTTTAAAGAGAGTCCCGTATTTCTAATTTTCTAATCTGGCAACCTTAACTTTGAAAAATATGACAAATGAAAAAAAAACAAAACATTTCATTGAAACTAGATTACTTGCTAGAAGGCTTTAGTCAGTTATGTGACATGCGTGATACACGCTTAGGCGATCATGTATCTTTCGATACATGACTGACGAGGCAGATTTTTTCCCGCAGTAGGTTGCCATTTCTTTCTGCAATAGACCAGTTGCTATACAAGGCTACAGATCCCAGTCTGTCCTGCTATTTACCCACAGCTGGGGGGAGGCGAAGAAGAGGATTCATACCGTTCCCAAGGGTATTAGCGCGTAAGTGAATGTAATGGATTTGACTGGAATTCGAACACTGCTCTCTGATTCCTCAATACTCCACCGTATCAAATCAAAAACGAAAAAAAGAACTACATTGTGTGTGCGTGTAGCTCTTGAAAATATATTTCAATTGAGCACTGTTGAGTGATAAGTTAATTCTATAAACAACAGCCACATTCGTTAACGGAAAGCTCTTCAGTAAGATGAATAGAGCACTCCGGCTGATTGGTATTTGCTGACATTCGTAAAAAAAAATTAAAAAAAACAATACGCTAGATTTAGCTGCTTCACTCTACTGAATGAAGATAGCTCAGTAGTAGAAGCTATGACTGACACCAAATCGGTTGGGTTTCGATCCTGGCTTGAGGCATTCGGATGTCTAGTCGCACTGAGGAGCTGTGATACAGCGAAACAGTACTGTCTGCGAATGACTATATATATATATATATATATATATATATATATATATATATATATATATATATAATTTCAGGTTCTTGATATCGGGAACTACTATACCGACGTTGACAGAGAGACCCGTGAAGAGCCTAGGTAAAACTTTTTACAGCACCTTAACGGACACTTTATCTATCCGAATGACGATCTCCGAATTGGAAGTATGGCTAGCCAAGGTGGACAAGTCAGGACTTCCAGGCCGTTTCAAGGCGTGGATTTACCAACACGCGGTGCTCCCAAGAATTCTCTGGCCTTTGTTTATATACGATTTCCCAATGACATCAGTGGAGACCATGGAAAGGAGTATTAACGGCTATCTTCGCAGATGGCTGGGACTGCCGAGAGGTCTGAGCAGTGCCGCACTATATGGCAAATCAAATGCGCTTCAACTCCCCCTAAAAGGATTGGTGGAGGAATTCGTAGTCTCTAGAACAAGAGGATTCCTACAGTACAGGGAATCTAAAGACGCAAAAGTGGCGGCAGCAGACATAAAAGTCCGCAATGGAAGGAAATGGAGTGCAGAGAGCGAACTGGGTATTGCGGAGGAGCGTTTGAGACAGAAGGTTCTCATGGGGACTGTGGCATCAGGTCATGCAGGCTTGGGCTACTTTCCTGGTAACCGAGTCAAGAAGGCTAGAGATAAAGAGAAAAGACGACTAATTCTAGAGGAAGTACGTGCCAACGTTGAGGAAAAAAGATTATGCAAGATGGTGGGATTAAGCCAGCAGGGTGCATGGACACGATGGGAGAGTTTTTTACGGCGGAAAATAAGTTGGTCGGAGATCTGGCACTCCGACGCCAGTCGCATTAAATTCCTTGTGCAATCCGTGTACGATGTACTACCGAGTCCTGCAAACTTGCATATTTGGGGGATGAGCGAGTCATCATCATGCCCACTCTGTTCCAGGAAAAGTACGCTGAAACATATCTTAAGCGCTTGCCCAAAAGCACTTGGTGAAGGGAGGTACCGGTGGATACATGACCAGGTACTAAAGAAATTAGCCGAGATAGTCGCCACAGCAATTAGCGATTGCAGTTGTAAGCCCGAAACGAAGGCGATCTGTTTCATAAAGGCCGGGGAAAAATCTTCCACAGTGCGTAAGTCGTCAACCTGCATGCTCGCATCAGCCCGAGATTGGCAGTTAAGAGTAGACCTGGGGAACCAATTGAATATCCCGGTGCAGATCACGACATCGTCCCTGCGCCCGGATTTATTGGTCTGGTCGACTGTCTCCAGACAGGTCATAATGCTCGAACTTACAGTACCTTGGGAGGAGAATTTGGAAGAAGCCTTTGAAAGAAAGCTGGAGAAATACCAGGAGCTAGTTGAGAGATGCAGAGCTAACAAATGGCGGACGACCTGCCTTCCAGTTCCGGTTTTGCAGGAAGATCTGTATGCAGTGCTCTAAGTCGGCTTGCAGTCAGGGGAATAAAAAAGAGAAAGGCAATCAGGGCCCTATCAGAAGCTGCAGAAAAGGCCTCGAAATGGCTATGGATAAAAAGATCTATTCCATGGAGCTCTACGACGGGGATTGGTGGGCGTTGAGGGGCAGTTGGGAGGAAAAGAGATACGTAGAGGGATGACCTAAGTCGCTATTTGGGGGAGGGTCCGTTTATTTTTTTTAAATTTTTCTCTTTTAAAGTTTTTTTAACAATGTCACTTTGGTAGTCCTAACTGTGTTTTTTTTTTCTGCGTTCTTAGTCGGGAGGGGAGAGAGGAAGGGCAGGGAGAAATAAGAGTGGTGGGAAAGGAAAGCAATTAGCGATCATAATTCCTATGACCTACGAACGTGGTCGTTTTTTTTTGGGGGGGGATAATGTAACATTTCATATGAAAGGAAACTTTTCTTGTTTTTACTTACCTGTTATGTCAGACTGTTCGTTGAAGATGAAGGACGATCCGCGTGATCAAACTAAGACGAAGGAAAAGACGAGCTGGCCGTCGTGTCTTTTTTTTGTATCGTCTTAGCTGAGGAGGAAGTGACGTAAGTCGGTGGTGATTGGTCAGCAGTGGCATTTATTAGAGTCCATTTGTTGCGTGCTTCGCGTATATATTTTTTTTGTTTGTTTCAGGATCGCCTGCCGGAATAGTACTGTTTCGGAAGGGTCTCTTGGGCGAGCAAGTATGATATTGGAAGACCCGAAACTTGCCATGACTCCAAGTCATAACATCACTGACGAGGCGATCCTGAGCACTCATGGGAGTGTTTTCATAACAAACATATATATATATATATATATATATATATATATTCTTTTAACGTGGTATTCACCCTGTACAAGGCCCTGGGGTCACTCGAGGTAGAGGGCTACAGAGTAAGAGGTACAACTTATGCGGATATGAGTTTGAAGTTAACTCTAGCTAGACTTTAACAGATTAAGATTGTAGTGATCGGGGAAGCAGACTCTTGGCAGTCGGTTCCATAAGGCAGCTGTTCGTGGGAAGAATCTGCTCGAGTGGCCCTTACCAGGGATAGGAAAGCAATGAGGGTCATTCGCTTCAATGTGGGTGGCATAGCAGGTCTTGACCGTGACGTTCAGCACTGGTGGGACACTAACACTCACCATGTGAATAGCGATAGAGCAGTGAGAGGCTTGTGACGTCTCATCTGTGATGAAAGAGTTTGCCAGGTAGAAGATAATTCGTCGCCTACAAAGACGTGGTGATACTTTTGGACTATCGAGGGTGGAAAATAAAGACGGAGCAGTTCCCACCCATATATGGCAGCAGTACTCCATTTTCGGTCTGATCTGGCTCTTGTTTATGAAGAATAAACGTATACCGGGTATGGACCTTTTCTGTTTAATTCACCCCAAATAATGTAAAGTTACCGCAAATATTTATTTTACCCCAAGAAATTTTAAATCAAAATTTGTTTAGCTTGCCTTGCAACCACTCCAACCCTCAGAATTAAAAATTACCAAAAATCTGGGAGTTATTAACATTTCGTAAGTGCAGATGATATTCGAGGTACTTAGAAGGAATTTTTAAAAAAGATCTGTTTTTGGCTTGTCGGGGTGAGCGCGAATGGAAACCCTATACTTAGCGCCAAAGAGTCGCCCACATTTCGGGCGATCGCAAAAGTCAGCCCAAACGAAGTGCAATGAAAGAGCCTCGTTCTGGGATAATTTGGTTTGAATTTTAAATAAAAAATTATTTTGGAGTGAATTAACAGAAAAGAGGCGTTATTACACTTTCGCACGCCTCGCTGTAATATTTCGCCATATTTATAGCTGGGGCGAGAAGAGGAGGATTCATACCGTTCCCAAGGATATTAGCACGTATGTGAATGTAATGGACTCGACTAGAATTCTAACTCGGCTCTCCGATTCCTTAATCCGAGCCACTATCCATTACTCCACTGTGCACTGCTTACATTCATCACTTCACGTACTTTTCAAACCAAGTATTATGGCTGGTGTTCAAACAATGGTTTGATAAACAATGGGCTCAACCATGACATTGTCAATCACACTTAGAACTGGATCCTAACACTGGAGTCACCACGAAAGGAGTTGAGGCAATGTGTCTGCGTGCCCAGGCTAAATTTAATACCATGAATGGCCCCACGAACAGGGGGGATGATTTCTGAATACCTGGCGAAATTTATGTGGACTCAAAGGTTTGGGGATTTGCCTTTTTTCAACTTTTGGCATCAAATTGCCATGTAACTTTATCTGCTGTCATGAGAAAAACATGGCGGAGAAGGAGGTGCGAAAGTGTAGCACCAGAAGAGAAAGAATATTCATTTATCATATTTATGCATGACAATTACGTACAGCAGTTTAAAAAAAGTCGGGGAACGATTTTTTACACTACAGTGTAACCCGGATATAAGAGAAACCCGGATATAAGAGATTTTCTCTGGTCCCAAATTAGAGCCTGTGTTAATAAAACAAAATAGACCAAACCCGGATATAAGAGAAACCCGGATATAAGAGACGTAGTCTCCGGTCCCGACAACTCTCTTATATCCGGGTTACACTGTATATCCCATATCGATATTATGAACCAATTCTAAAAAACAATTTTTTTTTATTCTGACCAGTAAGGAACGTCAATGAATGCTAAATTGCTAATCTACGAAAATTAATCTCCCCCGCATACATTTTTTTTTTGTTAATTTGTAGATAATGCCGCAGTGACCAATTAAAAAAAGAAAGGAAAAAGAAAGCATTATTCCTAGTTTAAAAAAAGCCCGATTATTCTAAAAAAAAAAAATAGCATTAAAAATTGAGAAAACTCTACAGTTTAGGAGATGACAATGTTAGTTGTATCCCAGGTACAGCCTCCCTCTAATACTGCGTTCCAGTAAATGGGTTAAAAAAACACTTTCGCCCGACTGTACCCGGGACTCAACATTGTCAATATCTCCTAAAGTTTCCTCGGTTTTTAATACTATTTTTTGGGATAATCAAGCATTTTTACACCAGGAATAATGCTCTTTTTTATTTTATTTTTTTAATTGGACACTGGGGTATTATCTGCAAATTAACTTCTTTTTCACGAGTGGACAAGTTTATTTAAGTCGTGGCAAAAACTGAAGATTCGCCGAGATATATATAACAATCTATTTTAAATGTTTAGGGCCTTTAGGTATAATGAAGAAAGTAAATGAAAATTGAAAACTTCAAATTCACATTGTCCAAAAAGGTATCCGGTCTCCTCAACGTAGGGTAATGTTTAGCAAGCGTTTCTCGTTAAAACAATTATGACCGAGTAGTGAGTTCGATCCTCACTGGAGGCCCCATACTTTCCGCCTTGTGCTACATCTAAGCCACCTTTAGAAAATCAACCAGTGTCCAAAAAGGTATTTGATTTAAGAGACTATTATACTAATTGTCTTTTTTTTTCTTTTGATGGACAATATTTGGATATTGCCAAACAGTAAATAAACATTTTTGCAAGATGTTATGTCGGTGAACAAAAAAACAAACATTTGCAAGTTGAAAAGTTGTACATACCGAAACAAAAAGACCTTTGCCCTTTTCAAGAATGTCCTCTTGCCACATTTTCTTGTCCATTAATATTTAACAATAATACAGTTAAGAAAAAATGGGAAAGAAATTGGAATTCTATCGACTTGGATAGTCCAATTTCTTTCCGAGCAAAAATGGCGGAGATGATCGATTTTATGGCAATTTTGCTGACTCAAAAAAAAAAAAAATTTTAAACTAAAATTTCAGAGTTGCTAAGAAGGATTAAAAAATGTTTAAAAAAAAAACAAAAAAAAAAACATTAGTCAAAAAATACTTTGATCTTCCCTCTTAATAATATCGTAAACATTTAGACGATAAAAAATTGTTTACCAAGTTTGGGTCCTTTTTCATCAGGGCCTTTAGCGAAGTAAAATAGGGTCGGTGGAATACCGATGCTAGTGAGGACTATACAAGATGCACCCCATCTAAAAAACGACCTGGTGCCACATGCCGCCATCGCGGCGAGGCGAGTAAATACAGTATCGCCATGACCCGGCATCCGAGTTGTGATTAAAGTGTAGACTGTAGAATCTGCTCTTTCTTCCTTTTAAAGTTATGTGGGAAGCTTGGTCTCGGGGATTCCAACTCTGTGGAAACACCTTATTCTTCTAAAAAAGGAGGAGACGAGGAAAAAAGCGGGAATCAAAAGTAAACAAGTATCAATAATATATTGACACAAGTAATGCTTATAAACTGATACACAACTATTTTATTTGTTTGCACAAAGATGGCTGCCTCAATTTAATATAAATTGTCTCAAGAACTTTTAGCCGGAATAAGATCTGCTAATCATTGAAAACATATCCGCACGGAATAATAATAATAATAATAATAATTCTTCATCACCGCCCCCCACTCCGTTTCGTCATACATTTGTAGCGGACCGCTGGGGTGAAGATGTGAAGAGATATCAGAAGGTTAAAATTTCCTGCTAGCCGGTCCAGCTACGTGAGAATGTTGGACTTTAATTAAGTCCAAAGAAGACAAAGAAAACAAACAAGACCGATATATATGGGTAAACAAATATATATTAATAACAAGTTACACAAAGACATGAACTGTTACATAGTGCTTGTATGGAGAAATTATGTGTGTGTGTGTTGTGAGTGTTCGTACGTACGTGTATAGTTCTTAGCGCGTTCCCAGAATTTGGGAAACGCTGTATCTGTGAGAGGTCAGATATTGGAGTTGGTTGAAAAGAGAGATTGTACAACACCTCCAAGGTGGCGGACCAAGGCCTAAGTCGAAAAAGAGAGAGAGGCGAAGGGTCAGCCAGTATTTATAGCCAGGGGAGAGAGACCCCTGTTGAAGGATTAAGGGACTGAAGAGGAACTAACTGCGACACATATACACAAGCTCACCAGGTAGGTAGAACGCACTTTTACCCTCGATATGCCCTGTCATCGTCAAGTCCTCGAAGCACTTCTTCTCCGTTATGTGTCCAAGACTGTTCAACTGTCTCTCTCTCTCTCTGAGTCTAAGTGTTCTTTTTGTAACCATTTTCTTTAAGACTTCTCTGTGGCTTACTTCATGAATTTCTCAGCATTCTTCTGTAGAACCATATTTCTGCTGAGATTGCCCACCATTCACTGCCATTCGAGGGTATTGATGTCACATAATAGTTCAGCATTGTTTTCTTTGTGTCTAACGTATCTTCGATTGAACTCTGATGAGAGAGGAACGAAAATCGGTCAGCTGATTCGATAATTTTTCCTCTTTTATTGCCGTTTACAGTAACTGTAGCTTCTTTCCATTTCTTTCTTTTGTAGTTCGCTCTTGGCCCTTTTTTAAATATGGGCAAACTTGGGCCTTTGTGACCGCAAAAAAACTGAATGCCAAAAGGACATTGTTTCCATTGGCACGGCTATTATTTTAACTACCTTTCATCCTCGGCCATATTTTTCATTTTAAAAGGCGATGATTATAATTGTAATAAAATCTAAACATATGATGAAAGTGAATTTATAATTTTTTTTTGTTCTTGAGAAATTACAAGAAAAATATAAAACACTATTTATTTGATTGTTTATTTACAAGAATAATTCTATATTTACAACATTCTAAAAACTAATACAATTAAAAATTAACGCAATCCAATATTTATCACTTACTAATTTATAAAGAAATAGATATGAAAACAATTTTTTACTCATAAGTTTATTAAAATTGACTAAATTATTAAAATGGATGAACCAACTATCAGAAAATCATTATTATTTACTATTTTATAAAGTTCGAATCGATTGGCTATTAGTCTATGTTTTTGCCAACCATTCCAACAATCTGATAAATAAATAGTATATTAATAAAAATAGTAAACAAATAAATAAATAATAATAAAATTACTAAATTATTGAAATATGTGAACCAACTATAAGGAAATGCTTATTATTTACCATTTTATAACCTTCGAATCGATTATCTATTATTAGCCTATGTTTCTGCCTATCACTCCAATAACCAAATAGTGTAAATAAATAATCTAATAAATACATAGTGTTTATTTTTGTTACAAACTCTCAAAAACATTGAAAATGTATACATTTTCATCATGTGTTTGCGTCCTGGGTATAACGATAAACTACATCCGCCTGCTGGGTAAGACGATAAACTACATCCGCGTCCTGGGTATGACGATAAACTACATCCGCGTCCTGGGTATGACGATAAACTACATCCGCCTGCTGGGTATAACGATAAACTACATCCGCGTCCTGGGTAAGACGATAAACTACGTCCAGCAGCAAGGCCTCTGATCAGGCTGTTTTAAGGAGCGTGGAACCACCTCTTAATCGCTGGTGTTCCCAGGTCCACTATGACCCGGGGTGGTAGCACCTGTTACGGTCCCAGGTATGGGCAAATAGTTAACCCCCAAACTGAGGTCAAAACACTATGAAAGTGTAAAAATAGATCTCAATACTAGAAATACTTTCTAAAAAAATTATTACCAGCAATAAGTTTTTTGAAGAAAAAATTATTAACAGCAATACATTATTACCAGCTATACATTTTAGGCAACAAAAAAAATAAATAAATAAGAGAAGATATTGTAGCGGACCGTGGGGGTAAAATGTGATGAGATATCTCTTGGTTAAGATTTCCTGCTAGTCGGTCCAGCTACATAGGAATGTTGGACTTTAATGAAGTCCAAAGAAGATAAAGAAAACAAACAAGACCGATATACATATATGCAAACAAATATATATTAATAACAAATTACAATGACATGAAGACATGAAAGGTTACAGAGTGTTTTGTATGGAGAAGTTATGTGTGTGTGTTGTGTTGAGTGTCCGTACGCACGCGTATTGTCCTTAGCGTGTTCCCAGAATCTGGGAAACGCTGTATCTGTGAGATGTCACATATTGGCCTAAGTGAAAAAGAGAAAGTTTTACCTCGCCTCCGCGCGAGGTTGCGGCCCGAGGCCTGAGTCGAGAAAGAGGGGGATTTTACCTCATCTCCGCGCGAGATGGCCGCCCGAGGCCTAAGTCGGAAAAGAGAAAGAGAGAAGGGTCAGCCAGTATTTATACTCGTGGGAGAGAGACCCCTGTTGAAGGATTAAGGAAATGAGGAGGAGTTAACTCCGACAATATTACCAGCAATACTTAAAAAATAAAAATAACCAGCTGTACATTTTTGGCAAAAATTCTATATTATCAGCTATACATTTTTGAAAGAAATATTACCAGAAATAGATTTTTTGAAGGAAAAATATTACTAGCAATACATGTTGGAAAAAAAATATTACCAATAATAAAAATTTTCTCGGCATTAAATAACTCAATAAAGCTGATATGCCGTAAAACAAACCAAACCAATCCAAACAACAACCTTCTTTACAAAAGTTTATCAATGAAACCGGATCTATAAACTGTTTCCTTGTAAAGATTATATATTCTGTTCATACGAATCTAAAACTCTTGTTGACATTAAATAACACATTGAAGTCGATATGCTGTGTAGCGGGCCGTGATATCAGAAATACTTCATAAAAAAATTAATACCATCAATACAATTTTTTGAAAAAATGATATTACCAGGTAAACAATTTTGAAGAAAAAATATTACCTTAAATAGATTTCTTTGAAAAAAAATATTACCAGCTATAAAAATTTTGTCGGCATTAAATAACCCATTGAGGTTGATATGCCATAGAACAAAACAAACCAAATCAATATATACTGAAATAGATAGATAGATAGATAGATAGATAGATAGATAATATTACCAGTAATAAAAATTTTGTCGGCATTAAATAACCCATTGAGGTTGATATGCCATAGAACAAAACAAACCAAATCAATATATACTGAAATAGATAGATAGATAGAGAGATAGATAGATAGAGAGATAGATAGATAGATAATATTACCAGTAATACAAATTTTGCCGGCATTAAATAACCCATTGAGGTTGATAGGTCGTAAAACAAAACAAAACTGTTGACCAGGGTGTAGTTGATGCATATTCTATTCATACGAACCTATCCTAAAAATCTTGTCGGCATTAAATAACCCATTGAGGTTGATATGCCGTGAAACAAAATAAACCAAACCTGATCTAGAAACTGATTTCTTACAAAGAATACATATTCTATTCATACGAACCTATCCTAAAAATCTTGCCGGCATTAAATAACTCATTGAGGTTGATATGCCGTAAAACAAATCAAGCCAATCATCATGTGTTTAGGTTTTATTACAAGTCTAATCATCTATTTTTAAAACAATAAACATTACCGAGGAGTGAAGGTAGTTAAAAGAATAGCGGTGTCAATGAAAAAAAAAACGACCTTTTGACACTCAGTTTTGTTTTTTAACATTGATCAAATTTTGTACCTCTAATAAGCTATTTAAAAATATATTGCTCATTAAAAACGACTAAACCCTTTTTTATATTATATCTATTTTAGAAGAAGGACTGTTTTTTTTCTCTCTTTTCTTGTGCCAGTCATTTTCAAGGTGTTTACTGTAATAGTAGGAGATGTAGGGAGGCATGGTGGAGTAATGGATAGTGGCTCGGATTGAGGAATCGGAGAGCCGAGTTCGAATTCCAGTCAAATCCATTACATTCACTTACATGCTAATACACTTGGGAAAGGTATGAATCCTCTTTTTCTCCCCCAGCTATGGATAAATAGCAGGACGGACCGGGTTTTATAGTTTTGGATTGCAGAAAGAAATGGCAACCGACTGCTGGAAAAAAACTGCCTTGTCAGTCATATATCGAAAGATACCTGATCGCCTAAGCGTGTATCCCGCATAGCACATAACTGACAGAGAAAATGTATATCTACCTTTGTCGATTTTCATCTTTGTTCAGTAAGGGTGCTGAGGATACTATGAACCTAATATGTGAGCAATGACGAGGTTTTGGAGAGAACGGAAACAAAAAAAAGGAAACTCATACTTAAAATCAGGAAGAGATAGTTGAAATTTCTGGGACACATCATGGAGGGCTTAGAAAATCTGATACTCACAGGACAGATTGAGAGAAGGACGGAGGAACACAGTGCATGATATACTTAATGAGCTGAAAGTAAATGTATGGGGAAACAGGGTTTAGGAGTGTTATGGGATCTTACCTGTAACGACAATGAACTCTTCCTGACATTATAAAGACCGCGCCTCTCAAGAGAGACGATAGAACGAAGTGGAACGAGTCGAGACGAATAGTAGTTCACTCCAAACCAGACTGACAGTCATACTAACACCTTCAACTTCTTGTATTATTATTCTGTTTAAAATATCTTTGTTATTCCTACACTTGTGTTCGTGTTGTTCTTCCTTGGTCCTAACCTTGGACCATAACAGTGGCGACGAGGATATTGGACCATAACAAGGAGAAATAACGAAAAGACAAAATTTATTAAGAGCTTACAAAGGACAGGAAATTGTGGAGAGCCATGATCGCCTACATCCTGAAGGGACACGGCACAGGGAAACCTAATACTTACCGGTCGAAAAATATTGTTAGCGGAATATTTGTAGTAGTAGGCTAAGTTTAATGAATAAAATAAATAAAAGTTTTAGAGAAAATGGAAATAAAAAGGAAGCTTATATCTCACATCATTGAATGAGAAAGATGTGGTCGTAGGGTTAATGCGCAACTGAGCACCTGATTAGCTTCCTCCATATGTCTCAGTTGTGCGCCAATGTATGAGTCCCCGTAAAGCATCTTCTAGTTCAATCAGTGTCGTTCTCAACCCATTTTCACCCGCCTCCTCTTTTGTCAAAAGTGGAACCTTGTAGGATGGCAGCAAAAAGATTGTTGGCTCTTGTGACGTGTCTGTACCACTTTAACACCATCTTCTTGACGGTGTTTATGATGTCTTCCAATGGACCTGAGGTGTCTTGCACAGCGTCATTTATGATGCTGTCTTCAAAGAAAAGGAGAGGCCACTTTCCAGGTGGATACTTGCAGATTCAAGCATAAACGCAATCAACGTCTGCATTTTTTACTCTACTGTAAAACCGAAAACATGTCTACATTTAAAACTCAAGTGTAAGACAGACATATGTTTACCTTTACGGATCTAATGTAAACTGGACTTTTTTTTTTTACTATAATGTAAATAAAACTTGTATCTAGGGATTTTTGAAATTCTAATGCAAATCGGCCCTTTTGTCTACCTTTCTAACTCTAGTGAAAACCGGAGTTATATCAAACCCTTTTTTTTTTACTCCACTGGATCTATGTCAAACTTTTTTACTCTAAGCCGGGGATGTGACAACCTTTTTTACTCTATTGTAAGCCGGAATTATGTCAACATCTTTGAATCTATTAAAAACCGGAGCTATATCAACACTTTTTTTTACTCTACTGGAAATCGGGGATATGTCAACCTTTCTGAGTTTATTGTAAACTGTAGATGTGTCAACCTTTTTGACTCTACTGTAAAACGGATCTATGTCAACCTTTTTAACTCTATTGTCAACCGGAGCTATGTCAACATCTTTGAATCTATTATAAAACAGAGCTATATCAACCTTTTCTTTACTCTACTGTAAATCGGATATATGTCAACCTTTCTGAGTTTGCTGTAAACTGGAGATGTCAACATCTTTGAATCTATTTGAAAGCGGAGCTACATCAACACTTTTTTTTACTCTACTGTAAATTGGGCTTATGTCAATCTTTCTGAGTTTACTGTAAACTGGAGATGTGTCAACCTTTTTTATTCTATTGTCAACCGCTGATGTGTCAATATTTTGACTCTACTGTAAACCGTAGACGTGGCAACCTTTTTCACTCTACTGTAAACTGGAGAGGTGTTATCTTTTTTTAATCTATTGTAAACTGGAGATGTGTCAACCTTTTTGACGCTTTTGTAAACCGCAGAGGTGTCAACCTTTTTCACTCTACAGTAAACAGTCATCTTTTATTAATCTATTATAAACCGGGGATGCGTCATTCTTTTTGACTCTTTTGTCCACCGGAGCTATGTCAACATCTTTGAATCTATTATAAACCTGAGCTATATCAATCCTTTTTTACTGTAAATCGGAGACATGTCAATCTTCTTGAATCTACTCTAAACTGGAAATGTGTCAACCTTTTTCACTCAACTGTAAACTGGAGATATGTCATCTTTTTTTACTCTTTTGTAAACCGGAACTATGTTAACCTTTTTGAATCAATTATAAACCGGACCAATATTAATCCTTTTGACTCGACTGTAAATTGGACCATTTATCAATCTTTTTTAATCAAATATAAACTGGACCAACATCTATCTTTTTGACTCGACTGTAAATTGGACCATTTATCAACCTTTTTTAATCAAATATAAACCGGACCAATATCTATTTTTTGACTCGATTGTAAAACTAAAATTGTGCTCTATTTTTTGTCTCTAGTGTAAACCGAACTTCTGTCTACCTTTTCAATAATTCATTAGTATGGGGTTTATGTCCTATGAGAATCGTATCCGACATTAAACAAACCAACAAGTATTGAGATGTCATTACAATGACCAATCTAACCTAACCTGTTTATATATCCCATCACGTACCGCACATACATTAAGCTTAAGAGCAAGACAGAATAATTTTTGTATTGATTTTATATAATGTAGAATTGCTTATGGCAGACTATACTTAAATTTGCTAATCATGAACTTGTAAGGATACCCAGTATTTGCTTTGCTGCGTTACAGAGCCATTTTTTTAGTGTTCTGTATGTAATATAAAAAAAGTTTTAGTGAAATTGTCGTAATTAAAGCAGTTTTAAAACGTTTAAATCTCTTGGGAGTCGTTTAATAGAATGTGTTGGTCGCGTGACGATTATCAACGCGGAATGTAAAATCAGCGAGCCGAGTTCAAATCCCGGCCTAACCAGATGCGTTTCCTTTCGCACATGTCATTAGAAAAGGCACGAATCCATTTATTCTCTCGCCAATTATGCGTTAAATAGCAAGAGAGAATGGACTCTCTAGTCTTGGATGGCAACCAGTCTAAGAAAAGGAAAACCCTAAATTCAAACCGAGGAGAAGAAAACTGGAAACCACTCCATTATCTTTCCCAAAAAAGCATGACAATTCACTGATACTAAAGAAAAAGAATCTGAACTACGTCCTGAATGGACATGGCATTTTTTAAAATCATTTAATTCATCTGTTCGTGTAGAGGTAATGAGGCAATAGTAGGCTTGATAGAAATCGAATGTTTATGGATGTTTTTTAACGATAAAGTGTTTCTTTTTTTCTTCAAATAAAAACAAATAAAAACATTACTAAAAAAAGCTCATATCAAGTAATGTATCTATATGTATTAAATAATAATACTAGCTTAAAAGCCATCCTATTGGCCAAACCAAGAGTCCTCCACAGGAGCTAAGTTTATAATAAAACGTGCACTGCAATTTTGGATACAAAAGGGAAATAAGAGTTATTCCCCTTGAACCATGAAAGCAACGATAACGGTTAGTATAATATATTAATATATATTTTTAACCACGCATAATCTGGCACCCCTGAATCTGAGCTCAACGAAAATCGTTCCCTGCGCATGACTTTTTGTTGTGGCCTTATTAGGGCCAGAAATAAAGACACAAAGAGAGGAATTCAGTTAAAAAATATATTAACAGAAACAGTAATACAAACATATACAAACGAGAGTGTTACAGCGAGAATTTTCGGCCCGACTGTCAGAGCTGACTGCTGGAAACTTCCCTATCCAAAAGGCAGTACCTGCTCCTATTTATATCTGGGAGAGTGCATGCGTGCGTGAGTAAATTACCATAACACTTTTCTAGGGCTTTTCAATGAGCTATGAATCATTGAAATCGGACTAGTGGGAGTGGAGGAGTTGCTTGGACACGCACACACACGCACACACATACACTGTACTTTATATATAAGATTAGCATTGCTTACTTTCCATTTATACATTGCTTGCTACTCGCTACTGTGATCTAATGCAGATTAGAGAATAATCTTATGTGTATAACTTAGCTACATTAAGCAAGAACCGCAAATTTGGACAAGATATAAGACACACGTTGCTAGATATAAATAATGAAACCGCATTTCTTATGCAATTTGTAACCATAAATTCAAGAGGTCATCCTCCCAAACAATACTTCTAAAGTGGAGGGATATGGTTAATCTCTGGCACCTGCTATGTCTCCAAAGGAGAAATGCCGAGGAGATTGGAATATTTTAGGCCTCTGATCCCATATGCGCGAGGGGGGGGGGGCACATTAAACTCGGTTTTGTGCAATATCCCGTTCAAGGGGGCGTACAAATAAATCCTAAACTGTAATTTTTATGTAGGCGTGTTATTATTATTATTATTATTATTATTAATTATTGGCGTAACTCTTCTAAGATTTTGCAACACTTAGAGAAGAGCGGGGTTTAAGAAAAGAAAAGTCAAAGTGTTTAACACTATTTCAACATTATGTCTGTCTTCAAGTTATGTTTAAAAATTGCATACTCGTATCAAAAATATTCTTAAAAATACATATCTTTGTACAAACGTCGCTTGTCTTGAGTAAAACGGTTGTACTGGTAATCAACGAGTCAAAACGAATGAAACGCGTCAAAAAGAATAAAATCAAATAAATCCCAAACTGTAATTCTTATGTATGATTATTATTATTATTATTATTATTATTATTATTATTATAATATTATTATTATTATAAATATTATTATTATTATTATTATAAATATTATTATTATTATTATTATAAATATTATTATTATTATTATTATAAATATTATTATTATTATTATTATTATTATAAATATTATTATTATTATTATTATAAATATTATTATTATTATTATTATTATTATAAATATTATTCTTATTCTTATTATAAATATTATTATTATTATTATAAATATTATTATTATTATTATTATAAATATTATTATTATTATTATTATTATAAATATTATTATTATTATTATTATTATAAATATTATTATTATTATTATAAATATTATTATTATTATTATTATTATTATAAATATTATTATTATTATTATTATTATAAATATTATTATTATTATTATCATTATTATTATTATTAATAGTATAAGCACCCTATGTCCATCCCACTCTAAGCACGAT
Source organism: Acanthosepion esculentum (assembly GCA_964036315.1). NCBI lineage: Eukaryota > Metazoa > Mollusca > Cephalopoda > Sepiida > Sepiidae > Acanthosepion > Acanthosepion esculentum. Next base: position 31,822,066 of record OZ038519.1, on the reverse strand, counting down.
AAACTACATCCGCGTCCTGGGTAAGATGATAAACTACGTCCAGCAGCAAGGCCTCTGATCAGGAGGTTTTGAAGAGCGTGGAACCACCTCTTAATTGCTGATGTTCCCAGGTTCAACCTGACCCGGGGTGGTAGCACCTATTAGGGACCCAGCTATGAAAAACAAATAGTTAACAGCCAAACTTGTGTAAAAATAGGTTTTAATGCCAGAAATACTTTGTAATAAAAAAATTATTACCAGCAATAATTTTGAAGGAAAAATTATTATCAGCAATAAATTTAAAAAAAAAATACCAGCAATACAAACAGTTATACATTCTTTGAAAAAAAATATGACCAGCTATAGATTTCTGCAAGGAAAAATATTCCCAGAAATAGATTTTTGAAGAAAAACATTACCAGCAATAAATATTTTGTCGGCATTAAATAACCCATTGAGGTTGATCTGCCGTAAAACAAAATAAACCAAACCACTCTAAGCAGTACTTTTATCGATTTTTTTACGACTTGTCAATCTTTTGCAGGTCATTTAAAGCCATAAAATGTTTTTGGATTGTAAGAAATTTTAGAGATTTACTGATGAAAATTCTACTAATTAATCCATATCTGGGGAGAGAAGAGATAGATTCAAGTCTTTTTCAATGGTATTTGCGCGTAAGTGAATATAATGAATCTGACTGGAACTGGAACAAGGCTCTCCGATTTCCAATTTCGATCTGTTATCCATTACACCACCCACACATCTAAGCACCTGGTATTCATAAGCGGCCACCCATCTAGAAACTGACCAAGCTCGACGTTGCTTAACTTCGATGATCATACAATAACCGATGTCACCAAAGGGGAAATGCCGAACGGTCTGGACAATTTTTGGCCTCTGGTCCCGTGTACGCATGGAACTCCTAATCTAAACTCAGCCATATTCCGTTTGAGGTGGGCTTACAGATAAAAGTCAAATCACATTTATTTGGTGTTACAGTTTTAAAAAATGTTTAAGGTTTCAGGTGCACACAGACAACTCATTTTGAGTTTGATATACTTGATGAATTGTGGAATGTCCGGTATTAACACACAAAATATCTGAAATATTCGTCATGAAATATTCGTAATTTCCCATAATATGAACACTTTCCTTTTCTTTGCAGAGAAAATCAATAAAACATTTTCGAACTGGAACACAGAAAACAATTAAAGCTGACCAGTAAGGGCAATGAAATAGAAATAAAAAAATGTTACTTTCACTTTCACTTTCACTTTCCCCAATAGCCTTTATGCAAAAACTGTAAAATAAAATTCTGTTTAATTTCTGAACTTGTCATTCTCTCTTTTCTGACGATTCAGACATTTTTTGTTTTTCCTTAATCTTTATTCTTTGCTTATATCAAATTTAGCTGCCTTTTCTTTTCTTTTCTCCGACTTTCATTCAGTTTTATAATTGCTTTTATTTCATTTTTAATTTTCCCTCTCTTTTTCTTTATTGTTTATTTCTTGTCTCGTTGATAAGGATCACAGGCGTGTCCGGAAATTCCGACTTTAAAACTCTTCTCAGCGTGCTTCCATTTAGTCGAAATGCCTACTAATATAAAAACAAATATTATTAGTCTTATTAGCAATATCATTATCATTTTTATTGTTTTTTATCTCACAAAATAGATGGAGGGAGAAAAGATGAATTTATAGCTTTCCCGTGGTATTTACACATACGTGAATGTAATGAACACAATTGTAATTCGAACTCGGCTGTCCGATTTCTTATTCTGAGCTGCTATCCATTACACCACCCACACGTCCAAGCTTACAGTACCTGGTATTCTCAAGCGGTCACTCATCTAAGTACTAGCCAGGCTTGATATTGCTTAACTTTGGTGGTTGGACGAGAACTGGCGTTTCAACTTGCCATAAAACAAGAAAAGTAACAGTGTAACATTCAGAAAATCCTTGTTTTACGACAAAATATGACCAAAACAAGCAATTTAACTGTAGTACCTTGTCAATCGTTTTTAATGAAACTTGTATAAAAGAGGGATTGCTGCCCATATACACAATTATATATATATATATATATATATATATATATATATATATATATATATATATATATGCCCCCTCTCGTAGGTTGAGCACTTTGGAAGAAAAGGGATTTGTTGGCTGCTACTAATTAACGCTAAAAGCCCTTCGCTATGAATTGAGCACTCTGGCAACCGGTAATGCTTAAATCTCGTATATAATGCGTTAAAAATTCCCTTTCTCCACTGCGTGCGCTGATAGCCTATAGGCGAGAGATTCCGGTCTGATGTCAGATCAGTCGGGTTTCCACCCCAACTTGATGCAGTCGCATGCCTAGTCACACTGATGAGCTGTGATGCAGTCTGTTTGTGAATAACTATATATATATAAGTTATATAATAAATGCGAATGTCAATGTGTTACTATGTCACATTTTTAAACCTTTATTCCGAGAGGCCGTAGCCCAACATATCATACCATTTTGGAAGAAGGCCGACTCTGAGCAAATTAAAAAAATTCCGAGCCAGATGCGGACCCGCAATCCTGAAATTTTGGATTCTCAAATTTTCAATACTGCTATTGTTTTCGGATTCCGCCATCTTGGTTTCTACTGATAAAAACAATTAAAGGGACACAACTCTCTGACTTTCAATAGCTTATGTTCAAACGAAAAAATTACTGTTCTCAGATTACAGTGGTTCAAAATAGAATTATCCGTATTTTAAACTTTACTTCTAGAATCCGTACCCCAAAATATCATACCATTTTGGAATCAGGCCGACTTCGTGAGCAAATTAACCACATTAAATTCGGATCCGGACCAGCAATCCTCAAATTTTGGATTCCCAAGTTTTCATTACTGCCATTGTTTTCAGTGATTTCTTTTTAGCGTGATTTTTTGGGATGATTTTTTTTTTTTTTTTTTGCATAATAAAACTTTTTATAACTTGGAAATAAATTTGGGAATAATTGAAATTAATTGCGAAATCCAGCAAAAGTCACCCATGAAATAAAAATAATTGTTTGTACAGAAAGTAAGGACCTATGTACATCAAATTGTCTTTAATTTAAGTAGCTATAGAAAAATTATCGTTTAACTTTTAAAAGGTAAGCTTAAATATTAATTCAATACTTAAATGCAGCATTCAATTTTGAGTTCTTCTGTAGCTTATTGTTGCCTATCACATCTACGATAAGGCGGCTTTTAAGCTAGTATATAAATATGTGTGTGTGCGTGTGTGTGTATGCGTGTGTATGTGTATACAAGCAGCTTTTCACATGTTATTGTTGCGTCAGTATGCTAAAAAGTTTTTGTCTAATAACATTTTGAAACTATTTTTAAGATATGATTTAATTTGTTTGTTACGGCTTACCAACTCTTTGTAAAATATTTAAAACCAGAAAATATTTTTAGATTTTAAGATTTTTTTCTTTTTTCGAGAGGGTATAATAATGGTTTAGTCATGCAAGTATTACTAATTAACCCATCGCTGGAGGGAAAAAGAGCTGAATTCATACCTTCCCCAAGGATACTTTGCACATATATATAACGAACCCAACGGGAATTGGAACTCTGCTCTCTGGTTAACAATTCGGAGCCATTATTCATTACACCACCCGCACATCGAAGCCTACAACCCCTGTCAGCCATCAAGGTAGTAACAAGACTCGACATTGCTTAACGTTGTTTATAGTACTAGAAAAAGATGTTTCAATTCGATGTAGCCGTAAGTCTCTTGAGCCAGCCTATATATTATACCCATGTGTGTTTTTAAATAAGGTGTGGAAAAAGAAATTTGGATTTGACATGTACCGTTATCTACAACTGGATCTATAACGCTCATTTTTCGAAGGAACATCAGAATTTTTTTTCTGCTGACCCTAGTATTAAAATATCAGAAAAAGCAGAAATTTGAGAATGTCAACAGTTAATGGATAACGTAATGGCTAGACAGTTCACAAAATAAGAGGCTATCAATTTGCCCACGGAATAGAAATCTCTCAAAGCACAGATTCAAAAATAGTATCTACATTACGATGATGTATCAATCTTTGAAAAACCAATCTTATGTTGCTTTTCTTTGTGTAAAAAAATGTATGAAGATCTATCGGCTGAGTTTAGCAATTACTCGGACTGAACACTTAGATATTTAAGCAGAGTTGTGGAGAAAAAAAAAAGAAAAAAGAATGACTCGCTATTTTTGTCTAAGATTCTGAGATAAGAAAATTTACTGTTATACAGGGTGGTCCGAAGGTCTTGTCACTGCAACATAATATAATTTTCTTTTTCAGAACATGGCGGACTCAGAGATTGAATCCACCATCAAGAAGTGTAAAAAAAACCCAACAAGACCGATATATATAACAACAAATATATGTATTAAACAACAAAATTTACCATAGACGTAGACATTAACATTTGTGTTTGTGTGTAAACGTAAAAAGTTTGTATTTTGGTGAATGTTCGTACGTACGTGTATGTGTGTTTCATGGCGTTTACCACAAGTGGGCAAAAACGCGGATCTCTGCGAGAGATTACATTTTAAATGTGTCCGCTGAAATGCAGAGTAAAAAAAGAGAACGAGGCAAGAAGTCGCCCAGTATTTATAGTGCAGGGAGAGCGTGCCCTAGTGACAATTAGTATATTAAGGAGGAGTTAACTGCGATAAGTTCCTGCAGTTTGGAAAAGAGGCTGCTTGCAAGTATATGGACATATGATCGTGTGCATTCTGGCAGGAGCATGGAGGATGTGCGGCATGACTTCACTGCAAGATACTGCGATAAGAACATAAACTGTTTCTCACAGGATTCATTAAGGTCAAACCGAGGACAAGACGCGACCCTCAACATGAAGGGACACATGTGCAGAGGTGGAAGCATCTGTGCTACAACCACCCAAGAAGTCACTATGAAAACGGTCATTTGAGCTAGGAATTCCCAAAATCACAATGTTAACACACATGACAAAGGATCTGTCGCAGTTAGCTCCTCCTCAGTCCCTTAATCATTCAACAGGGGTCTCTCTGGCTATAAATACTGGCTGACCGTTCGTCTCTCTCTTTTTTCCGACTCAGGCCTTGGGCCGCCACCTCGCGTGGAGATGAGGTAAAATCACTCTTTTTCGACTTAGGCCTTGGGCCGCCACCTCGCGCGGAGGCGAAGTAAAATCTTTCTTTTTTCCACTTACACCAATATGTGACCTCTCACAGATACAGCGTTTCCCAAATACTGGGAACGCGCTAAGAACAATACACGTACGTATGAACACTCACAACACACACACACATAATTTCTCCATACAAACACTATGTAACTGTTCATGTCTTTGTGTAACTTGTTATTAATATATATTTGTTAACCCATATATATCGGTCTTGTTTGTTTTCTTTGTCTTCTTTGGACTTAATTAAAGTCCAACATTCTCACGTAGCTGGACCGGCTAGCAGGACATTCTAACCTTCTGATATCTCTTCACATCTTCACTCGCACGGTCCGCTACAGATCTTGATTTCGTCAATGAAAGTGAATAAACTGAATCCAATACATGTGTTTTTATTATTGTCTTACTTGTTCTATTGTTTTCATTACTTTTTTGTATGTGTGACAAGACTTTCGGATCGCTCTGTATTTTCGTCATATCGGTTAGTAGATCCGAACAAATAAAAGAAAGACATTTCTTAAATTAATCAACATTCAGTAAAAAAATAAATAAATCAAAGTGAGCATTTCTGGTGATTAGACAGCCCTTTGAATAATCTTTCTTCGTTTGCATTTGCTCAAGCTTGAAAATAGCGCTGCTTAAGTGTATGGACAAGATAGTCGCTTATCTTGAATAAAAATTCGGGTAAAAAAGCAAACAAACTTTTCTATTTCAGGCGGTTGACATGAGTTCCTACAGTCTGGAAGAGATGCTGCTCGCAAGTATATGGACATATGATTGTGTGCATTCTGGCAAGAGCACAGAGGATGTGCAACGTGACTTTACTTGTACTTCTATTGTTCTCATTGCTTTTTGGTCGTTGTGACAAGACTTTTGGACCACTATGTATACTAATGAAGGCGTATTATACATGAGGAATTACTATTTCTATCTCAGGCAGTTCCTACAGTTTGGAAGAGATGCTGCTTGCAAGTATATGGACATATGATCGTGTGCATTCTGGCAAGAGCATAGAGGATGTGCAACATGACTTCTCTGCAAGATTCGGCAAACCTGCTTCTCTGAAGAGGACGATACTGTGATTAAGACATAAACTGTTTCTCACAGGATCTATTAAGGTCAAACCAAGGACAAGACGACCCTCAACGCTCCGTGGGGTATTATCAAGGAGATAGTTTCACATGAACGATACTAAAATACCTATCAGTTGAAGGACGCCGTTCGGAGAGCCTTTGCAACAACAGCTTCGTAAAATATCACACAGGACATGGAGCCGTGTTATTTTGTGCTACGAAAATGATGGTGTTCATACAAACCTTCTCGGTGTGTGACAGCGTCAATGGAAATGAATAAACTGAATCCAGTACGTGTGTTTTGTATTACTGTATTACTTGTCCTTCTATTGTTTTCATTACTTTTTGGTAGGGTAACAAGACTTTCGGACCAACCTGTTCTATGGCCAAGAACTGGGGGATATGTTTAATACTAAAGAACAATACAAAACTGATCCCTCACTTCTTATCATCCTTTCATTTGATTACCTATAAGGGTGTTTCGTAATTTAATCTATGAATCTACAGGGTAGTCCGAAAGTCTTTTCACCCCCCAAATAATATAATTATCTATTTAACTTGGCTTACACGAAAATGATGTTCATACAGACCTTCTCGATGTGTGTCAGTGTCAATGAAAGTGAATAAACGGAATCCAGTACATGTGTTTTGTGTTACTGTATTACTTGTCCTATCGTTCTCATTACGGTTTTCCTAGAGGTGACAAGACTTTCGGACCAGTCTGTACATTGGTTTTTTTTTTCTCCTACCAGTTTTCTTGTTCTTGCTTACTTTATTGAAACATTTTCATTACTGTGCTCTTCAGTCAATAATGACATCCCAAATTTCCATCGTCTGCCAATGCAGAGAACTTGCATTGTTTACACTCGCACAAGGAATATATAGATATAAATATATTCAAAACAACCTGGAAGACGCATATGTACATGTACACACTATGAACCCAGACATAAATGGTGGCCTTACAGTGTATCTGAAAGATAATTTTTCAATTTTATGAATTTAATTTAGAAATGTGATGTTTAAAGTAGTCAAATATTAAACAAAATTTAATAAAATTTTAACCATTTCATTTGCTATACCCTTTACACAATAATGGTATCCCAGATTCCCAGGAACCGATTCTATAAAGGTAGGTAATTTTTAATAACCAATACTGCTTATTTTCTTTTCAATAATGGAAACAAATCAGTTTATATATATAAAAAAGAATTAAACCATTTTGATAATTTAATAGGAATTAAGATATTTCCCGGGTGAACTCATGATCTCATCATATTTCTGTTCAGAAGTATGATTCTTTTTTATTCGAGTGTCATCAGCAATGCTATGGTTTCTTCGCCATATTCGAACTGAATTGCTGCAGTCCCGAAGGCACAATGCAAGAACTTTCAACTTTATGACTAGAAGATTTGCCACATTTTTGTCAGAATAAATTATGTTCATCACAGAAAAAAAAACCCTCTGTCAGTCTCCGCAGAACTTACAGCAATTGTATTAATTATATTTTTACCTATTATATATATCGGCTATTAATATATAAGATTATTTTTGGATAATCCAACAACTGGTTCACTAAGCATTTTTTTAAATCAACTCGTTGGATGCCACCACTAGATGCCAGATTAAGAAAAAAATCTTTTATCTAGTTTATGTAAATTCATCGTAAATTGATTCACCACACATGATGAATACAAAAATTAAAAAAACAACAACAAAAAAACGTCTTTAGACACAACGTTATTTTCAATTGTTTTTTTTTTTTCCATATAGATACAGCCAGTAATGGCATCCCAAATTTCCAGGAACTGGTTCTATAAAGGCAGGTAATCTTTAGGAACCTATTCTATTCTCACCATGTTTCTCTTCAGAAGTATGGTTCTTTTTTTACTCGAGTATCATCAGCTGTGTTACGGTTTCTTCGCCACATTTGAACTGAATCGCTGTAGTCCCAAAGATACAATGCAAGAACTTTCAACTTTATGACTCGAAGATTTGCCATATTTCTAACTTCACGGCGATTTCCCTTGACAGAAGAAATTATGTCAATCACAAAAATAATCTTTCAGCTTCCACAGGACATAAATGGTATTAATTATATTGTGATGAAATAAAATGAGACATATCTCGGCTGATTTGCAGGCAAATAAACTAACATACTCAAGAGCGAGAGTCGGATGTGAACGGGACAAGGCTCCGTCACAAAATGACCATTATCGTCGTTTACGCATAGGCCCGACGCACGAGTTCCGGTCGAAAATTAAATAATATTTCAAAGTGCTTCTATTTTTCGACCAATAAAAATGCTTCCCTCCTAATTATACTTGCGTCGTCTTTCGAGCCCGTTAAGCCATAAAAAGGGTCACACGGGGAAGTACAAGGCAGACAACGGGAGGCCGGGGAAGAGATCTGTCACGGTCAGTCTGGGCACTCAGCCACGCCAACCAATGGGAACTACTATGAGCGATCAACCCGGATCAGCAGCCAGCTTATGAACTATACCACAAGGTAGCTGTCCCAAAACCACACGTTCCTATTGAAATAAATCACGTAAATCTATTTCTGCTGTTGTCGTATTTCTGTCTTGCAACCATACGCTTGTCTATAACAATATTTTTAGCTATTGGTATCAGACTTCTGATTCCATTAAAACACAACCCTGACGCCTCCCAACCGTATAGACGCCACCAATGTATAGTCAGTATTTGATTGAACTAAAACACTACCCTGACGCCTCACAAACCTATACACGCACCCAAATGTATAGTCAGCCTTTGACTGAATTAAAATACAACCGTGATGCATCCCAACAAACCTATAGACATCACCAGTATGTAGTTAGCTTTTGATTAGATTAAAAATACCTCTGACGGCGCCGAAACGTGAAGACACACACAAGGTATCGTCAACCGTTGATTGGATCAAAACGCAACCCCTGACACCACGCAAACCTATGAACATCCCAAACGTATAGTCAGCCATTAACTGGATTAAAACACAACCCTGACGCTTCTCAAACGAATAGACACCACCAGTGTATAGTCAACTTTTGATTGGACTAAAAATACCCCTGACGCCACCCAAACATGAAGACACCCCCAAAGTATAGTCAACCTTTGATTGGATCAAAACGCAATCCTGACGCCTCCCAAACGTATAGACACAACCAAATGTACAGTCAACCATTGATTGGATCAAAACGCAACCCTGACGCCTTCCAAACGTATAGATACACCCCAATGTATAGTCGACCATTGATTGGATCAAAACGCAACCCTGACGCCTCCCAAACGTATAGACACACCCCAATGTATAGTCGACCATTGATTGGATCAAAACGCAACCATGACGCCTCCCAAACGTATAGACACACCCCAATGTATAGTCAACCATTGATTGGATCAAAACGCCAACCTGACGCCTCCCAAACGTATAGACACACCCCAATGTATAGTCAACCATTGATTGGATCAAAACGCAACCCTGACGCCTTCCAAACGTATAGACATACTCTAATGTATAGTCAACCATTGATTGGATCAAAACGCAACCCTGACGCCTTCCAAACGTATAGACACACCCCAATGTATAGTCAACCATTGATTGGATCAAAACACAACCCTGACGCCTTCCAAACGTATAGACACAACCCAATGTATAGTCAACCATTGATTGGATCAAAACGCAACCCTGACGCCTTCCAAACGTATAGACACACCCCAATGTATAGTCAACCATTGATTGGATCAAAACGCAACCCTGACGCCTCCCAAACGTATAGACATACTCTAATGTATAGTCAACCATTGATTGGATCAAAACGCAACCCTGACGCCTTCCAAACGTATAGACACACCCCAATGTATAGTCAACCATTGATTGGATCAAAACGCAACCCTGACGCCTTCCAAACGTATAGACACAACCCAATGTATAGTCAACCATTGATTGGATCAAAACGCAACCCTGACGCCTTCCAAACGTATAGACACAACCCAATGTATAGTCAACCATTGATTGGATCAAAACGCAACCCTGACGCCTTCCAAACGTATAGACACAACCCAATGTATAGTCAACCATTGATTGGATCAAAACGCAACCCTGACGCCTTCCAAACGTATAGACATACTCTAATGTATAGTCAACCATTGATTGGATCAAAACGCAACCCTGGCGCCCTCCAAACTTACAGACATCCCACAATGTATAGTCGGCCTATGACTGTATTAAAACACAACTTCGACGCCCTTCAAACCTATAGAAACCACCAATGTATAGCCAGCCGATTATTGCATTAAAACAACCCTGACGGCTTTCATTGGTATTTCTTGGTGCTAGTTTTACATGCCAAATGAGTAACTTAGTATTTTTAGTATACTTGTTATATAAATGAAATACGCTGTGAAGTGAAGGCAAGACACACTTCAAGTACAATGGGTGTGGTGTATATTATGGTTCAGATGTGCCACTGCTCCTACTCTGGATCTTTCCATTGACCACTTGTCCAACTCCTTAAACTGTAATATTAAATGTGAATTTGAGTGGGGATCATTAAACATTGTTATTGAAAACAAAATAGATCTTTTTACGATGCAATAATGTCTCAAGGCCGCGAAAGATGCTCTTCCTGCCTAGGTAAAGCCCTTTTTTTCTTGCTTTAATACTTTTATTCAGTGGCTCACAAACTTTTGTGATGTCAACGAACACTCATTGTCACTTTCGTAATGCTCGTTGTAGTAGATACTTTGTAATCGCAGATACAACTATAGTAACGCCGTTGAACAATACTGGTGTCAAACGCCTTTGAATATCACTCGCACTAATACTCGATAATCCTCGCTCGAACTGTAATCTCGTATAGTGATCCGAATAGAGAAATAGTATAGTGAATAGAGTAGAGAAATAGTATAGAATATAGCGGTCCGTATAGTAAAGAGGATAGAATAGAATAGAATTGTAGATCCATATAGTATAGAGGATAGACTAGAAATAGCGATCAATTAGATGTCACGCGATTTCCTACTTATGCGCTTCCTCTATGGTCACGTGGTCTATTTAATTCAATAATAGGATCGCCTGTGTTTCCTCACTGGCGATCTATGTTCAAACTCAAACTCAATGCAGCAACATTTTATTCCTATATAATACAAACATTTTGGGGGGTTGCCATTCTCTTTCAAACTAAAACACAGCCCTGACACCTCCCAAATATATAAACACTCTCAATGTATAGTCAACCTTTATTGGATTAAAAAACCACAATGGAAGTTGGTTCTCTGTGTCGTGCCAGGTTTTCGCGTCTGAGTCCATTCTACAAATCTACTATTCATCCATGCATTAAATACTGTTCATTCTGTTCATCTCAAGTTTCTCGACAAAATCCAAAACGGATATGCAATGTGTTCGGTCCTGACTTGGGGTCTCAACTCCAATCACTTCCGCATCGATATAATGTGGCTTCCCTCTGTCTTTTCTACAAATATTTTCACGGCATCTGCTCTGATGAGCTATTTTCACTGGTGCCACCACTGCATAAATTTAAACGTGCTACTAGATTGGCATCTCGGTCCCACAATTTTACTGTCGAAACATTTAAATGTAACCGTCTCCTCTATTCCAACAGCTTCTTCTCTGACATTTCCCGACAGTGAAGCTCCCTTCCTCTTACTTAAATCCATGATAACTATAATCTTCAAAAATTTAAATGTAATGCCAGTTGACATCTTCTGTTGCTTTGATCCCCGTTTTTATTTTTATCTTCTTCTGTTTTTTTTTTATCCTTTCTTCACCCAGTCTTTTCCAATTACTTACACTCTCTGTAGTCCCTTGCGTACTAGTGGCACTCCTGCCTTGCTTGGGGTGAAAGGCTTAAAAAAAAAATTGCATAACAAATAAGTATCTTAGTATTTCCTATAATAATTATTATATAAATGGGACACACTGTAAAGTGATGACAAGACAAACTTCAGGCATCTCGATTTAAGGTTCTGGGTATTTTGATTCAAGATTCTAGGAGGTGTTTTAACAAAGGATAGAAGATGTGGCATCATGTCTTCCTAAAACTAAGCAAAGTATTAAGAAACAAGAAAACAAAGAAAAGAATACTGAACTGTTATGTAATATTGGTCCTTCTATATAGCAGTGAATGCTGGACAATCTTACAGATGAAGAAGGGACTTTAGGCAAGAGAAACAAAGAAAAGATTACTGAACTGTTATGTAATATCAGTCTTCCTATATGGCAGTGAATGCAGGACAATCTCCTTACAGATGAAGAAGGGACTTTACAAGAGAAACAAAGGAATGAGTACTGAACTGTTATGTAATATCAGTCCTTCTATATGGCAGTGTATGCTGGGCAATCTCCTTACAGATGAAGAAGAGACTTGAAGCAACAGAAACAAAGAAAAGAGTACTAAACTGTTATATAACATCAGTCCTCCTATATGGCAGTGAATGCAGGACTATCTCCCTACAGATGAAGAAGGGAAATGTTTCTACAGAAGGATGCTGAGAATGCCATGGATTGAAGATATGAGGAATGACAAAGTTTTAGAGAAAATGTAAACAAAAAGGACACTTATACTTAGAATAATTATAATGTCTTTTTGATTCTAACTATGAATCAAAAAGACAGAGTTGAAATTTCTAGGGCACATAATGAGGAAAGAGGGCTTGGAACATTTGATACACACAGGACATATTGAAGGCAAGAGGGACAGAAGAATGTAGTGCATAACCTACCTAACAAGCTTAGGAGAACTACAAACGACCCATAGAAGAAAAGACAACTATAAAAAGCAACAAATTGTATTTTGGTTGGTTAAATCGTCTTTTTGGTTTTTCTAGTTACGTGGCAATGGAGCATTTAGTTTCTTTTAATTGTAATAAGGGTGCAATGCAAGAAAGGAGTATTCCTAGTTGAATTTCCCCATTATACGTATTAATATATCCCTGATATAGTAACATCTTCATACACGAACAGAAGAGAGTGACCAAAACAAAGGAATGATAAACAGGAATGGTTCTCAAAGAGATATTTTATACCAATATATAGATATATGCTACTAATTTCTCCCACACAGAGACGTTCTGAGTATGATGATAAACTACATCTGTGTCCTGGGTAAGATGATAAACTACATCCAACAGCAAGGCCTCTGATCAGGTGGTTTTGAGGAGCATGGAACCACCTCTTAATTGCTGGTGTTCCCAGGTCCACCCTGACCCGGGGTGGTAGCACGTGTTATGATCCCAGCTATGGGCAAATAGTTAACCCCCAAACTGGGGTCAAAACACTATGAAAATGTAAAAATAGGTTTTAATACTAGAAATACTTTGTAAAAAATTTATTACCAACAATAAAGTTTCGAAGAAAAAAATTATTACCAGCAATACACTTTTGAAAAAAATATTACCAGAAATAGATTTTTGAGAGAAAAAATATTACTAGCAACACATTTTTGAAAAAAAATTACCAGCAATAAAAATTGTCGGCATTAAATAACCTACTGAGGTTGATATGCCGTAAAACAAACCAAACCAAACCCACACAGAGAAGTGTATACAACAAGCAGTATAAAAAGGACGAAAACAGAGAGGGTCTTACTTGTAATATTTCTCAACAGGAAAACGTGCAGGTTTGTGGTGTCCTTTGTTTTTGCTGAGACCATGCAGTTTTCTTTGTGTGCCCTACCACTGTGGGTTTGTGATGTCCAACTTCACTGCAGCCTACAAAATAAATGGCATGAGTTCTCTATGAAATGATATGACGCTCATCACGACCAAAGGGAAATAACTTCCTTTTCCATTCCTACAATTTCACTAGGATGGCTTGACTAATAGATATGAAAAGACTGGGTTAGGTATTAATGCATTTAAGCGGATGCATTAAACAAACTTGAGTTTTGGAATAATATGGCAAATCAATATAAACTCTATATATTGGACTAAAGGAAAAACAACTCTATGGAACCCTCTTCAAACTTCAAAAGGACTTCATCAGATTAAAGTAATGTTCTTCTTGATAGAATTATTTAAATGCAAGGAGAGAGGGCAAAAACAGAAACAAAAATGTCAGTACCTCGAGAGGAAATGCTGAAGATGGAGGGATTTTTTTAATTGTTTTGATGCTGCATTCCATGACTGACTCATGGTGGTAACACTTGTTAGGGTCCCAGCTATGGGCAAATAGTGAGCCCACCCAAGCAAAAATCAACAGTACATTTTTATAGTAAAATAACCAACAATACATTTTTATAGCAAAATGGCTAGCAATACATTTTTATAGTAAAGTGACCAACAATATATTTTTTATAGCAAAATGACAAGCAATACATTTTTATATTAGAATGACCAAAAATACATTTTTATAGCAAAATGGCCAGCAATACATTTTTATAGCAAAATGACTAACAATACATTTTATAGCAAAATGACTAACAATACATTTTTATAGTAAAATGAGCAACAATATATTTTTTATAGCAAAATGTGGTAGCACTTGTTAGGCTCCTCAGTCTAAAGCACATTGGATCTAATGATGGTTTCTCCTGCCAAGGAAGACGGGGGTTCAAATCTTGCCAGAGAGTGCATAGATTTTTTTTTTGAATATTCAAGCCAATAGACAAAAAAAAAATACTGTTTAATAAATAAATGGAGCATCCACTCAAATATGGAGATCCAATAAAATAACGTTGAAAATAACTTCAATGTTCACTTTTATATATATATATATATATATATATATATATATATATATGTATATATATATACCCAAGTGTGGGATTGGTATATACGGAGTAAATTCTAATAACCAACAATTATTATTCTTTAAAGAGTGCTCAATACAGAGTAGAGCAGATATAATCATTTATTTAAATACTATAACATAAATATGTTATAAAATCACTACAAGAATAGCCATTTTGTTTCAACACTCCCAGTGTCTTATCAAGTGATGATGTTGAACATCATCACTTGATAAGACACTGTGTTGAAACAAAATGGCTATTCTTGTAGTGATTTTATAACATATTTATGTTATAGTATTTAAATAAATGATTATATATATATATATATATATATATATATATATATATATATATATATATATATATATATATATATATATATGTATATATATGAATAAAAAGAAACAAGAAAAAAAATTATACTTAGCTGACGCATTTTGTCCTCTGAGGGACTTTATAAATGCCTTGATAAAGTCCCTCAGAGGCAATAGGAACACAAAAGAGACATCCTAAAAAACAACACACAAAACATATTGGTTGTTCACTGTAATGAAACTGACCACAATTTTGACGTAAAAAATGTTACTCTAATTAAAAGAGAAAACAAAGCTCCATTCTTGGCAAATTTTCAGTTATCACAATGTGGGATACTTAATAACAAAGATGATGGAAAGAAAAAGGAAGAAAATATAGATGAACTTGGCTAGATTGCAAAAAGAAAAATTCTTTCAAAAATGTTGAAACTGCCAGCATCTCTCATTCATGCACATGTGTAGTTACATCATCAATAAACCCAGTCTGATTAAGTCCTACCAGATGAAAAATGTCACAAATAAAATTGTCACATTTTGTCTTTTAATTTCTTAAATATATATATATGTGTGTGTGTGTGTGTGTGTGTGTGTGTGTGTGTGTGTGTGTGTGTGTGTGTGTGTGTGTGTGTGTGTGTGTGTGTTATTCAGACAAGTCTGAATAACACACACACCGTAACCTACATTGTTACATTTTTCAGCTTTAGCTTTGACCTGTCTCTTCACAGGTCAAAGGAGACAAACCCATAAAAATCTTGGAATCTTGTTCCTCCCTCCTTAACTCTTAAATAAAATAACATTCTGTTTTCAAAAGTAAATCATTTTCATCAAAAGTTACACAACATTGCTTGAAAATGGAACAAATTTCAGTTACGAAACATAGAAATTTCTGTATTGTGATGTAAAATATTTTAAAATAAAAATTTTCTTTTGAATTTTCTCATATTCTCTAATGAGACTTTTTATTTGAAAATGATTTTGAAATATGTATTGTCCGTACGATGACCTAGCGCTTTCGAACATCATTACGGACAATACATATTTCGAAACCATTTTCAAATAAAAAGTCTCATTAGAGAATATGAGAAAATTCAAAAGAAAATATGAAAGACTATGTTGTCTTTAACATTCAATACTACATGTTTAAAAGAAAAGTTGCTGCCAAATTACACACACACACACATATATATATATATATATATATATATATATATATATATATATATATATATATGTATATTATAATAATATTTTTAGTTTTTAAAAATATGATTCCTCCGCTACATAAGAGTTCTCATGTTTCAAAAGCGAGAGCCGAGACCCCTAACATAATTTTTTAAGTTATGAAGAGTTAAGGCGTCTGGACCCGCTTCCTTGTCAAGCGAGAATTTGGGAATATAATATAAGCTCTACTTCTGTATGGAGCACTGTCCTTTTGAAAATAAAGCTAAATATTAAGGAACACCGGATTATCTACCTAACGTGTTCTTTCCTATTTCACTGCACACCTGCATACATATATACATATATATATATATATATATATATTCAGTGCACTTTATTTAGGTTATCTTATTATCTGTGGTAATTAAGTAATTATCTAACGTGATGAAATTTTGAAAATACATTTGTCAGAAGAGTACAAAGATTCTTTGTGAAACTCAACAGGGAAATAGAAATGGAGAAAAATACCAACAGAGCGGAAGCATTTTGTTTGATAATATTTGTGACATTTCACAGCAACTGCTAACAAAAAAGAAGTTAACTGACACAGATCACAGATGAAGTCAAACAAATGGATGACATTTTCTGTCTTGACACCCCTTCCCATTTCAGTGCAATTACCCGATTCTCAGTGACGTATTTTGTGGAAACAAGAAGCAGCGTGCAATTGCTGCACATTGAGAACCAGAACTGCAGCTGCAGTTGCGAAAACTTACAGGTAATCCTGTGAATGCAAAAACATTATAAAAATAAGAAAGAAGTATCAGCACTTTTTGCTGCAAGTGAATATTTTCTTTTTTATTTGCTTCTGCTCAACTCAGAAAGTGTCTTCCAGCAAATAAGAGCCGCTTGAGAATTATAATACAGTGTAGTAACAAAAAAAGATCGCTAATACTCCAAATCAAACTGATTGATTGATTTCTTTGTCTAACGGCATATCAAATACTCATGGGTCATTTAATGCTGAAATTTAATTTTCTTGCAAACTTTGAAGTAACAAAAAATATGATATATGTTATTCTGCTTTCACAATTGAATACATGGTAGATGATACTCAGCTTTTGTGCATATACATGTTTTTGCTTGGTTGATTTTGTTTAGCGGCATATCAAACTCTAGGGTTATTTAATGCCAAAATCTAAATACCGTGTGATATTTTTTTTATACTTTCATGGTAAAAGGTACATTTTTTCGATATGTAGTTTGTAGATTATAATGTATTGTTGGTCATTTTGCTATAAAAAATGTATTGTTGGTCATTTTGCTATAAAAATGTATCATTGGTCATTTTGCTATAAAAAATGTATTGTTGGTCATTTTGCTATAAAAATGTATCGTTGGTCATTTTGCTATAAAAAATGTATTGTTGGTCATTTTGCTATAAAAATGTATCGTTGGTCATTTTGCTATAAAAAATGTATTGTTGGTCATTTTGCTATAAAAATGTATCGTTGGTCATTTTGCTATAAAAAATGTATTGTTGGTCATTTTGCTATAAAAATGTATCGTTGGTCATTTTGCTATAAAAAATGTATTGTTGGTCATTCTAATATAAAAATGTATTGCTTGTCATTTTGCTATAAAAAATATATTGTTGGTCACTTTACTATAAAAATGTATTGTTAGTCATTTTGCTATAAAAATGTATTGCTGGCCATTTTGCTATAAAAATGTATTGTTGGTCATTCTAATATAAAAATGTATTGCTTGTCATTTTGCTATAAAAAATATATTGTTGGTCACTTTACTATAAAAATGTATTGTTAGTCATTTTGCTATAAAAATGTATTGTTGGTTATTTTACTATAAAAATGTACTGTTGATATTTGTTTGTGTGGGCTCACTATTTGCCCATAGCTGGGACCCTAACAAGTGTTACCACCATGAGTCAGGCTGGACCTGGGAAGAACAACATTTAAGAGGTGGTTCCCTGCCCCTCAAAACCTCGCACCTCCCAATCAGATGCTGTATGTTGTTTATCGCCATACCCAGGACAACTCTGAATCAGAAAGGGACACATGAAGTATATTGAATGCGGCATGAGGACTGATTGATTTGGTTTTTACGTCTAATCAACCCTTTGAAGGTTATTTAAAGCCAAAATATATTTTGGCGGGGATTTTTAAAATTATTCTTTATTTTTATGAATGAATATTGAATTAACAGTTTTTTTAAAGAAGAAAAATGATTTTTCAATCTACAAGTCCAACTCTTTAACCCATAGCTAGGGGAAGAAGAAATGAATTCATACCTTTTCCATAGATAGATAGATAGATAGATAGATAGATAACCAGACTGAGATAGATAGATTCATGACCAGACTGAGATAGGTAGATTCATGACCAGATGGAGATAGATAGATAGATAGATAGATAGACAGACAGATAGATATGAACAGCATTAGATAGATAGATAGATAGATAGATAGATATGAACAGGATTAGATAGATAGATAGATAGATAGATAGGTAGATAGATAGATAGATTCATGACCAGATTGAGATAGATAGATTCATGACCAGACTGAGATAGATAGATAGATAGATAGATACGAACAGAGATAGATAGATAGATAGATACGAACAGAGATAGATAGATAGATAGATAGATAGATAGATAGATAGATACGAACAGAGATAGATAGATATAATCATGACTAGACTGAGATAGATAGATTCATGACCAGATGGAGATAGATAGATAGATAGATAGATAGATAGATAGATAGATAGACAGATAGATATGAACAGCATTAGATAGATAGATAGATAGATAGATAGATAGATAGATATGAACAGGATTAGATAGATAGATAGATAGATAGATAGATAGATAGATAGATAGATAGATAGATAGATTCATGACCAGATTGAGATAGATAGATAGATTCATGACCAGATTGAGATAGATAGATAGATTCATGACCAGACTGAGATAGATAGATAGATAGATAGATAGATACAAACAGAGATAGATAGATAGATAGATACGAACAGAGATAGATAGATACGAACAGAGATAGATAGATAGATAGATAGATACGAACAGAGATAGATAGATATAATCATGACTAGACTGAGATAGATAGATTCATGACCAGATGGAGATAGATAGATAGATAGATAGATAGATAGATAGATAGATAGACAGATAGATATGAACAGCATTAGATAGATAGATAGATAGATATGAACAGGATTAGATAGATAGATAGATAGATAGATAGATAGATAGATAGATAGATAGATAGATAGATAGATTCATGACCAGATTGAGATAGATAGATAGATTCATGACCAGATTGAGATAGATAGATAAATTCATGATCAGACTGAGATATATAGATAGATAGATAGATAGATAGATTCATGACCAGACTGAGATAGATAGATAGATAGATAGATAGATAGATAGATAGATACAAACAGAGATAGATAGATAGATAGATACGAACAGAGATAGATAGATACGAACAGAGATAGATAGATAGATAGATAGATACGAACAGAGATAGATAGATATAATCATGACTAGACTGAGATAGATAGATTCATGACCAGATGGAGATAGATAGATAGATAGATAGATAGACAGATAGATATGAACAGCATTAGATAGATAGATAGATAGATATGAACAGGATTAGATAGATAGATAGATAGATAGATAGATAGATAGATAGATTCATGACCAGATTGAGATAGATAGACAGATTCATGACCAGATTGAGATAGATAGATAGATTCATGACCAGACTGAGATAGATAGATAGATAGATAGATAGATAAACTATATTATAACTATAAGTAGCTTAGATTTTTGATTATCAACCCTGGCTAAATCTCAGGCAATGTGAATTTTGAAGGATTGTTCCTCTTTCCTGTTTGACTTTGGCAGCAGCAACATGCTCTCTCCCCTTTCTCACCCATAAAACATCAGGCATGTAAGTACTTCCATGACATCAACTGAAAATGGTATTGTCTTATCAATAACTTTAATGAAGAAGTTTGTTTCTTTCATAACTCTTTCCTTAATACATTTATTACCATAATTTCTCAAAAATAATACTCATTTTTTTTACTGTAAATTACAGGTGATAATAGGGGTGCATATTATAAATAGGTTTAAACAAAAACATTCTTTTACGTTAATGTATTTATAATAATAAATATGTACTTGTTGGTCTAAAATAAAAACAATATTATCCCAATTTTTATTTTAAATCCAATAATAATAATTGTAACATTTTCTTGTCAATAAATTTATGTTTATCAGTAACCGCATTTATTATTTGGTGAAAAAATGAAAAAATCTATAAAAAGGCCTTATTTTGAAGAAAAGAGGATATCAAGTTAACAATTTATTGAAATTTTAATTTTCATCATCATCATCATCATCATCATCATCATCATCATCATCACAACTTTCTATTATAGAATCAATATCTAAATTGTCATTAAACAAATTATCATTCACAATATTATCTTCGTCCTGTTCAAAATCATCTTTGACCTCTTCATTCTCTTGCCAAAGGATGTCATCTTCAGAGCCATACATGGCTGTCGTGAGACAACATTTCTTGAAACCTCTCTTTATAACATCCTCACTGACGGAATCACCAGATTCCTGAATCCGTTTTACAATAAGCTCCAACTCTGATTTTTTCCTGTTGCCATTCACACGTTTTGATGACATTTTGGCAGTAAAATAAAATGTTATATTTATTGGTAAAAACCGCACAGTAATTTTTAACATTATTTTAGCATCTTAGTTTCAATTTTATTTCTAATGTCAAGATTGACAAAATGTCGTCATAATTATTTTTTTTTGACAAAATTTATAGATGCGTATTATACATAGGGATAGATATGTTTCTTAATTTTTGGATCATTTGTTTGGGTGCGTATTATTTATGGGTGCGTATTATACATAGGGATATATATGTTTCTTAATTTTTGGATCATTTGTTTGGGTGTGTATTATTTATAGATGCGTATTATACATAGGGATAGATATGTTTCTTAATTTTTGGATCATTTGTTGGGGTGAGTATTATTTATAGATGCGTATTATACATAGGGATAGATATGTTTCTTAATTTTGGGATCATTTGTTTGGGTGCGTATTATTTATAGATGCGTATTATACATAGGGATAGATATGTTTCTTAATTTTTGGATCATTTGTTGGGGTGAGTATTATTTATAGATGCGTATTATACATAGGGATAGATATGTTTCTTAATTTTTGGATCATTTGTTTGGGTGTGTATTATTTATAGATGCGTATTATACATAGGGATAGATATGTTTCTTAATTTTGGGATCATTTGTTTGGGTGCGTATTATTTATAGATGCGTATTATACATAGGGATAGATATGTTTCTTAATTTTTGGATCATTTGTTGGGGTGAGTATTATTTATAGATGCGTATTATACATAGGGATAGATATGTTTCTTAATTTTTGGATCATTTGTTTGGGTGTGTATTATTTATAGATGCGTATTATACATAGGGATAGATATGTTTCTTAATTTTGGGATCATTTGTTTGGGTGCGTATTATTTATAGATGCGTATTATACATAGGGATAGACATGTTTCTTAATTTTTGGATCATTTGTTGGGGTGAGTATTATTTATGGGTGCGTATTATTTTCAAGAAATTACAGTAATTGTTGCTTGTTTAAATTCCGTGCCTTGTTCTAATTTTTACCTGAACTCACATGAATCTCCAAAATAATGGTTGTGGAACAGATAATATCCGGAATCATAAAAGAAATATTCTTTCCATTCCATAACAAGCTCTACCATCAGGAAATTCGGACTCTTCAATGTGACAGAACGATCAGCAAGCTTGTCTCTTTCTTTCTTTTCTTTTTGTGTGCCATGTCCTTTCAGGACGTAGCTGATCATGGCTCTCCACATTGCTCTATCCCTTGGTGCTTTCAACAAGTTCCTTCCCTCTGCTTCCTCCGCCAGACAACGTTCTGTCATCCACTTGCTTAAGCTCATCAGGTAGGTCACGCATTGTTTACCCTTGTCTCTCTTTTCCTCTATTCAACCCGTGAGTATCAGATTCTCCAGGCCCTCCTTCCTCATCATGTGTCCCAGAAACTTCAGCTGCCTCTTTCTGATGTTAAGTATAAGCCTTCTCCTTGTTTGTAACCTCTCTCGTTGCTCACATGCTTGGTCCATGATATCCCCAGCATCCTTCTGTAGAACCACATCTCTGTGTCGCCTTGAGTCTTTTCCTCATCCTTGAGCAAAATCGTCCAACATCCGCTGCCGTGAAGAAGAACAGATGTCATGTAACAGTTCGGTATTATTTTCTTTGTTACCAGAGAAATCCTGCTGGCTTGCAATACTCTGCTCAGCTTTTGGAATGTGTCCTTGGCCATCCCAATACGTCTACAGATCACAGTGTCGCACTTATTGTCTTCCGTCAAGACTCTTCCTAGATATTTAAACTTCTGTGTCTGCTTGATTATAGTGTTCCCGACCTGCAAATCGCATTTCGGGCTCTTCCTCTCACTGATGAACATGCATTCTGTCTTCTTGTAGTTTATGCTTGTCTCACTAGATCAATTACAACTAGACAATGAGTTTGATGCTCACTAGGTGCCCCATACGTTCAGCCTCGTTCCACAACTAAGCTTTGCTTAATAAATCACTTTCCTCAGGAAATTCAGCATTTAATGGAACAGCAAAATATCTTTCATATGAAAGGCTGGAACGAACAAATATTTTTCATATGGAAGACTTGAATGGCAAAATATTTTTTATATGGAAGGTCAGAACAGCCAAATATTTTTGATATAAAAAGGCTGGAATAAACCAAATATTTTTATATGGAAGGTTAGAAGAGCCAAATATCTTTGGTATAGAAGGTTGGAATAACCAAATAATTTTTATATGGAATGTCAGAACAACCAAATATCTTTGACATAGAAAGCTGGAATAACCAAATATTTTTATATAAAGGTTAGAGCAGCCAAATATTTTTATACAGACGTCTGGAATAACCAAATATGTTTATATAAAGGTTAGAACAGCCAAATATTTTTTATAGAGAAGTTTGGAATAACCAGATATTTTTTATATGGAAGGTTAGAACAGCCAAATATCTTTGATACAGAAGTCTGGAATAACCAAATATTTTTGATATGGAAGGTTAGAATAGCCAAATATCTTTGATACAGAAGTCTGCAATATTCAAATATTTTTTATATGGAAGGTTAGAATAGCCAAATATCTTTGGTATAGGAGGTTGGAATAACCAAATAATTTTTATATGGAATGTCAGAACAACCAAATATCTTTGACATAGAAAGCTGGAATAACCAAATATTTTTTATATGGAAGGTTAGAATAGCCAAATATCTTTGATATAGAAGGATGGAATAACCAAATATTTTTATATGGAAGGTTAGAACAGTCAAATATCTTTGATATGGAAAGCTGGAATAACAAAATATATATGAAAGTTTAGAACAACAAATATCTTTGATATAGAAAGCTGGAACAGCCAAATATTTTTATATGGAAGAGTCAAACAACCAAATATTTTTTATCTGACCATTGGCTTTCATAAAGAATAAATAATAAAACAGTGAACCTTTTAAGGAAGTAAAAATACTTCTCAACAATTAAACAGTGTCAGATGCAAACAAAAGCTGAAACAGACCGAAGAATTTAACAAACAAAAAGCTGTGACAAAAACAAAAAAATGGGGATACTCAGACTCTACAATTTGTAGAACTATTCATAATGAAAATATTTTCTGTATTGAAAAAGAACATGGAAAATAAGACAGAATTTTGAATACTGATTTTCGAAGCACACAAGTTTTTCCCATTTAACTGATTAACATGGCAAATTCTTCCTTTCCTTAATTCCACATCTCTGATCTTGTCTTAAAATAATCTGAGTGCGTATTGATATATATGAAAAGTAGGTTCTGAGATGAACTCTGGAAGAATAACCAAATGTAGAGCTTCCAGTGTGTAATCTGGGAAAATTCTTCCAGTGAATTCTTTCAGAAATATTTTGCATCTTATCTCCAATTCAATGAAATGGCTTCCAGAAATGCGTACAACTTCAGGTACAACTGTTTGCCATTTCTGGTTTCATCTTGTGGACACGTGCATCAAAATTAACAGCATAAAGAAGAGTTACAATAAAACTTGCAGCACAATGACAAAATTGGATCACTGGCGTGACAAAAGATGACATTCTTCATTTATGAAAAAGAGATAAAAAATTTCCATATTATTTAATGACTAGTTTTATTCAGTCTCATTATTGTTTCCTTTTTACCCCAACATTTTATTATTATTTTATTACTAGTTTTATTCCATCTTATTATTGTTGCTTTTTATCCCAACATCTTATTATTATTTTATTACTAGTTTAATTCCATCTTATTATTGTTGCTTTTTATCCCAACATTCTATTATTATTTTATTACTAGTTTAATTCCATCTTATTATTGTTGCTTTTTATCCCAACATTTTATTATTATTTTATTACTAGTTTTATTCCATCTTATTATTGTTGCTTTTTATCCCAACAATCTATTATTATTTTATTACTAGTTTTATTCCATCTTATTATTGTTGCTTTTTATCCCAACATCTTATTATTATTTTATTACTAGTTTTATTCCATATTATTATTGTTGCTTTTTATCCCAACATTCTATTATTATTTTATTACTAGTTTTATTCCATCTTATTATTGTTGCTTTTTATCCCAACATCTTATTATTATTTTATTACTAGTTTTATTCCATATTATTATTGTTGCTATTTATCCCAACATTCTATTATTATTTTATTACTAGTTTTATTCCATCTTATTATTGTTGCTTTTTATCCCAACATTCTATTATTATTTTATTACTAGTTTTATTCCATATTATTATTGTTGCTTTTTATCCCAACATCTTATTATTATTTTATTACTAGTTTTATTCCATCTTAGTATTGTTACTTTTTATCCCAACATTCTATTATTATTTTATTACTAGTTTTATTCCATCTTATTATTGTTACTTTTTATCCCAACATTCTATTATTATTTTATTAGTAGTTTTATTCCATCTTATTATTGTTGCATTTTATCCCAACATCCTATTATTATTTCATTACTAGTTTTATTCCATCTTATTATTGTTGCTTTTTATCCCAACATCCTATTATTATTTCATTAAAAGTTTTATTCCATCTTATTATTGTTGCTTTTTATCCCAACATCTTATTATTATTTTATTACTAGTTTTATTCCATATTATTATTGTTGCCTTTTATCCCAACATCCTATTATTATTTCATTACTAGTTTTATTCCATCTTATTATTGTTGCTTTTTATCCCAACATTCTATTATTATTTTATTACTAGTTTTATTCCATCTTATTATTGTTGCCTTTTATCCCAACATCCTATTATTATTTCATTACTAGTTTTATTCCATCTTATTATTGTTGCTTTTTATCCCAACATCTTATTATTATTTTATTACTAGTGTTATTCCATATTATTATTGTTGCTTTTTATCCCAACATCTTATTATTATTTTATTACTAGTTTTATTCCATATTATTATTGTTGCTATTTATCCCAACATTCTATTATTATTTTATTACTAGTTTTATTCCATATTATTATTGTTGCTTTTTATCCCAACATCTTATTATTATTTTATTACTAGTTTTATTCCATCTTATTATTGTTGCTTTTTATCCCAACATCTTATTATTATTTTATTACTAGTTTTATTCCATCTTAGTCTTGTTACTTTTTATCCCAACATCTTATTATTATTTTATTACTAGTTTTATTCCATATTATTATTGTTGCTTTTTATCCCAACATCTTATTATTATTTTATTACTAGTTTTATTCCATATTATTATTGTTGGTTTTTATCCCAACATCTTATTATTATTTTATTACTAGTTTGATTCCATATTATTATTGTTGCCTTTTATCCCAACATTTTATTATTATTTTATTACTAGTTTTATTCCATATTATTATTGTTGCCTTTTATCCCAACATCCTATTATTATTTCATTACTAGTTTTATTCCATCTTATTATTGTTGCTTTTTATCCCAACATTTTATTATTATTTTATTACTAGTTTTATTCCATATTATTATTGTTGCCTTTTATCCCAACATCCTATTATTATTTCATTACTAGTTTTATTCCATCTTATTATTGTTGCTTTTTATCCCAACATATTATTATTATTTTATTACTAGTTTTATTCCATATTATTATTGTTGCTTTTTATCCCAACATCTTATTATTATTTTATTACTAGTTTTATTCCATATTATTATTGTTGCTATTTATCCCAACATTCAATTATTATTTTATTACTAGTTTTATTCCATCTTATTATTGTTGCTTTTTATCCCAACATTCTATTATTATTTTATTACTAGTTTTATTCCATATTATTATTGTTGCTTTTTATCCCAACATCTTATTATTATTTTATTACTAGTTTTATTGCATCTTAGTATTGTTACTTTTCATCCCAACATTCTATTATTATTTTATTACTAGTTTTATTCCATCTTATTATTGTTACTTTTTATCTCAACATTCTATTATTATTTTATTACTAGTTTTATTCCATCTTATTATTGTTGCTTTTTATCCCAACATTCTATTATTATTTTATTACTAGTTTTACTCCATCTTATTATTGTTGCTTTTTATCCCAACATCTTATTATTATTTTGTTACTAGTTTTATTCCATATTATTATTGTTGCTTTTTATCCCAACATCTTATTATTATTTTATTACTAGTTTTATTCCATCTTATTATTGTTGCTTTTTATCCCAACATTTTATTATTATTTTATTACTAGTTTTATTCCATCTTATTATTGTTGCTTTTTATCCCAACATCTTATTATTATTTTATTACTAGTTTTATTCCATCTTATTATTGTTGCTTTTTATCCCAACATTCTATTATTATTTTATTACCAGTTTTATTCCATCTTATTATTGTTGCTTTTTATCCCAACATTCTATTATTATTTTATTACCAGTTTTATTCCATCTTATTATTGTTGCTTTTTATCCCAACATTCTATTATTATTTTATTACTAGTTTTATTCCATCTTATTATTGTTGCTTTTTATCCCAACATTTTATTATTTTATTACTAGTTTTATTCCATCTTATTATTGTTGCTTTTTATCCAACATTTTATTATTATTTTATTACTAGTTTTATTCCATCTTATTATTGTTGCTTTTTATCCCAACATTCTGTTATTATTTTAATACTAGTTTTATTCCATCTTATTATTGTTGCTTTTCATCCCAACATTCTATTATTATTTTATTACTAGTTTTATTCCATCTTATTATTGTTGCTATTTATCCCAACATTCTATTATTATTTTATTACTAGTTTTATTCCATATTATTATTGTTGCTTTTTATCCCAACATCTTATTATTATTTTATTACTAGTTTTATTCCATCTTATTATTGTTGCTTTTTATCCCAACATTCTATTATTATTTTATTACTAGTTTTATTCCATCTTATTATTGTTGCTTTTTATCCCAACATTCTATTATTATTTTATTACCAGTTTTATTCCATCTTATTATTGTTGCTTTTTATCCCAACATTTTATTATTTTATTACTAGTTTTATTCCATCTTGTTATTGTTGCTTTTTATCCAACATTTTATTATTATTTTATTACTAGTTTTATTCCATCTTATTATTGTTGCTTTTTATCCCAACATTCTGTTATTATTTTATTACTAGTTTTATTCCATCTTATTATTGTTGCTTTTTATCCCAACATTATATTATTATTTTATTACTAGTTTTATTCCATCTTATTATTGTTGCTTTTTATCCAACATTTTATTATTATTTTATTACTAGTTTTATTCCATCTTATTATTGTTGCTTTTTATCCCAACATTCTGTTATTATTTTAATACTAGTTTTATTCCATCTTATTATTGTTGCTTTTCATCCCAACATTCTATTATTATTTTATTACTAGTTTTATTCCATCTTATTATTGTTGCTATTTATCCCAACTTTCTGTTATTATTTTATTACTAGTTTTATTCCATATTATTATTGTTGCTTTTTATCCCAACATCCTATTATTATTTTATTACTAGTTTTATTCCATATTATTATTGTTGCTTTTTATCCCAACATCTTATTATTATTTTATTACTAGTTATATTCCATATTATTATTGTTTCTTTTTTATCCCAACATCTTATTATTATTTTATTACTAGTTTTATTCCATATTATTATTGTTGCTTTTTATGCCAACATTCTATTATTATTTTGTTACTAGTTTTATTCCATCTTATTATTGTTACTTTTTATCCCAACATTCTACTATTATTTTATTACTAGTTTTATTCCATCTTATTATTGTTACTTTTTATCCCAACATTCTATTATTATTTTATTACTAGTTTTATTCAATATTATTATTGTTGCTTTTTATCCCAACATCTTATTATCATTTTATTACTAGTTTTATTCCATCTTATTATTGTTGCTTTTTATCCCAACATTTTATTATTATTTTATTACGAGTTTTATTCCATCTTATTATTGTTGCTTTTTATCCCAACATTCTATTATTATTTTATTACTAGTTTTATTCCATATTATTATTGTTGCTTTTTATCCGAACATCTTATTATCATTTTATTACTAGTTTTATTCCATATTATTATTGTTGCTTTTTATCCCAACATTCTATTATTATTTTATTACTAGTTTTATTCCATCTTATTATTGTTGCTTTTTATCCCAACATTCTATTATTATTTTATTACTAGTTTTATTCCATATTATTATTGTTGCTTTTTATCCCAACATTCTATTATTATTTTATTACCAGTTTTATTCCATCTTATTATTGTTGCTTTTTATCCCAACATTCTATTATTATTTTATTACTAGTTTTATTCCATCTTATTATTGTTGCTTTTTATCCCAACATTTTATTATTATTTTATTACTAGTTTTATTCCATCTTATTATTGTTGCTTTTTATCTCAACATTCTATTATTATTTTATTACTAGTTTTATTCCATCTTATTATTGTTGCTTTTTATCCCAATATCTTATTATTATTTTATTACTAGTTTTATTCCATCTTATTATTGTTGCTTTTTATCCCAACATTCTATTATTATTTTATTACTAGTTTTATTCCATCTTATTATTGTTGCTTTTTATCCCAACATTTTATTATTTTATTACTAGTTTTATTCCATCTTATTATTGTTGCTTTTTATCCAACATTTTATTATTATTTTATTACTAGTTTTATTCCATCTTATTATTGTTGCTTTTTATCCCAACATTCTGTTATTATTTTAATACTAGTTTTATTCCATCTTATTATTGTTGCTTTTCATCCCAACATTCTATTATTATTTTATTACTAGTTTTATTCCATCTTATTATTGTTGCTTTTTATCCAACATTTTATTATTATTTTATTACTAGTTTTATTCCATCTTATTATTGTTGCTTTTTATCCCAACATTCTGTTATTATTTTAATACTAGTTTTATTCCATCATATTATTGTTGCTTTTCATCCCAACATTCTATTATTATTTTATTACTAGTTTTATTCCATCTTATTATTGTTGCTATTTATCCCAACATTCTATTATTATTTTATTACTAGTTTTATTCCATATTATTATTGTTGCTTTTTATCCCAACATCCTATTATTATTTTATTACTAGTTTTATTCCATATTATTATTGTTGCTTTTTATCCCAACATCTTATTATTATTTTATTACTAGCTATATTCCATATTATTATTGTTTCTTTTTTATCCCAACATCTTATTATTATTTTATTACTAGTTTTATTCCATATTATTATTGTTGCTTTTTATGCCAACATTCTATTATTATTTTGTTACTAGTTTTATTCCATCTTATTATTGTTACTTTTTATCCCAACATTCTACTATTATTTTATTACTAGTTTTATTCCATCTTATTATTGTTACTTTTTATCCCAACATTCTATTATTATTTTATTACTAGTTTTATTCCATATTATTATTGTTGCTTTTTATCCCAACATCTTATTATCATTTTATTACTAGTTTTATTCCATCTTATTATTGTTGCTTTTTATCCCAACATTTTATTATTATTTTATTACGAGTTTTATTCCATCTTATTATTGTTGCTTTTTATCCCAACATTCTATTATTATTTTATTACTAGTTTTATTCCATATTATTATTGTTGCTTTTTATCCCAACATTCTATTATTATTTTATTACCAGTTTTATTCCATCTTATTATTGTTGCTTTTTATCCCAACATTCTATTATTATTTTATTACTAGTTTTATTCCATCTTATTATTGTTGCTTTTTATCCCAACATTTTATTATTATTTTATTACTAGTTTTATTCCATCTTATTATTGTTGCTTTTTATCTCAACATTCTATTATTATTTTATTACTAGTTTTATTCCATCTTATTATTGTTGCTTTTTATCCCAATATCTTATTATTATTTTATTACTAGTTTTATTCCATCTTATTATTGTTGCTTTTTATCCCAACATTCTATTATTATTTTATTACTAGTTTTATTCCATCTTATTATTGTTGCTTTTTATCCCAACATTTTATTATTTTATTACTAGTTTTATTCCATCTTATTATTGTTGCTTTTTATCCAACATTTTATTATTATTTTATTACTAGTTTTATTCCATCTTATTATTGTTGCTTTTTATCCCAACATTCTGTTATTATTTTAATACTAGTTTTATTCCATCTTATTATTGTTGCTTTTCATCCCAACATTCTATTATTATTTTATTACTAGTTTTATTCCATCTTATTATTGTTGCTATTTATCCCAACATTCTATTATTATTTTATTACTAGTTTTATTCCATATTATTATTGTTGCTTTTTATCCCAACATCTTATTATTATTTTATTACTAGTTTTATTCCATCTTATTATTGTTGCTTTTTATCCCAACATTCTATTATTATTTTATTACTAGTTTTATTCCATCTTATTATTGTTGCTTTTTATCCCAACATTCTATTATTATTTTATTACCAGTTTTATTCTATCTTATTATTGTTGCTTTTTATCCCAACATTCTATTATTATTTTATTACCAGTTTTATTCCATCTTATTATTGTTGCTTTTTATCCCAACATTCTATTATTATTTTATTACTAGTTTTATTCCATCTTATTATTGTTGATTTTTATCCCAACATTCTGTTATTATTTTATTACTAGTTTTATTCCATCTTATTATTGTTGCTTTTTATCCAACATTTTATTATTATTTTATTACTAGTTTTATTCCATCTTATTATTGTTGCTTTTTATCCCAACATTCTGTTATTATTTTAATACTAGTTTTATTCCATCTTATTATTGTTGCTTTTCATCCCAACATTCTATTATTATTTTATTACTAGTTTTATTCCATCTTATTATTGTTGCTATTTATCCCAACATTCTATTATTATTTTATTACTAGTTTTATTCCATATTATTATTGTTGCTTTTTATCCCAACATCCTATTATTATTTTATAACTAGTTTTATTCCATATTATTATTGTTGCTTTTTATCCCAACATCTTATTATTATTTTATTACTAGTTATATTCCATATTATTATTGTTGCTTTTTATCCCAACATCTTATTATTATTTTATTACTAGTTTTATTCCATATTATTATTGTTGCTTTTTATGCCAACATTCTATTATTATTTTGTTACTAGTTTTATTCCATCTTATTATTGTTACTTTTTATCCCAACATTCTATTATTATTTTATTACTAGTTTATTCCATCTTATTATTGTTACTTTTCATCCCAACATTCTATTATTATTTTATTACTAGTTTTATTCCATATTATTATTGTTGCTTTTTATCCCAACATCTTATTATCATTTTATTACTAGTTTTATTCCATCTTATTATTGTTGCTTTTTATCCCAACATTTTATTATTATTTTATTACTAGTTTTATTCCATCTTATTATTGTTGCTTTTTATCCCAACATTCTATTATTATTTTATTACTAGTTTTATTCCATATTATTATTGTTACTTTTTATCCCAACATCTTATTATCATTTTATTACTAGTTTTATTCCATATTATTATTGTTGCTTTTTATCCCAACATTCTATTATTATTTTATTATTAGTTTTATTCCATCTTATTATTGTTGCTTTTTATCCCAATATCTTATTATTATTTTATTACTAGTTTTATTCCATGTTATTATTGTTGCTTTTTATCCCAACATTCTATTATTATTTTATTACTAGTTTTATTCCATATTATTATTGTTGCTATTTATCCCAACATTCTATTATTATTTTATTACTAGTTTTATTCCATCTTATTATTGTTGCTTTTTATCCCAACATTGTATTATTTTTTATTACTAGTTTTATTCCATCTTATTGTTGTTGCTTTTTATCCCAACATTCTATTATTATTTTATTACTAGTTTTATTCCATCTTATTATTGTTGCTTTTTATCCCAACATTTTATTATTATTTTATTACCAGTTTTATTCCATCTTATTATTGTTGCTTTTTATCCAACATTCTATTATTATTTTATTACTAGTTTTATTCCATCTTATTATTGTTGCTATTTATCCCAACATTCTATTATTATTTTATTACTAGTTTTATTCCATATTATTATTGTTGCTTTTTATCCCAACATCCTATTATTATTTTATTACTAGTTTTATTCCATATTATTATTGTTGCTTTTTATCCCAACATCTTATTATTATTTTATTACTAGTTATATTCCATATTATTATTGTTGCTTTTTATCCCAACATCTTATTATTATTTTATTACTAGTTTTATTCCATATTATTATTGTTGCTTTTTATGCCAACATTCTATTATTATTTTGTTACTAGTTTTATTCCATCTTATTATTGTTACTTTTTATCCCAACATTCTATTATTATTTTATTACTAGTTTTATTCCATCTTATTATTGTTACTTTTTATCCCAACATTCTATTATTATTTTATTACTAGTTTTATTCCATATTATTATTGTTGCTTTTTATCCCAACATCTTATTATCATTTTATTACTAGTTTTATTCCATCTTATTATTGTTGCTTTTTATCCCAACATTTTATTATTATTTTATTACTAGTTTTATTCCATCTTATTATTGTTGCTTTTTATCCCAACATTCTATTATTATTTTATTACTAGTTTTATTCCATATTATTATTGTTGCTTTTTATCCCAACATCTTATTATCATTTTATTACTAGTTTTATTCCATATTATTATTGTTGCTTTTTATCCCAACATTCTATTATTATTTTATTACTAGTTTTATTCCATCTTATTATTGTTGCTTTTTATCCCAATATCTTATTATTATTTTATTACTAGTTTTATTCCATGTTATTATTGTTGCTTTTTATCCCAACATTCTATTATTATTTTATTACTAGTTTTATTCCATATTATTATTGTTGCTATTTATCCCAACATTCTATTATTATTTTAGTACTAGTTTTATTCCATCTTATTATTGTTGCTTTTTATCCCAACATTGTATTATTTTTTATTACTAGTTTTATTCCATCTTTTTGTTGTTGCTTTTTATCCCAACATTCTATTATTATTTTATTACTAGTTTTATTCCATCTTATTATTGTTGCTTTTCATCCCAACATTCTATTATTATTTTATTACTAGTTTTATTCCATATTATTACTGTTGCTATTTATCCCAACATTCTATTATTATTTTATTACTAGTTTTATTCCATCTTATTATTGTTGCTTTTTATCCCAACATCCTATTATTATTTTATTACTAGTTTTATTCCATATTATTATTGTTGCTTTTTATCCAAACATCTTATTATTATTTTATTACTAGTTATATTCCATATTATTATTGTTGCTTTTTATCCCAACATCTTATTATTATTTTATTACTAGTTTTATTCCATATTATTATTGTTGCTTTTTATGCCAACATTCTATTATTATTTTATTACTAGTTTTATTCCATCTTATTATTGTTGCTATTTATCCAACATTTTATTATTATTTTATTACTAGTTTTATTCCATCTTATTATTGTTGCTTTTTATCCCAACATTCTATTATTATTTTATTACTAGTTTTATTCCATCTTATTATTGTTGCTATTTATCCCAACATTCTATTATTATTTTATTACTAGTTTTATTCCATATTATTATTGTTGCTTTTTATCCCAACATCTTATTATTATTTTATTACTAGTTATATTCCATATTATTATTGTTGCTTTTTATCCCAACATTCTATTATTATTTTATTACTAGTTTTATTCCATCTTATTATTCTTGCTATTTATCCCAACATTCTATTATTATTTTATTACTAGTTTTATTCCATATTATTATTGTTGCTTTTTATCCCAACATCTTATTATTATTTTATTACTAGTTATATTCCATATTATTATTGTTGCTTTTTATCACAACATTCTATTATTATTTTATTACTAGTTTTATTCCATCTTATTATTGTTGCTATTTATCCCAACATTCTATTATTATTTTATTACTAGTTTTATTCCATATTATTATTGTTGCTTTTTATCCCAACATCTTATTATTATTTTATTACTAGTTATATTCCATATTATTATTGTTGCTTTTTATCCCAACATTCTATTATTATTTTATTACTAGTTTTATTCCATCTTATTATTGTTGCTATTTATCCCAACATTCTATTATTATTTTATTACTAGTTTTATTCCATATTATTATTGTTGCTTTTTATCCCAACATCTTATTATTATTTTATTACTAGTTATATTCCATATTATTATTGTTGCTTTTTATCCCAACATTCTATTATTATTTTATTACTAGTTTTATTCCATCTTATTATTGTTGCTATTTATCCCAACATTCTATTATTATTTTATTACTAGTTTTATTCCATATTATTATTGTTGCTTTTTATCCCAACATCTTATTATTATTTTATTACTAGTTATATTCCATATTATTATTGTTGCTTTTTATCCCAACATCTTATTATTATTTTATTACTAGTTTTATTCCATATTATTATTGTTGCTTTTTATCCCAACATTCTATTATTATTTTATTACTAGTTTTATTCCATCTTATTATTGTTGCTATTTATCCCAACATTCTATTATTATTTTATTACTAGTTTTATTCCATATTATTATTGTTGCTTTTTATCCCAACATCCTATTATTATTTTATTACTAGTTTTATTCCATATTATTATTGTTGCTTTTTATCCCAACATCTTATTATTATTTTATTACTAGTTATATTCCATATTATTATTGTTGCTTTTTATCCCAACATCTTATTATTATTTTATTACTAGTTTTATTCCATCTTATTATTGTTGCTTTTTATCCCAACATTCTATTATTATTTTATTACTAGTTTTATTCCATCTTATTATTGTTGCTTTTTATCCCAACATTCTATTATTATTTTATTACCAGTTTTATTCCATCTTATTATTGTTGCTTTTTATCCCAACATTCTATTATTATTTTATTACCAGTTTTATTCCATCTTATTATTGTTGCTTTTTATCCCAACATTCTATTATTATTTTATTACTAGTTTTATTCCATCTTATTATTGTTGCTTTTTATCCCAACATTCTGTTATTATTTTATTACTAGTTTTATTCCATCTTATTATTGTTGCTTTTTATCCAACATTTTATTATTATTTTATTACTAGTTTTATTCCATCTTATTATTGTTGCTTTTTATCCCAACATTGTGTTATTATTTTAATACTAGTTTTATTCCATCTTATTATTGTTGCTTTTCATCCCAACATTCTATTATTATTTTATTACTAGTTTTATTCCATCTTATTATTGTTGCTATTTATCCCAACATTCTATTATTATTTTATTACTAGTTTTATTCCATATTATTATTGTTGCTTTTTATCCCAACATCCTATTATTATTTTATTACTAGTTTTATTCCATATTATTATTGTTGCTTTTTATCCCAACATCTTATTATTATTTTATTACTAGTTATATTCCATATTATTATTGTTGCTTTTTATCCCAACATCTTATTATTATTTTATTACTAGTTTTATTCCATCTTATTATTGTTGCTTTTTATCCCAACATTTTATTATTATTTATTACTAGTTTTATTCCATCTTATTATTGTTGCTTTTTATCCCAACATTCTATTATTATTTTATTACTAGTTTTATTCCATATTATTATTGTTGCTTTTTATCCCAACATCTTATTATCATTTTATTACTAGTTTTATTCCATATTATTATTGTTGCTTTTTATCCCAACATTCTATTATTATTTTATTATTAGTTTTATTCCATCTTATTATTGTTGCTTTTTATCCCAATATCTTATTATTATTTTATTACTAGTTTTATTCCATGTTATTATTGTTGCTTTTCATCCCAACATTCTATTATTATTTTATTACTAGTTTTATTCCATATTATTATTGTTGCTATTTATCCCAACATTCTATTATTATTTTATTACTAGTTTTATTCCATCTTATTATTGTTGCTTTTTATCCCAACATTGTATTATTTTTTATTACTAGTTTTATTCCATCTTATTGTTGTTGCTTTTTATCCCAACATTCTATTATTATTTTATTACTAGTTTTATTCCATCTTATTATTGTTGCTTTTTATCCCAACATTTTATTATTATTTTATTACTAGTTTTATTCCATCTTATTATTGTTGCTTTTTATCCAACATTTTTATTATTATTTTATTACTAGTTTTATTCCATCTTATTATTGTTGCTATTTATCCCAACATTCTATTATTATTTTATTACTAGTTTTATTCCATATTATTATTGTTGCTTTTTATCCCAACATCCTATTATTATTTTATTACTAGTTTTATTCCATATTATTATTGTTGCTTTTTATCCCAACATCTTATTATTATTTTATTACTAGTTATATTCCATATTATTATTGTTGCTTTTTATCCCAACATCTTATTATTATTTTATTACTAGTTTTATTCCATATTATTATTGTTGCTATTTATCCCAACATTCTATTATTATTTTATTACTAGTTTAATTCCATCTTATTATTGTTGCTTTTTATGCCAACATTCTATTATTATTTTGTTACTAGTTTTATTCCATCTTATTATTGTTACTTTTTATCCCAACATTCTATTATTATTTTATTACTAGTTTTATTCCATCTTATTATTGTTACTTTTTATCCCAACATTCTATTATTATTTTATTACTAGTTTTATTCCATATTATTATTGTTGCTTTTTATCCCAACATCTTATTATAATTTTATTACTAGTTTTATTCCATCTTATTATTGTTGCTTTTTATCCCAACATTTTATTATTATTTTATTACTAGTTTTATTCCATCTTATTATTGTTGCTTTTTATCCCAACATTCTATTATTATTTTATTACTAGTTTTATTCCATATTATTATTGTTGCTTTTTATCCCAACATCTTATTATCATTTTATTACTAGTTTTATTCCATATTATTATTGTTGCTTTTTATCCCAACATTCTATTATTATTTTATTACTAGTTTTATTCCATCTTATTATTGTTGCTTTTTATCCCAATATCTTATTATTATTTTATTACTAGTTTTATTCCATGTTATTATTGTTGCTTTTTATCCCAACATTCTATTATTATTTTATTACTAGTTTTATTCCATATTATTATTGTTGCTATTTATCCCAACATTCTATTATTATTTTATTACTAGTTTTATTCCATCTTATTATTGTTGCTTTTTATCCCAACATTGTATTATTTTTTATTACTAGTTTTATTCCATCTTATTGTTGTTGCTTTTTATCCCAACATTCTATTATTATTTTATTACTAGTTTTATTCCATCTTATTATTGTTGCTTT
Organism: Acanthosepion esculentum; assembly: GCA_964036315.1. Classification (NCBI taxonomy): domain Eukaryota; kingdom Metazoa; phylum Mollusca; class Cephalopoda; order Sepiida; family Sepiidae; genus Acanthosepion; species Acanthosepion esculentum. The sequence goes on along the minus strand of OZ038519.1, from coordinate 31,783,483 downwards.
TTATCCCAACATTTTATTATTATTTTATTACTAGTTTTATTCCATCTTATTATTGTTGCTTTTTATCCAACATTTTATTATTATTTTATTACTAGTTTTATTCCATCTTATTATTGTTGCTTTTTATCCCAACATTCTGTTATTATTTTAATACTAGTTTTATTCCATCTTATTATTGTTGCTTTTCATCCCAACATTCTATTATTATTTTATTACTAGTTTTATTCCATCTTATTATTGTTGCTATTTATCCCAACATTCTATTATTATTTTATTACTAGTTTTATTCCATATTATTATTGTTGCTTTTTATCCCAACATCCTATTATTATTTTATTACTAGTTTTATTCCATATTATTATTGTTGCTTTTTATCCCAACATCTTATTATTATTTTATTACTAGTTTTATTCCATCTTATTATTCTTGCTTTTTATCCCAACATTCTATTATTATTTTATTACTACTTTTTTTCCATCTTATTATTGTTGCTTTTTATGCCAACATTCTATTATTATTTTATTACTAGTTTTATTCCATGTTATTATTGTTGCTTTTTATCCCAACATTCTATTATTATTTTATTACTAGTTTTATTCCATCTTATTATTGTTGCTATTTATCCAACATTTTATTATTATTTTATTACTAGTTTTATTCCATCTTATTATTGTTGCTTTTTATCCCAACATTCTATTATTATTTTATTACTAGTTTTATTCCATCTTATTATTGTTGCTATTTATCCCAACATTCTATTATTATTTTATTACTAGTTTTATTCCATATTATTATTGTTGCTATTTATCCAACATTTTATTATTATTTTATTACTAGTTTTATTCCATCTTATTATTGTTGCTTTTTATCCAACATTTTATTATTATTTTATTACTAGTTTTATTCCATCTTATTATTGTTGCTATTTATCCCAACATTCTATTATTATTTTATTACTAGTTTTATTCCATATTATTATTGTTGCTTTTTATCCCAACATCCTATTATTATTTTATTACTAGTTTTATTCCATATTATTATTGTTGCTTTTTATCCCAACATCTTATTATTATTTTATTACTAGTTATATTCCATATTATTATTGTTGCTTTTTATCCCAACATCTTATTATTATTTTATTACTAGTTTTATTCCATATTATTATTGTTGCTTTTTATCCCAACATTCTATTATTATTTTATTACTACTTTTTTTCCATCTTATTATTGTTGCTTTTTATGCCAACATTCTATTATTATTTTATTACTAGTTTTATTCCATGTTATTATTGTTGCTTTTTATCCCAACATTCTATTATTATTTTATTACTAGTTTTATTCCATCTTATTTTTGTTGCTATTTATCCAACATTTTATTATTATTTTATTACTAGTTTTATTCCATCTTATTATTGTTGCTTTTTATCCCAACATTCTATTATTATTTTATTACTAGTTTTATTCCATCTTATTATTGTTGCTATTTATCCCAACATTCTATTATTATTTTATTACTAGTTTTATTCCATATTATTATTGTTGCTATTTATCCAACATTTTATTATTATTTTATTACTAGTTTTATTCCATCTTATTATTGTTGCTTTTTATCCAACATTTTATTATTATTTTATTACTAGTTTTATTCCATCTTATTATTGTTGCTTTTTATCCCAACATTCTGTTATTATTTTAATACTAGTTTTATTCCATCTTATTATTGTTGCTTTTCATCCCAACATTCTATTATTATTTTATTACTAGTTTTATTCCATCTTATTATTGTTGCTATTTATCCCAACATTCTATTATTATTTTATTACTAGTTTTATTCCATATTATTATTGTTGCTTTTTATCCCAACATCCTATTATTATTTTATTACTAGTTTTATTCCATATTATTATTGTTGCTTTTTATCCCAACATCTTATTATTATTTTATTACTAGTTATATTCCATATTATTATTGTTGCTTTTTATCCCAATATCTTATTATTATTTTATTACTAGTTTTATTCCATCTTATTATTATTGCTTTTTATCCCAACATTCTATTATTATTTTATTACTAGTATTATTCCATCTTATTATTGTTACTTTTTATCCCAACATTCTATTATTATTTTATTACTAGTATTATTCCATCTTATTATTGTTACTTTTTATCCCAACATTCTATTATTATTTTATTACTAGTTTTATTCCATCTTATTATTGTTGCTATTTATCCCAACATTCTATTATTATTTTATTACTAGTTTTATTCCATATTATTATTGTTGCTTTTTATCCCAACATCTTATTATTATTTTATTACTAGTTATATTCCATATTATTATTGTTGCTTTTTATCCCAACATTCTATTATTATTTTATTACTAGTTTTATTCCATCTTATTATTGTTGCTATTTATCCCAACATTCTATTATTATTTTATTACTAGTTTTATTCCATATTATTATTGTTGCTTTTTATCCCAACATCTTATTATTATTTTATTACTAGTTATATTCCATATTATTATTGTTGCTTTTTATCCCAACATTCTATTATTATTTTATTACTAGTTTTATTCCATCTTATTATTGTTGCTATTTATCCCAACATTCTATTATTATTTTATTACTAGTTTTATTCCATATTATTATTGTTGCTTTTTATCCCAACATCTTATTATTATTTTATTACTAGTTATATTCCATATTATTATTGTTGCTTTTTATCCCAACATCTTATTATTATTTTATTACTAGTTTTATTCCATATTATTATTGTTGCTTTTTATCCCAACATTCTATTATTATTTTATTACTAGTTTTATTCCATCTTATTATTGTTGCTATTTATCCCAACATTCTATTATTATTTTATTACTAGTTTTATTCCATATTATTATTGTTGCTTTTTATCCCAACATCCTATTATTATTTTATTACTAGTTTTATTCCATATTATTATTGTTGCTTTTTATCCCAACATCTTATTATTATTTTATTACTAGTTATATTCCATATTATTATTGTTGCTTTTTATCCCAACATCTTATTATTATTTTATTACTAGTTTTATTCCATCTTATTATTGTTGCTTTTTATCCCAACATTCTATTATTATTTTATTACTAGTTTTATTCCATCTTATTATTGTTGCTTTTTATCCCAACATTCTATTATTATTTTATTACCAGTTTTATTCCATCTTATTATTGTTGCTTTTTATCCCAACATTCTATTATTATTTTATTACCAGTTTTATTCCATCTTATTATTGTTGCTTTTTATCCCAACATTCTATTATTATTTTATTACTAGTTTTATTCCATCTTATTATTGTTGCTTTTTATCCCAACATTCTGTTATTATTTTATTACTAGTTTTATTCCATCTTATTATTGTTGCTTTTTATCCAACATTTTATTATTATTTTATTACTAGTTTTATTCCATCTTATTATTGTTGCTTTTTATCCCAACATTCTGTTATTATTTTAATACTAGTTTTATTCCATCTTATTATTGTTGCTTTTCATCCCAACATTCTATTATTATTTTATTACTAGTTTTATTCCATCTTATTATTGTTGCTATTTATCCCAACATTCTATTATTATTTTATTACTAGTTTTATTCCATATTATTATTGTTGCTTTTTATCCCAACATCCTATTATTATTTTATTACTAGTTTTATTCCATATTATTATTGTTGCTTTTTATCCCAACATCTTATTATTATTTTATTACTAGTTATATTCCATATTATTATTGTTGCTTTTTATCCCAACATCTTATTATTATTTTATTACTAGTTTTATTCCATCTTATTATTGTTGCTTTTTATCCCAACATTTTATTATTATTTTATTACTAGTTTTATTCCATCTTATTATTGTTGCTTTTTATCCCAACATTCTATTATTATTTTATTACTAGTTTTATTCCATATTATTATTGTTGCTTTTTATCCCAACATCTTATTATCATTTTATTACTAGTTTTATTCCATATTATTATTGTTGCTTTTTATCCCAACATTCTATTATTATTTTATTATTAGTTTTATTCCATCTTATTATTGTTGCTTTTTATCCCAATATCTTATTATTATTTTATTACTAGTTTTATTCCATGTTATTATTGTTGCTTTTCATCCCAACATTCTATTATTATTTTATTACTAGTTTTATTCCATATTATTATTGTTGCTATTTATCCCAACATTCTATTATTATTTTATTACTAGTTTTATTCCATCTTATTATTGTTGCTTTTTATCCCAACATTGTATTATTTTTTATTACTAGTTTTATTCCATCTTATTGTTGTTGCTTTTTATCCCAACATTCTATTATTATTTTATTACTAGTTTTATTCCATCTTATTATTGTTGCTTTTTATCCCAACATTTTATTATTATTTTATTACTAGTTTTATTCCATCTTATTATTGTTGCTTTTTATCCAACATTTTTATTATTATTTTATTACTAGTTTTATTCCATCTTATTATTGTTGCTATTTATCCCAACATTCTATTATTATTTTATTACTAGTTTTATTCCATATTATTATTGTTGCTTTTTATCCCAACATCCTATTATTATTTTATTACTAGTTTTATTCCATATTATTATTGTTGCTTTTTATCCCAACATCTTATTATTATTTTATTACTAGTTATATTCCATATTATTATTGTTGCTTTTTATCCCAACATCTTATTATTATTTTATTACTAGTTTTATTCCATATTATTATTGTTGCTATTTATCCCAACATTCTATTATTATTTTATTACTAGTTTAATTCCATCTTATTATTGTTGCTTTTTATGCCAACATTCTATTATTATTTTGTTACTAGTTTTATTCCATCTTATTATTGTTACTTTTTATCCCAACATTCTATTATTATTTTATTACTAGTTTTATTCCATCTTATTATTGTTACTTTTTATCCCAACATTCTATTATTATTTTATTACTAGTTTTATTCCATATTATTATTGTTGCTTTTTATCCCAACATCTTATTATCATTTTATTACTAGTTTTATTCCATCTTATTATTGTTGCTTTTTATCCCAACATTTTATTATTATTTTATTACTAGTTTTATTCCATCTTATTATTGTTGCTTTTTATCCCAACATTCTATTATTATTTTATTACTAGTTTTATTCCATATTATTATTGTTGCTTTTTATCCCAACATCTTATTATCATTTTATTACTAGTTTTATTCCATATTATTATTGTTGCTTTTTATCCCAACATTCTATTATTATTTTATTACTAGTTTTATTCCATCTTATTATTGTTGCTTTTTATCCCAATATCTTATTATTATTTTATTACTAGTTTTATTCCATGTTATTATTGTTGCTTTTTATCCCAACATTCTATTATTATTTTATTACTAGTTTTATTCCATATTATTATTGTTGCTATTTATCCCAACATTCTATTATTATTTTATTACTAGTTTTATTCCATCTTATTATTGTTGCTTTTTATCCCAACATTGTATTATTTTTTATTACTAGTTTTATTCCATCTTATTGTTGTTGCTTTTTATCCCAACATTCTATTATTATTTTATTACTAGTTTTATTCCATCTTATTATTGTTGCTTTTTATCCCAACATTTTATTATTATTTTATTACTAGTTTTATTCCATCTTATTATTGTTGCTTTTTATCCAACATTTTATTATTATTTTATTACTAGTTTTATTCCATCTTATTATTGTTGCTTTTTATCCCAACATTCTGTTATTATTTTAATACTAGTTTTATTCCATCTTATTATTGTTGCTTTTCATCCCAACATTCTATTATTATTTTATTACTAGTTTTATTCCATCTTATTATTGTTGCTATTTATCCCAACATTCTATTATTATTTTATTACTAGTTTTATTCCATATTATTATTGTTGCTTTTTATCCCAACATCCTATTATTATTTTATTACTAGTTTTATTCCATATTATTATTGTTGCTTTTTATCCCAACATCTTATTATTATTTTATTACTAGTTTTATTCCATCTTATTATTCTTGCTTTTTATCCCAACATTCTATTATTATTTTATTACTACTTTTTTTCCATCTTATTATTGTTGCTTTTTATGCCAACATTCTATTATTATTTTATTACTAGTTTTATTCCATGTTATTATTGTTGCTTTTTATCCCAACATTCTATTATTATTTTATTACTAGTTTTATTCCATCTTATTATTGTTGCTATTTATCCAACATTTTATTATTATTTTATTACTAGTTTTATTCCATCTTATTATTGTTGCTTTTTATCCCAACATTCTATTATTATTTTATTACTAGTTTTATTCCATCTTATTATTGTTGCTATTTATCCCAACATTCTATTATTATTTTATTACTAGTTTTATTCCATATTATTATTGTTGCTATTTATCCAACATTTTATTATTATTTTATTACTAGTTTTATTCCATCTTATTATTGTTGCTTTTTATCCAACATTTTATTATTATTTTATTACTAGTTTTATTCCATCTTATTATTGTTGCTATTTATCCCAACATTCTATTATTATTTTATTACTAGTTTTATTCCATATTATTATTGTTGCTTTTTATCCCAACATCCTATTATTATTTTATTACTAGTTTTATTCCATATTATTATTGTTGCTTTTTATCCCAACATCTTATTATTATTTTATTACTAGTTATATTCCATATTATTATTGTTGCTTTTTATCCCAACATCTTATTATTATTTTATTACTAGTTTTATTCCATATTATTATTGTTGCTTTTTATCCCAACATTCTATTATTATTTTATTACTACTTTTTTTCCATCTTATTATTGTTGCTTTTTATGCCAACATTCTATTATTATTTTATTACTAGTTTTATTCCATGTTATTATTGTTGCTTTTTATCCCAACATTCTATTATTATTTTATTACTAGTTTTATTCCATCTTATTTTTGTTGCTATTTATCCAACATTTTATTATTATTTTATTACTAGTTTTATTCCATCTTATTATTGTTGCTTTTTATCCCAACATTCTATTATTATTTTATTACTAGTTTTATTCCATCTTATTATTGTTGCTATTTATCCCAACATTCTATTATTATTTTATTACTAGTTTTATTCCATATTATTATTGTTGCTATTTATCCAACATTTTATTATTATTTTATTACTAGTTTTATTCCATCTTATTATTGTTGCTTTTTATCCAACATTTTATTATTATTTTATTACTAGTTTTATTCCATCTTATTATTGTTGCTTTTTATCCCAACATTCTGTTATTATTTTAATACTAGTTTTATTCCATCTTATTATTGTTGCTTTTCATCCCAACATTCTATTATTATTTTATTACTAGTTTTATTCCATCTTATTATTGTTGCTATTTATCCCAACATTCTATTATTATTTTATTACTAGTTTTATTCCATATTATTATTGTTGCTTTTTATCCCAACATCCTATTATTATTTTATTACTAGTTTTATTCCATATTATTATTGTTGCTTTTTATCCCAACATCTTATTATTATTTTATTACTAGTTATATTCCATATTATTATTGTTGCTTTTTATCCCAATATCTTATTATTATTTTATTACTAGTTTTATTCCATCTTATTATTATTGCTTTTTATCCCAACATTCTATTATTATTTTATTACTAGTATTATTCCATCTTATTATTGTTACTTTTTATCCCAACATTCTATTATTATTTTATTACTAGTTTTATTCCATATTATTATTGTTGCTTTTTATCCCAACATCTTATTATCATTTTATTACTAGTTTTCTTCCATCTTATTATTGTTGCTTTTTATCCCAACATTCTATTATTATTTTATTACTAGTTTTATTCCATCTTATTATTGTTGCTTTTTATCCCAACATTTTATTATTATTTTATTACTAGTTTTATTCCATCTTATTATTGTTGCTTTTTATCCCAACATTCTATTATTATTTTATTACTAGTTTTATTCCATCTTATTATTGTTGCTTTTTATCCCAATATCTTCTTATTATTTTATTACTAGTTTTATTCCATCTTATTATTGTTGCTTTTTATCCCAACATTCTATTATTATTTTATTACTAGTTTTATTCCATATTATTATTGTTGCTATTTATCCCAACATTCTATTATTATTTTATTACTAGTTTTATTCCATCTTATTATTGTTGCTTTTTATCCCAACATTGTATTATTTTTTATTACTAGTTTTATTCCATCTTATTGTTGTTGCTTTTTATCCCAACATTCTATTATTATTTTATTACCAGTTTTATTCCATCTTATTATTGTTGCTATTTAGATGAAGCATTCTCACTATTATTATTTTATTAAATCTTTACTTCATTTTCACACCTTCTATGCGTTCTCAATCTAAAGTGGTAGTCATTTTACAATGCAAAAATAATACTGATTCTTTCTTTATGCATAGAAAATTAGTAGGGTCAGATTATATATGAGGTCACATGATATATAAAACAATCCTCTAAATATTTGCAACTGTGTTAAACAATATGAAATCCACAACTTTATGTTGTTATCAACTAGAATATTCCAACTGCATCCCCATTGTTTTCTTATAACCTCTAGTATAAACCCAAACAATATCTACCTAAAGGCTTAAGTATAAACACAACCAAAATTTTCATATAGCCAAACAATGTTTACCCATAGACTCAAGTATAAACCCAAACAATACCTACCTAAAGGCTCAAGTATAAATGCAATCAAAATTTTCTTATAGACTCTAGTTAAGCTTAAACAATGTTTACCTATAACTGTTAGGGTGATTGTCATAACAAATGAGTTAACTCACACCCTAGATAGGAACCAAGTTATGGCCCTTGATTAGAACTCTCTAGAACTGGAAAAAAAGATTTCAAGATGGTAGCCAAACATTTCCTCATGTTTCCTACTGGACACTATTAAGTCACCAGTAATCCACTGGTCATGTTTATATCTATGTTTTAGCAATGGTGAATAAAATATATAAACGCTCAAGTTGCATGTTTTGAGAAGATTTTATCGCTTTTTCCAACGAAGGTGTCTTCTCGTCAACGTTACCAGAGAAAGAAAGAAAACAGAAAAGGAAAACAACAAACAAAGGAGATGAAAGAAGAAAGGCCTATATAGACAATTCAACTTTATTAGAGAGAAACAAGAAGTATAAAAAAAAGATGAGAAAAAAAAGGGAAATTTACAACTGCACTGCTAAAAAAGTCCTCTTAGCTCATAAGAATTCAATCTTATGTAGGTAACAAAGAAAGAGTTAGAGAGAAAATAGAGAGAGAAAGAAGAGTCAAGATTCCACTTACGATATTGTGTCACAAAGTTGTTTTTAAAACTCTTTTCTCGACCCGTTTCTTTTTTGTCGAGTAAAGGGGGAAAGAAAGGGAAAGGGTTAACTCCCTTACATTCGAATATTGTAGATAACAGTCCTTTGGCTAAGGACAAAAATGGTCTATTTCCCTTCTTTTGGTAGTTCGAGTAGTTCCTCACAAAACACTTCAAAATAGCTGCCTCCTTCCCACGTGTAGCAATATTTTGTGGTTAGATGAACCAAATGTCCTTTTCTATCTTCGAAGGTTTCCTTTTCCTTTAGCCGCAGATAAATTCTACCTTGTTGGTTTATTCTACCGCACCAAGGTATCTACCAATCCTTTCAATTATTGAGAGTGTCCTCAAAATTCCATTTTCAATAAACAGTCCTGGGAGAATCCTGCGCTACGTCTCTGTCTTCACACGGAGACTATAACTAAACACGCCTAGCTTTTTAGGCGAATTTTTTCTCTCCTCGCAACTTGAATACTTGCGACTAATTCTGTCTTTGTCTTAGTCGACTTGCTGGACAACTTTAACATCTTATTTTGACGGAGGAGAAGATAGCTTGTTCTTTCACTGTCGTCGCGAATCTCCCACTAATTTTCCACTTTGAATTTCTTCTGGCAAGGTGGGAACTGTCATCAGGACCAATCAGGATACAATATCCGATCACGTGACATATTCATTGAAAGGGAGAGGAACAACATATAGAGAGTAGGAGAGAGAGAGAAAGAAAGGGAGAAGAAAGAGACAGGAATATAACGAAGTGTGCCAAAATAAAATTTCAACAGTTTGTTCTTATTTGGCACAAATAAGCACACCCATGGACACAACAATAAACACAGTTATATATATATATATATATATATATATATATATATATATATATATATATATATATATATATATATATATATACAAAGATATACACTACCAACCAAAAGTTTGGGACAACATTGATCTTTTTCCTCTAAACTTAAAAAATTAATCAAGTTTCATGTCTTGAAAGAAAGAAATTTATTTTTTCTATGTTTGCATGCAGTTATACAATAATTTAAATCAAAATGAATATAAAATAATTATAATTTCAGTTAAAGCAATTTTATATTTTCTTTTCCCCCAAAGAATCCCCAACAAGCATTTATTACTGCAAAGAAAATTCTTAGCTTTCTTTATAGTAACTTGTAAAAGTATGTTGAGGGAAGTGATTCCTAAGCAATTTGTAAATGTGTAAACAACTCTTGCTTATTCTTAGGCAGTTCACTTCGAACTTTACGATCAATTTCGTCCAAGACTAGTTCAACTGGTGAAAGATCTGGAGACTGAGGGGCCAAGTCATGATTTGCAAAATTCCCTTAGCTTCCTTTGATTTTATTTTTGATGCTACACTCATAAAAAAAATAAGAAAATAACTCACTCAGAAGGAAAATCCTTGAGAGTGTTGCCATTGAATATTATCCAAATATTAATCTATGCCAAAGTTTTTTCCCAATATAACCTTTCCTAACAGAATTACTACTCTCCCAAGCCAACATACACAACAACTATATCAACTATGGTTGAATCTGTCAACACAACAATAAAAACAATATTTCTACATGTGATTGTGTTGTGTCGGAAACCTACCACCCCTCTTGAAGATGAACTTGTCTGCGTCTGTGAACAAAGACTTTAAATAGTGGCATGTCAGTTGGCATGAGGGAGACAGGAAGACAGAGAAGTTCTTGGCTGAGCTAGTTATTGACTACTCAGGCGATTTCTGTACCTTTTTGCCAACCTATTAAAACCCTTTTTATTATTACGTGTTATTTGGCGTTTGTCTCTACAACCCCCAAACCAACATCATAACAGATTGTAATGGACATAATTTTCAGTTGAGAATATGAATACAATAGTGTTTTCTAAATTCTTCTAGTTGCTAAGGGCACACACACACACACACACACACACACACACACACACACATATATATATATATATATATATATATATATATATATATATATAATATTTAAATGTCATTTTTATGTGGATACTCATATTTGAGTAGGCATTTCCTTTATTAAACAGTATTTTATTTATTTACATTTACCAGCCTGAATATTCTGAGAAATCTTATTAGAGAATAATATACGCCCTCCAGCAGGATTGAACATGCATTCCCCTAGGGAAAACAGTCATTAGACCTGATGTCTTTCAACCACTCAGCTACAGAGTGCATTGATGACCAGGCAAAGTTGAATAGTGCCTGTCGGATTAATTAATAAAAAAAAGAAAGCACTTGTGTAGCAAAAAACTATGGTGCCTTCCTTGATGATTTTCAGCTTAACATCAAGGAACTGATTAGAGAACTGGAAAGAATCAGTGTAAAAATAAATAGAATAAAGATATGCTTCCTAAATATACATACATATATATATATATATATATATATATATATATATATATATATATATATATATATATATACACTATCATACAGATATCAGATATACAGATATTGCACACAGATATCTATGTACCCGCACTCGCACAGATATCTATATATACACACACGCACACAGATATCTATGTACACACACACGCACTCGCACACATTTATCTATATACACACAGGCATACACATGCACAGATATCTACACACACACACACACACACACACACACACACACACACTTGGACACAGATATTTATATATACACACACACTCAAGTCTATATACACATTCTCTCTCTCTCTCTCTCTCTCTCTCACACACACACACACACACACACATTTTCAGGGGTAAATTACAAACACAAAGATCTTGGAAAAGATTGAAAGTACTTGGATAGGAAAAAACTACAACGCCTTCCTTGATGAATTCCATCTTAACATCAAGAAACTGATTAGAGAACTGGAAAGGAACAGTATAAAAATAGACACCATATGTCTATATTATTCAATGAAACATGTTTGAATGAAGATATGGTGCCTAAATATACATACATATATATATATATATATATATATATATATATATATATATATACACTATCATACACTTTAATGTCCAAAATGTTCTTCACACATATATACATATTATCTATTGCGTTAATACACGTGACACGTATCTGACCAATGAGAACTAAGCAAAAATCATAACATACCAATATTCTGTGTCTCTGCTTTTTCATTACTGTCTCTATGACTGACGAAGCTTTAATAAAAGTGAAACATGTTAGATTGACTTACGTTTCCTACTTGTTCTTTAGTTTATTTTATTTTATCATATATATATATATATATATATATATATATATATATATATATAAAAGACAATTTCTATGGGTGCATGGCTGAGTGGTTAGAACATTCGCTTCCTGACCATGAGACCCAGGTTCAAATCTCACCATGGTTGATTTGTCAGGAAGGAGACTTCCTGATGTTATTGGAATGGATCGTGGTCAATCCCAAAACTTGTGAATGAAATTGGGTCTACAGAACTCTTGAGGGTCGTCGATAGCTGTGCTAGCACAAAGCTGCCTTTTCTAGATTGTTGATCACACTATATAACACGCTCTCTCCCAGAAACTGTAACTAAGGTCTGATCATCATAGTTGCAGTATAAACCACAGGTGGGCTCTGTGGGTGTTCATCAAACACAAATGTGCCTGGGCGAGCATCTGCAATAGGGATTGGCTAGCCACCCTGGTATACGGGTATCCTTGAATACAAGTGGCCAACTATTATAAGACAATTTGGAAGATATGTATTTGATATGTTTCACCTATAGTCTGGTGCATTTAGAAAAATTTAATTTATCTGTTGTAGTTTTTTTTTTTACAAAACAAGCATTTCAATGTGAGGAAGATGACAGAAAATTGGTAGAAATGCAAATTTGGCATTAAATGCATGTTATATGCACTTCAAAACGCTGCTGCTACACTCGTAATGAATTTTTGTTGAGTGTTGGTTGGTTGATCTTGAGATAGATGGCTTTGGGAATTTGAAGTTTCTGTTTATTATTTTCATGATACAGTATATTAGTGTTGTCCGTGAGTATATTTTCCCGTATTGTGATGGTGGACAGGAATGTGTTTTGTGTTTTTAGATGTTGTGCAGTTGGGTTAGAAAAACTACGAAGCCTTCATTGATGAATTTCAGCTTAACATCAATAAACTGGAAAGGGTCAGTATAAAAATAAATAGACTCAATATGTCTATAATATTCAATGGAACATGTTTGAATGAAGATATGCTACCAAAATACACACACACACACACACAAACATATATATATATATATATATATATATATATATATACACTATCATACATTTTAACGTCCAAAATATTCCACATACATATTCAATGACACATCTTTGAATGAAAATAGGCTGCCTATATATGCATACATATATATAGTTGTGGACAGAATTATTCAATACCTTCCATAATTATAAATAAGGCTCTAATTTTCATGGAAACTTTGTATCCATTTTTTCGGCATTAAATGCTTGTTATATTATACGTTGCTGCTACATTCATAATAAATTTTTGTTGAGTGTTGGTTGGTTGATTTTGATATAGATGGCTTCGAGAATGTGAATTTTTTGTTTAATATTTTCATGGTGTAGTATATTGGTGTTATCAACAAGTATTTTCCTGTCTTGTGAAGGTGGACAGGAATGTCTTTTGTGTTTTTAGATGTTGTGCAATTGGATTAGAAAAGCTGCGACGCCTTCATTGATGAATTTCATCTTGACATCAATAAACTGATTGGAATGGAAA
>OZ038519.1:31619336-31764336 GCA_964036315.1 Acanthosepion esculentum | reverse complement strand
CACACCGAAACAAATATGCATTTTTGTCATGGTAACTTGTATGATCCAATGTAACAATTTATAATAAATAACTATTGCTCTACTCTTGTATCGAGCACTTTTTTAAAAAATTAATGTTATGAACATTTGAATTTATATTCTTTTTGTTCTTTTACATATATATATATATATATATATATATATATATATATATATATATATATATATATATATATATATATATTTAATTTATTTTGTTTAAACATTATTTTTGATAGATGCTCATATTTGAGTAGATGATCTGTTTTTATTTTATTTTTTTTTAATTAAACAGTATTTTTTTATTTTTTTATACAACTACATCTTCCAGCTTGAATATTTGAGAAACCTTGTCAGAAAAATATGCATCCTCTGGCAGGATTCGAACCTGCACCCACTAACCAAAACTGTAATTATATCTGATGTGCCCAATCGCTTGGGCATGTAGGACTTATGGTCAAACAAAGCCCAAATAGCATGTTTTGAACACACACACTCTCTGCTGATTCTCCAGAGGATGCACATTTATCTGACAATATATATTACATTTGAAGATGTAGATGTATAAAAAATAATACTGCTTAATTAAAAATAAAAAAACAGAGCATCTACTTGAATATCAATATCCATCAAAAATAACATTTAAACAAAATATGATAAATCCAATATATTTTTTTTTATTTTTAATGTATTTTGTTTAAATGTTATTTTTGATGGATAAACAAAGACATTTCCTAAAATAAACTTTGTTTATGTTAGGGTACGAAAGAGAGCAGATGTGGATGTTTCAAGAATTGGCAGAGAGTGTATGTTCAAAAAGCAGTATTCAAGCTTTGTTTGACTGTAAGTTCTACATGGCTGGGCAGTTAGGCACATCAGATCTAATGATGGTTCCATGGGTTGGGGGGGGGGGTATGTAAGTATATATATATATATTGGAAAATGTTACATAAAGCATTCTACAGTGTGTTTGGCAAGAGGTGATATGTGCCGGTCACAGGTGGTGTGCGTATTGGACATTTGTGAAGCTTTGTGAAATCAGTTATAAAATTTGCATCCCTTTGAATATCTTTTTTCAAATTTTGATAAAGAAATCTTTTATTATTCAACATGAAGCTTATTTGTGAAGCTTTGTGAAATCAGTTATAAAAACTACATCCCTTTGAATATCTTTTTTCAAATTTTGATAAAGAAATCTTTTATTATTCAACATGAAGCTTATTTGTGAAGCTTTGTGAAATCAGTTATAAAAACTACATCCCTTTGAATATCTTTTTTCAAATTTTGATAAAGAAATCTTTTATTATTCAACATGAAGCTTATTTGTGAAGCTTTGTGAAATCAGTTATAAAAACTACATCCCTTTGAATATCTTTTTTCAAATTTTGATAAAGAAATCTTTTATTATTCAACATGAAGCTTATTTGTGAAGCTTTGTGAAATCAGTTATAAAAACTACATCCCTTTGAATATCTTTTTTCAAATTTTGATAAAGAAATCTTTTATTATTCAACATGAAGCTTATTTGTGAAGCTTTGTGAAATCAGTTATAAAAACTACATCCCTTTGAATATCTTGTTAGAATTTTGATAAAGAAATCTTTTATTGTTCAACATTAAGCTTATTTGTGAAGCTTTGTGAAATCAGTTATAAAATTTGCATCCCTTTGAATATCTTTTTTCAAATTTTGATAAAGAAATCTTTTATTATTCAACATGAAGCTTATTTGTGAAGCTTTGTGAAATCAGTTATAAAAACTACATCCCTTTGAATATCTTGTTCGAATTTTGATAAAGAAATCTTTTATTGTTCAACATTAAGCTTATTTGTGAAGCTTTGTGAAATCAGTTATAAAAACTACATCCCTTTGAATATCTTGTTAGAATTTTGATAAAGAAATCTTTTATTGTTCAACATGAAGCTTATTTGTGAAGCTTTGTGAAATCAGTTATAAAAACTACATCCCTTTGAATATCTTGTTAGAATTTTGATAAAGAAATCTTTTATTGTTCAACATGAAGCTTATTTGTGAAGCTTTGTGAAATCAGTTATAAAAACTACATCCCTTTGAATGTCTTGTTAGAATTTTGATAAAGAAATCTTTTATTGTTCAACATGAAGCTTATTTGTGAAGCTTTGTGAAATCAGTTATAAAATTTGCATCCCTTTGAATATCTTTTTTCAAATTTTGATAAAGAAATCTTTATTATCAACATGAAGCTTATTTGTGAAGCTTTGTGAAATCAGTTATAAAAACTACATCCCTTTGAATATCTTGTTAGAATTTTGATAAAGAAATCTTTTATTATTCAACATGAAGCTTATTTGTGAAGCTTTGTGAAATCAGTTATAAAATTTGCATCCCTTTGAATATCTTTTTTCAAATTTTGATAAAGAAATCTTTATTATCAACATGAAGCTTATTTGTGAAGCTTTGTGAAATCAGTTATAAAAACTACATCCCTTTGAATATCTTGTTAGAAATTTGATGAAGAAATCTTTTATTGTTCAACATGAAGCTTATTCGTGAAGCTTTGTGAAATCAGTTATAAAAACTACATCCCTTTGAATATCTTGTTAGAATTTTGATAAAGAAATCTTTTATTGTTCAACATGAAGCTTATTTGTGAAGCTTTGTGAAATCAGTTATAAAATTTGCATCCCTTTGAATATCTTTTTTCAAATTTTGATAAAGAAATCTTTATTATCAACATGAAGCTTATTTGTGAAGCTTTGTGAAATCAGTTATAAAAACTACATCCCTTTGAATATCTTGTTAGAATTTTGATAAAGAAATCTTTTATTATTCAACATGAAGCTTATTTGTGAAGCTTTGTGAAATCAGTTATAAAATTTGCATCCCTTTGAATATCTTTTTTCAAATTTTGATAAAGAAATCTTTATTATCAACATGAAGCTTATTTGTGAAGCTTTGTGAAATCAGTTATAAAAACTACATCCCTTTGAATATCTTGTTAGAATTTTGATAAAGAAATCTTTTATTGTTCAACATGAAGCTTATTCGTGAAGCTTTGTGAAATCAGTTATAAAAACTACATCCCTTTGAATATCTTGTTAGAATTTTGATAAAGAAATCTTTTATTGTTCAACATGAAGCTTATTTGTGAAGCTTTGTGAAATCAGTTATAAAATTTGCATCCCTTTGAATATCTTTTTTCAAATTTTGATAAAGAAATCTTTATTATCAACATGAAGCTTATTTGTGAAGCTTTGTGAAATCAGTTATAAAAACTACATCCCTTTGAATATCTTGTTAGAATTTTGATAAAGAAATCTATTATTGTTCAACATGAAGCTTATTCGTGAAGCTTTGTGAAATCAGTTATAAAATCTACATCCCTTTGAATATCTTGTTAGAATTTTGATAAAGAAATCTTTTATTGTTCAACATGAAGCTTATTTGTGAAGATTTGTGAAATCAGTTATAAAAACTACATCCCTTTGAATATCTTGTTAGAATTTTGATAAAGAAATCTTTTATTGTTCAACATGAAGCTTATTTGTGAAGCTTTGTGAAATCAGTTATAAAATCTACATCCCTTTGAATATCTTGTTAGAATTTTGATAAAGAAATCTTTTATTGTTCAACATGAAGCTTATTTGTGAAGCTTTGTGAAATCAGTTATAAAAACTACATCCCTTTGAATATCTTGTTAGAATTTTGATAAAGAAATCTTTTATTGTTCAACATGAAGCTTATTTGTGAAGCTTTGTGAAATCAGTTATAAAAACTACATCCCTTTGAATGTCTTGTTAGAATTTTGATAAAGAAATCTTTTATTGTTCAACATGAAGCTTATTTGTGAAGCTTTGTGAAATCAGTTATAAAATTTGCATCCCTTTGAATATCTTTTTTCAAATTTTGATAAAGAAATCTTTTATTATTCAACATGAAGCTTATTTGTGAAGCTTTGTGAAATCAGTTATAAAAACTACATCCCTTTGAATATCTTTTTAGAATTTTGATAAAGAAATCTTTTATTGTTCAACATGAAGCTTATTTGTGAAGCTTTGTGAAATCAGTTATAAAATTTGCATCCCTTTGAATATCTTTTTTCAAATTTTGATAAAGAAAACTTTATTATCAACATGAAGCTTATTTGTGAAGCTTTGTGAAATCAGTTATAAAATTTGCATCCCTTTGAATATCTTGTTAGAATTTTGATAAAGAAATCTTTTATTATTCAACATGAAGCTTATTTGTGAAGCTTTGTGAAATCAGTTATAAAAACTACATCCCTTTGAATATCTTGTTAGAATTTTGATAAAGAAATCTTTTATTGTTCAACATGAAGCTTATTTGTGAAGCTTTGTGAAATCTGTTATAAAATTTGCATCCCTTTGAATATCTTTTTTCAAATTTTGATAAAGAAATCTTTATTATCAACATGAAGCTTATTTGTGAAGCTTTGTGAAATCAGTTATAAAATTTGCATCCCTTTGAATATCTTGTTAGAATTTTGATAAAGAAATCTTTTATTATTCAACATGAAGCTTATTTGTGAAGCTTTGTGAAATCAGTTATAAAAACTACATCCCTTTGAATATCTTGTTAGAATTTTGATAAAGAAATCTATTATTGTTCAACATGAAGCTTATTCATGAAGCTTTGTGAAATCAGTTATAAAAACTACATCCCTTTGAATGTCTTGTTAGAATTTTGATAAAGAAATCTTTTATTGTTCAACATGAAGCTTATTTGTGAAGCTTTGTGAAATCAGTTATAAAAACTACATCCCTTTGAATATCTTGTTAGAATTTTGATAAAGAAATCTTTTATTGTTCAACATGAAGCTTATTTGTGAAGCTTTGTGAAATCAGTTATAAAAACTACATCCCTTTGAATGTCTTGTTAGAATTTTGATAAAGAAATCTTTTATTGTTCAACATGAAGCTTATTTGTGAAGCTTTGTGAAATCAGTTATAAAAACTACATCCCTTTGAATGTCTTGTTAGAATTTTGATAAAGAAATCTTTTATTGTTCAACATGAAGCTTATTTGTGAAGCTTTGTGAAATCAGTTATAAAATTTGCATCCCTTTGAATATCTTTTTTCAAATTTTGATAAAGAAATCTTTTATTATTCAACATGAAGCTTATTTGTGAAGCTTTGTGAAATCAGTTATAAAAACTACATCCCTTTGAATATCTTGTTAGAATTTTGATAAAGAAATCTTTTATTGTTCAACATGAAGCTTATTTGTGAAGCTTTGTGAAATCAGTTATAAAAACTACATCCCTTTGAATGTCTTGTTAGAATTTTGATAAAGAAATCTTTTATTGTTCAACATGAAGCTTATTTGTGAAGCTTTGTGAAATCAGTTATAAAAACTACATCCCTTTGAATGTCTTGTTAGAATTTTGATAAAGAAATCTTTTATTGTTCAACATGAAGCTTATTTGTGAAGCTTTGTGAAATCAGTTATAAAATTTGCATCCCTTTGAATATCTTTTTTCAAATTTTGATAAAGAAATCTTTTATTATTCAACATGAAGCTTATTTGTGAAGCTTTGTGAAATCAGTTATAAAAACTACATCCCTTTGAATATCTTGTTAGAATTTTGATAAAGAAATCTTTTATTGTTCAACATGAAGCTTATTTGTGAAGCTTTGTGAAATCAGTTATAAAATTTGCATCCCTTTGAATATCTTTTTTCAAATTTTGATAAAGAAATCTTTATTATCAACATGAAGCTTATTTGTGAAGCTTTGTGAAATCAGTTATAAAAACTACATCCCTTTGAATATCTTGTTAGAATTTTGATAAAGAAATCTATTATTGTTCAACATGAAGCTTATTCGTGACGCTTTGTGAAATCAGTTATAAAAACTACATCCCTTTGAATGTCTTGTTAGAATTTTGATAAAGAAATCTTTTATTGTTCAACATGAAGCTTATTTGTGAAGCTTTGTGAAATCAGTTATAAAAACTACATCCCTTTGAATATCTTGTTAGAATTTTGATAAAGAAATCTTTTATTGTTCAACATGAAGCTTATTTGTGAAGCTTTGTGAAATCAGTTATAAAAACTACATCCCTTTGAATATCTTGTTAGAATTTTGATAAAGAAATCTTTTATTGTTCAACATGAAGCTTATTTGTGAAGCTTTGTGAAATCAGTTATAAAAACTACATCCCTTTGAATGTCTTGTTAGAATTTTGATAAAGAAATCTTTTATTGTTCAACATGAAGCTTATTTGTGAAGCTTTGTGAAATCAGTTATAAAATTTGCATCCCTTTGAATATCTTTTTTCAAATTTTGATAAAGAAATCTTTATTATCAACATGAAGCTTATTTGTGAAGCTTTGTGAAATCAGTTATAAAAACTACATCCCTTTGAATATCTTGTTAGAATTTTGATAAAGAAATCTTTTATTGTTCAACATGAAGCTTATTCATGAAGCTTTGTGAAATCAGTTATAAAAACTACATCCCTTTGAATATCTTGTTAGAATTTTGATAAAGAAATCTTTTATTGTTCAACATGAAGCTTATTTGTGAAGCTTTGTGAAATCAGTTATAAAATTTGCATCCCTTTGAATATCTTTTTTCAAATTTTGATAAAGAAATCTTTATTATCAACATGAAGCTTATTTGTGAAGCTTTGTGAAATCAGTTATAAAAACTACATCCCTTTGAATATCTTGTTAGAATTTTGATAAAGAAATCTTTTATTATTCAACATGAAGCTTATTTGTGAAGCTTTGTGAAATCAGTTATAAAATTTGCATCCCTTTGAATATCTTTTTTCAAATTTTGATAAAGAAATCTTTATTATCAACATGAAGCTTATTTGTGAAGCTTTGTGAAATCAGTTATAAAAACTACATCCCTTTGAATATCTTGTTAGAATTTTGATAAAGAAATCTTTTATTGTTCAACATGAAGCTTATTCGTGAAGCTTTGTGAAATCAGTTATAAAAACTACATCCCTTTGAATATCTTGTTAGAATTTTGATAAAGAAATCTTTTATTGTTCAACATGAAGCTTATTTGTGAAGCTTTGTGAAATCAGTTATAAAATTTGCATCCCTTTGAATATCTTTTTTCAAATTTTGATAAAGAAATCTTTATTATCAACATGAAGCTTATTTGTGAAGCTTTGTGAAATCAGTTATAAAAACTGCATCCCTTTGAATATCTTGTTAGAATTTTGATAAAGAAATCTATTATTGTTCAACATGAAGCTTATTTGTGAAGCTTTGTGAAATCAGTTATAAAATCTACATCCCTTTGAATATCTTGTTAGAATTTTGATAAAGAAATCTTTTATTGTTCAACATGAAGCTTATTTGTGAAGCTTTGTGAAATCAGTTATAAAAACTACATCCCTTTGAATATCTTGTTAGAATTTTGATAAAGAAATCTTTTATTGTTCAACATGAAGCTTATTTGTGAAGCTTTGTGAAATCAGTTATAAAATCTACATCCCTTTGAATATCTTGTTAGAATTTTGATAAAGAAATCTTTTATTGTTCAACATGAAGCTTATTTGTGAAGCTTTGTGAAATCAGTTATAAAAACTACATCCCTTTGAATATCTTGTTAGAATTTTGATAAAGAAATCTTTTATTGTTCAACATGAAGCTTATTTGTAAAGCTTTGTGAAATCAGTTATAAAAACTTCATCCCTTTGAATGTCTTGTTAGAATTTTGATAAAGAAATCTTTTATTGTTCAACATGAAGCTTATTTGTGAAGCTTTGTGAAATCAGTTATAAAATTTGCATCCCTTTGAATATCTTTTTTCAAATTTTGATAAAGAAATCTTTTATTATTCAACATGAAGCTTATTTGTGAAGCTTTGTGAAATCAGTCATAAAAACTACATCCCTTTGAATATCTTGTTAGAATTTTGATAAAGAAATCTTTTATTGTTCAACATGAAGCTTATTTGTGAAGCTTTGTGAAATCAGTTATAAAATTTGCATCCCTTTGAATATCTTTTTTCAAATTTTGATAAAGAAATCTTTATTATCAACATGAAGCTTATTTGTGAAGCTTTGTGAAATAAGTTATAAAATTTGCATCCCTTTGAATATCTTGTTAGAATTTTGATAAAGAAATCTTTTATTATTCAACATGAAGCTTATTTGTGAAGCTTTGTGAAATCAGTTATAAAAACTACACCCCTTTGAATATCTTGTTAGAATTTTGATAAAGAAATCTATTATTGTTCAACATGAAGCTTATTCGTGAAGCTTTGTGAAATCAGTTATAAAAACTACATCCCTTTGAATGTCTTGTTAGAATTTTGATAAAGAAATCTTTTATTGTTCAACATGAAGCTTATTTGTGAAGCTTTGTGAAATCAGTTATAAAAACTACATCCCTTTGAATATCTTGTTAGAATTTTGATAAAGAAATCTTTTATTGTTCAACATGAAGCTTATTTGTGAAGCTTTGTGAAATCAGTTATAAAAACTACATCCCTTTGAATGTCTTGTTAGAATTTTGATAAAGAAATCTTTTATTGTTCAACATGAAGCTTATTTGTGAAGCTTTGTGAAATCAGTTATAAAAACTACATCCCTTTGAATGTCTTGTTAGAATTTTGATAAAGAAATCTTTTATTGTTCAACATGAAGCTTATTTGTGAAGCTTTGTGAAATCAGTTATAAAAACTACATCCCTTTGAATGTCTTGTTAGAATTTTGATAAAGAAATCTTTTATTGTTCAACATGAAGCTTATTTGTGAAGCTTTGTGAAATCAGTTATAAAATTTGCATCCCTTTGAATATCTTTTTTCAAATTTTGATAAAGAAATCTTTTATTATTCAACATGAAGCTTATTTGTGAAGCTTTGTGAAATCAGTTATAAAAACTACATCCCTTTGAATATCTTGTTAGAATTTTGATAAAGAAATCTTTTATTGTTCAACATGAAGCTTATTTGTGAAGCTTTGTGAAATCAGTTATAAAATTTGCATCCCTTTGAATATCTTTTTTCAAATTTTGATAAAGAAATCTTTATTATCAACATGAAGCTTATTTGTGAAGCTTTGTGAAATCAGTTATAAAAACTACATCCCTTTGAATATCTTGTTAGAATTTTGATAAAGAAATCTATTATTGTTCAACATGAAGCTTATTCGTGAAGCTTTGTGAAATCAGTTATAAAAACTACATCCCTTTGAATGTCTTGTTAGAATTTTGATAAAGAAATCTTTTATTGTTCAACATGAAGCTTATTTGTGAAGCTTTGTGAAATCAGTTATAAAAACTACATCCCTTTGAATATCTTGTTAGAATTTTGATAAAGAAATCTTTTATTGTTCAACATGAAGCTTATTTGTGAAGCTTTGTGAAATCAGTTATAAAAACTACATCCCTTTGAATGTCTTGTTAGAATTTTGATAAAGAAATCTTTTATTGTTCAACATGAAGCTTATTTGTGAAGCTTTGTGAAATCAGTTATAAAATTTGCATCCCTTTGAATATCTTTTTTCAAATTTTGATAAAGAAATCTATTATTGTTCAACATGAAGCTTATTCGTGAAGCTTTGTGAAATCAGTTATAAAAACTACATCCCTTTGAATATCTAGTTAGAATTTTGATAAAGAAATCTTTTATTGTTCAACATGAAGCTTATTTGTGAAGCTTTGTGAAATCGGTTATAAAATCTACATCCCTTTGAATGTCTTGTTAGAATTTTGATAAAGAAATCTATTATTGTTCAACATGAAGCTTATTCGTGAAGCTTTGTGAAATCAGTTATAAAAACTACATCCCTTTGAATATCTTGTTAGAATTTTGATAAAGAAATCTATTATTGTTCAACATGAAGCTTATTCGTGAATCTTTGTGAAATCAGTTATAAAAACTACATCCCTTTGAATATCTTGTTCGAATTTTGATAAAAAAATCTTTTATTGTTCAACATGAAGCTTATTTGTGAAGCTTTGTGAAATCAGTTATAAAAACTACATCCCTTTGAATGTCTTGTTAGAATTTTGATAAAGAAATCTTTTATTGTTCAACATGAAGCTTATTTGTGAAGCTTTGTGAAATCAGTTATAAAAACTACATCCCTTTGAATATCTTGTTAGAATTTTGATAAAGAAATCTTTTATTGTTCAACATGAAGCTTATTTGTGAAGCTTTGTGAAATCAGTTATAAAAACTACATCCCTTTGAATGTCTTGTTAGAATTTTGATAAAGAAATCTATTATTGTTCAACATGAAGCTTATTCGTGAAGCTTTGTGAAATCAGTTATAAAAACTACATCCCTTTGAATGTCTTGTTAGAATTTTGATAAAGAAATCTTTTATTGTTCAACATGAAGCTTATTTGTGAAGCTTTGTGAAATCAGTTATAAAAACTACATCCCTTTGAATATCTTGTTAGAATTTTGATAAAGAAATCTTTTATTGTTCAACATGAAGCTTATTTGTGAAGCTTTGTGAAATCAGTTATAAAAACTACATCCCTTTGAATGTCTTGTTAGAATTTTGATAAAGAAATCTTTTATTGTTCAACATGAAGCTTATTTGTGAAGCTTTGTGAAATCAGTTATAAAATTTGCATCCCTTTGAATATCTTTTTTCAAATTTTGATAAAGAAATCTTTTATTATTCAACATGAAGCTTATTTGTGAAGCTTTGTGAAATCAGTTATAAAAACTACATCCCTTTGAATATCTTGTTAGAATTTTGATAAAGAAATCTTTTATTGTTCAACATGAAGCTTATTTGTGAAGCTTTGTGAAATCAGTTATAAAATTTGCATCCCTTTGAATATCTTTTTTCAAATTTTGATAAAGAAATCTTTATTATCAACATGAAGCTTATTTGTGAAGCTTTGTGAAATCAGTTATAAAAACTACATCCCTTTGAATATCTTGTTAGAATTTTGATAAAGAAATCTATTATTGTTCAACATGAAGCTTATTTGTGAAGCTTTGTGAAATCAGTTATAAAATCTACATCCCTTTGAATATCTTGTTAGAATTTTGATAAAGAAATCTTTTATTGTTCAACATGAAGCTTATTTGTGAAGCTTTGTGAAATCAGTTATAAAAACTACATCCCTTTGAATATCTTGTTAGAATTTTGATAAAGAAATCTTTTATTGTTCAACATGAAGCTTATTTGTGAAGCTTTGTGAAATCAGTTATAAAAACTACATCCCTTTGAATGTCTTGTTAGAATTTTGATAAAGAAATCTTTTATTGTTCAACATGAAGCTTATTTGTGAAGCTTTGTGAAATCAGTTATAAAATTTGCATCCCTTTGAATATCTTTTTTCAAATTTTGATAAAGAAATCTTTTATTATTCAACATGAAGCTTATTTGTGAAGCTTTGTGAAATCAGTCATAAAAACTACATCCCTTTGAATATCTTGTTAGAATTTTGATAAAGAAATCTTTTATTGTTCAACATGAAGCTTATTTGTGAAGCTTTGTGAAATCAGTTATAAAATTTGCATCCCTTTGAATATCTTTTTTCAAATTTTGATAAAGAAATCTTTATTATCAACATGAAGCTTATTTGTGAAGCTTTGTGAAATCAGTTATAAAATTTGCATCCCTTTGAATATCTTGTTAGAATTTTGATAAAGAAATCTTTTATTATTCAACATGAAACTTATTTGTGAAGCTTTGTGAAATCAGTTATAAAAACTACATCCCTTTGAATATCTTGTTAGAATTTTGATAAAGAAATCTATTATTGTTCAACATGAAGCTTATTCGTGAAGCTTTGTGAAATCAGTTATAAAAACTACATCCCTTTGAATGTCTTGTTAGAATTTTGATAAAGAAATCTATTATTGTTCAACATGAAGCTTATTCGTGAAGCTTTGTGAAATCAGTTATAAAAACTACATCCCTTTGAATGTCTTGTTAGAATTTTGATAAAGAAATCTTTTATTGTTCAACATGAAGCTTATTTGTGAAGCTTTGTGAAATCAGTTATAAAAACTACATCCCTTTGAATATCTTGTTAGAATTTTGATAAAGAAATCTTTTATTGTTCAACATGAAGCTTATTTGTGAAGCTTTGTGAAATCAGTTATAAAAACTACATCCCTTTGAATGTCTTGTTAGAATTTTGATAAAGAAATCTTTTATTGTTCAACATGAAGCTTATTTGTGAAGCTTTGTGAAATCAGTTATAAAATTTGCATCCCTTTGAATATCTTTTTTCAAATTTTGATAAAGAAATCTATTATTGTTCAACATGAAGCTTATTCGTGAAGCTTTGTGAAATCAGTTATAAAAACTACATCCCTTTGAATATCTTGTTAGAATTTTGATAAAGAAATCTTTTATTGTTCAACATGAAGCTTATTTGTGAAGCTTTGTGAAATCGGTTATAAAATCTACATCCCTTTGAATGTCTTGTTAGAATTTTGATAAAGAAATCTATTATTGTTCAACATGAAGCTTATTCGTGAAGCTTTGTGAAATCAGTTATAAAAACTACATCCCTTTGAATATCTTGTTAGAATTTTGATAAAGAAATCTATTATTGTTCAACATGAAGCTTATTCGTGAATCTTTGTGAAATCAGTTATAAAAACTACATCCCTTTGAATATCTTGTTCGAATTTTGATAAAGAAATCTTTTATTGTTCAACATGAAGCTTATTTGTGAAGCTTTGTGAAATCAGTTATAAAAACTACATCCCTTTGAATGTCTTGTTAGAATTTTGATAAAGAAATCTTTTATTGTTCAACATGAAGCTTATTTGTGAAGCTTTGTGAAATCAGTTATAAAAACTACATCCCTTTGAATATCTTGTTAGAATTTTGATAAAGAAATCTTTTATTGTTCAACATGAAGCTTATTTGTGAAGCTTTGTGAAATCAGTTATAAAAACTACATCCCTTTGAATGTCGTGTTAGAATTTTGATAAAGAAATCTATTATTGTTCAACATGAAGCTTATTCGTGAAGCTTTGTGAAATCAGTTATAAAAACTACATCCCTTTGAATGTCTTGTTAGAATTTTGATAAAGAAATCTTTTATTGTTCAACATGAAGCTTATTTGTGAAGCTTTGTGAAATCAGTTATAAAAACTACATCCCTTTGAATATCTTGTTAGAATTTTGATAAAGAAATCTTTTATTGTTCAACATGAAGCTTATTTGTGAAGCTTTGTGAAATCAGTTATAAAAACTACATCCCTTTGAATGTCTTGTTAGAATTTTGATAAAGAAATCTTTTATTGTTCAACATGAAGCTTATTTGTGAAGCTTTGTGAAATCAGTTATAAAATTTGCATCCCTTTGAATATCTTTTTTCAAATTTTGATAAAGAAATCTTTTATTATTCAACATGAAGCTTATTTGTGAAGCTTTGTGAAATCAGTTATAAAAACTACATCCCTTTGAATATCTTGTTAGAATTTTGATAAAGAAATCTTTTATTGTTCAACATGAAGCTTATTTGTGAAGCTTTGTGAAATCAGTTATAAAATTTGCATCCCTTTGAATATCTTTTTTCAAATTTTGATAAAGAAATCTTTATTATCAACATGAAGCTTATTTGTGAAGCTTTGTGAAATCAGTTATAAAAACTACATCCCTTTGAATATCTTGTTAGAATTTTGATAAAGAAATCTATTATTGTACAACATGAAGCTTATTCGTGAAGCTTTGTGAAATCAGTTATAAAAACTACATCCCTTTGAATATCTTGTTCGAATTTTGATAAAGAAATCTATTATTGTTCAACATGAAGCTTATTTGTGAAGCTTTGTGAAATCAGTTATAAAATTTGCATCCCTTTGAATATCTTTTTTCAAATTTTGATAAAGAAATCTTTTATTATTCAACATGAAGCTTATTTGTGAAGCTTTGTGAAATCAGTTATAAAAACTACATCCCTTTGAATATCTTGTTAGAATTTTGATAAAGAAATCTTTTATTGTTCAACATGAAGCTTATTTGTGAAGCTTTGTGAAATCAGTTATAAAATTTGCATCCCTTTGAATATCTTTTTTCAAATTTTGATAAAGAAATCTTTTATTATTCAACATGAAGCTTATTTGTGAAGCTTTGTGAAATCAGTTATAAAAACTACATCCCTTTGAATATCTTGTTAGAATTTTGATAAAGAAATCTTTTATTGTTCAACATGAAGCTTATTTGTGAAGCTTTGTGAAATCAGTTATAAAATTTGCATCCCTTTGAATATCTTTTTTCAAATTTTGATAAAGAAATCTTTATTATCAACATGAAGCTTATTTGTGAAGCTTTGTGAAATCAGTTATAAAAACTACATCCCTTTGAATATCTTGTTAGAATTTTGATAAAGAAATCTTTTATTGTTCAACATGAAGCTTATTTGTGAAGCTTTGTGAAATCAGTTATAAAAACTACATCCCTTTGAATATCTTGTTAGAATTTTGATAAAGAAATCTTTTATTGTTCAACATGAAGCTTATTTGTGAAGCTTTGTGAAATCAGTTATAAAAACTACATCCCTTTGAATGTTTTGTTAGAATTTTGATAAAGAAATCTTTTATTGTTCAACATGAAGCTTATTTGTGAAGCTTTGTGAAATCAGTTATAAAATTTGCATCCCTTTGAATATCTTTTTTCAAATTTTGATAAAGAAATCTTTTATTATTCAACATGAAGCTTATTTGTGAAGCTTTGTGAAATCAGTTATAAAATTTGCATCCCTTTGAATATCTTTTTTCAAATTTTGATAAAGAAATCTTTTATTATTCAACATGAAGCTTATTTGTGAAGCTTTGTGAAATCAGTTATAAAATTTGCATCCCTTTGAATATCTTTTTTCAAATTTTGATAAAGAAATCTTTTATTATTCAACATGAAGCTTATTTGTGAAGCTTTGTGAAATCAGTTATAAAAACTACATCCCTTTGAATATCTTGTTAGAATTTTGATAAAGAAATCTTTTATTGTTCAACATGAAGCTTATTTGTGAAGCTTTGTGAAATCAGTTATAAAATTTGCATCCCTTTGAATATCTTTTTTCAAATTTTGATAAAGAAATCTTTATTATCAACATGAAGCTTATTTGTGAAGCTTTGTGAAATCAGTTATAAAAACTACATCCCTTTGAATATCTTGTTAGAATTTTGATAAAGAAATCTTTTATTGTTCAACATGAAGCTTATTTGTGAAGCTTTGTGAAATCTGTTATAAAATTTGCATCCCTTTGAATATCTTTTTTCAAATTTTGATAAAGAAATCTTTATTATCAACATGAAGCTTATTTGTGAAGCTTTGTGAAATCAGTTATAAAATTTGCATCCCTTTGAATATCTTGTTAGAATTTTGATAAAGAAATCTTTTATTATTCAACATGAAGCTTATTTGTGAAGCTTTGTGAAATCAGTTATAAAAACTACATCCCTTTGAATATCTTGTTAGAATTTTGATAAAGAAATCTATTATTGTTCAACATGAAGCTTATTCATGAAGCTTTGTGAAATCAGTTATAAAAACTACATCCCTTTGAATGTCTTGTTAGAATTTTGATAAAGAAATCTTTTATTGTTCAACATGAAGCTTATTTGTGAAGCTTTGTGAAATCAGTTATAAAAACTACATCCCTTTGAATATCTTGTTAGAATTTTGATAAAGAAATCTTTTATTGTTCAACATGAAGCTTATTTGTGAAGCTTTGTGAAATCAGTTATAAAAACTACATCCCTTTGAATGTCTTGTTAGAATTTTGATAAAGAAATCTTTTATTGTTCAACATGAAGCTTATTTGTGAAGCTTTGTGAAATCAGTTATAAAAACTACATCCCTTTGAATGTCTTGTTAGAATTTTGATAAAGAAATCTTTTATTGTTCAACATGAAGCTTATTTGTGAAGCTTTGTGAAATCAGTTATAAAATTTGCATCCCTTTGAATATCTTTTTTCAAATTTTGATAAAGAAATCTTTTATTATTCAACATGAAGCTTATTTGTGAAGCTTTGTGAAATCAGTTATAAAAACTACATCCCTTTGAATATCTTGTTAGAATTTTGATAAAGAAATCTTTTATTGTTCAACATGAAGCTTATTTGTGAAGCTTTGTGAAATCAGTTATAAAAACTACATCCCTTTGAATGTCTTGTTAGAATTTTGATAAAGAAATCTTTTATTGTTCAACATGAAGCTTATTTGTGAAGCTTTGTGAAATCAGTTATAAAAACTACATCCCTTTGAATGTCTTGTTAGAATTTTGATAAAGAAATCTTTTATTGTTCAACATGAAGCTTATTTGTGAAGCTTTGTGAAATCAGTTATAAAATTTGCATCCCTTTGAATATCTTTTTTCAAATTTTGATAAAGAAATCTTTTATTATTCAACATGAAGCTTATTTGTGAAGCTTTGTGAAATCAGTTATAAAAACTACATCCCTTTGAATATCTTGTTAGAATTTTGATAAAGAAATCTTTTATTGTTCAACATGAAGCTTATTTGTGAAGCTTTGTGAAATCAGTTATAAAATTTGCATCCCTTTGAATATCTTTTTTCAAATTTTGATAAAGAAATCTTTATTATCAACATGAAGCTTATTTGTGAAGCTTTGTGAAATCAGTTATAAAAACTACATCCCTTTGAATATCTTGTTAGAATTTTGATAAAGAAATCTATTATTGTTCAACATGAAGCTTATTCGTGACGCTTTGTGAAATCAGTTATAAAAACTACATCCCTTTGAATGTCTTGTTAGAATTTTGATAAAGAAATCTTTTATTGTTCAACATGAAGCTTATTTGTGAAGCTTTGTGAAATCAGTTATAAAAACTACATCCCTTTGAATATCTTGTTAGAATTTTGATAAAGAAATCTTTTATTGTTCAACATGAAGCTTATTTGTGAAGCTTTGTGAAATCAGTTATAAAAACTACATCCCTTTGAATATCTTGTTAGAATTTTGATAAAGAAATCTTTTATTGTTCAACATGAAGCTTATTTGTGAAGCTTTGTGAAATCAGTTATAAAAACTACATCCCTTTGAATGTCTTGTTAGAATTTTGATAAAGAAATCTTTTATTGTTCAACATGAAGCTTATTTGTGAAGCTTTGTGAAATCAGTTATAAAATTTGCATCCCTTTGAATATCTTTTTTCAAATTTTGATAAAGAAATCTTTATTATCAACATGAAGCTTATTTGTGAAGCTTTGTGAAATCAGTTATAAAAACTACATCCCTTTGAATATCTTGTTAGAATTTTGATAAAGAAATCTTTTATTGTTCAACATGAAGCTTATTCATGAAGCTTTGTGAAATCAGTTATAAAAACTACATCCCTTTGAATATCTTGTTAGAATTTTGATAAAGAAATCTTTTATTGTTCAACATGAAGCTTATTTGTGAAGCTTTGTGAAATCAGTTATAAAATTTGCATCCCTTTGAATATCTTTTTTCAAATTTTGATAAAGAAATCTTTATTATCAACATGAAGCTTATTTGTGAAGCTTTGTGAAATCAGTTATAAAAACTACATCCCTTTGAATATCTTGTTAGAATTTTGATAAAGAAATCTTTTATTATTCAACATGAAGCTTATTTGTGAAGCTTTGTGAAATCAGTTATAAAATTTGCATCCCTTTGAATATCTTTTTTCAAATTTTGATAAAGAAATCTTTATTATCAACATGAAGCTTATTTGTGAAGCTTTGTGAAATCAGTTATAAAAACTACATCCCTTTGAATATCTTGTTAGAATTTTGATAAAGAAATCTTTTATTGTTCAACATGAAGCTTATTCGTGAAGCTTTGTGAAATCAGTTATAAAAACTACATCCCTTTGAATATCTTGTTAGAATTTTGATAAAGAAATCTTTTATTGTTCAACATGAAGCTTATTTGTGAAGCTTTGTGAAATCAGTTATAAAATTTGCATCCCTTTGAATATCTTTTTTCAAATTTTGATAAAGAAATCTTTATTATCAACATGAAGCTTATTTGTGAAGCTTTGTGAAATCAGTTATAAAAACTGCATCCCTTTGAATATCTTGTTAGAATTTTGATAAAGAAATCTATTATTGTTCAACATGAAGCTTATTTGTGAAGCTTTGTGAAATCAGTTATAAAATCTACATCCCTTTGAATATCTTGTTAGAATTTTGATAAAGAAATCTTTTATTGTTCAACATGAAGCTTATTTGTGAAGCTTTGTGAAATCAGTTATAAAAACTACATCCCTTTGAATATCTTGTTAGAATTTTGATAAAGAAATCTTTTATTGTTCAACATGAAGCTTATTTGTGAAGCTTTGTGAAATCAGTTATAAAATCTACATCCCTTTGAATATCTTGTTAGAATTTTGATAAAGAAATCTTTTATTGTTCAACATGAAGCTTATTTGTGAAGCTTTGTGAAATCAGTTATAAAAACTACATCCCTTTGAATATCTTGTTAGAATTTTGATAAAGAAATCTTTTATTGTTCAACATGAAGCTTATTTGTAAAGCTTTGTGAAATCAGTTATAAAAACTTCATCCCTTTGAATGTCTTGTTAGAATTTTGATAAAGAAATCTTTTATTGTTCAACATGAAGCTTATTTGTGAAGCTTTGTGAAATCAGTTATAAAATTTGCATCCCTTTGAATATCTTTTTTCAAATTTTGATAAAGAAATCTTTTATTATTCAACATGAAGCTTATTTGTGAAGCTTTGTGAAATCAGTCATAAAAACTACATCCCTTTGAATATCTTGTTAGAATTTTGATAAAGAAATCTTTTATTGTTCAACATGAAGCTTATTTGTGAAGCTTTGTGAAATCAGTTATAAAATTTGCATCCCTTTGAATATCTTTTTTCAAATTTTGATAAAGAAATCTTTATTATCAATATGAAGCTTATTTGTGAAGCTTTGTGAAATAAGTTATAAAATTTGCATCCCTTTGAATATCTTGTTAGAATTTTGATAAAGAAATCTTTTATTATTCAACATGAAGCTTATTTGTGAAGCTTTGTGAAATCAGTTATAAAAACTACACCCCTTTGAATATCTTGTTAGAATTTTGATAAAGAAATCTATTATTGTTCAACATGAAGCTTATTCGTGAAGCTTTGTGAAATCAGTTATAAAAACTACATCCCTTTGAATGTCTTGTTAGAATTTTGATAAAGAAATCTTTTATTGTTCAACATGAAGCTTATTTGTGAAGCTTTGTGAAATCAGTTATAAAAACTACATCCCTTTGAATATCTTGTTAGAATTTTGATAAAGAAATCTTTTATTGTTCAACATGAAGCTTATTTGTGAAGCTTTGTGAAATCAGTTATAAAAACTACATCCCTTTGAATGTCTTGTTAGAATTTTGATAAAGAAATCTTTTATTGTTCAACATGAAGCTTATTTGTGAAGCTTTGTGAAATCAGTTATAAAAACTACATCCCTTTGAATGTCTTGTTAGAATTTTGATAAAGAAATCTTTTATTGTTCAACATGAAGCTTATTTGTGAAGCTTTGTGAAATCAGTTATAAAATTTGCATCCCTTTGAATATCTTTTTTCAAATTTTGATAAAGAAATCTTTATTATCAACATGAAGCTTATTTGTGAAGCTTTGTGAAATCAGTTATAAAAACTACATCCCTTTGAATATCTTGTTAGAATTTTGATAAAGAAATCTATTATTGTTCAACATGAAGCTTATTCGTGAAGCTTTGTGAAATCAGTTATAAAAACTACATCCCTTTGAATGTCTTGTTAGAATTTTGATAAAGAAATCTTTTATTGTTCAACATGAAGCTTATTTGTGAAGCTTTGTGAAATCAGTTATAAAAACTACATCCCTTTGAATATCTTGTTAGAATTTTGATAAAGAAATCTTTTATTGTTCAACATGAAGCTTATTTGTGAAGCTTTGTGAAATCAGTTATAAAAACTACATCCCTTTGAATGTCTTGTTAGAATTTTGATAAAGAAATCTTTTATTGTTCAACATGAAGCTTATTTGTGAAGCTTTGTGAAATCAGTTATAAAATTTGCATCCCTTTGAATATCTTTTTTCAAATTTTGATAAAGAAATCTATTATTGTTCAACATGAAGCTTATTCGTGAAGCTTTGTGAAATCAGTTATAAAAACTACATCCCTTTGAATATCTAGTTAGAATTTTGATAAAGAAATCTTTTATTGTTCAACATGAAGCTTATTTGTGAAGCTTTGTGAAATCGGTTATAAAATCTACATCCCTTTGAATGTCTTGTTAGAATTTTGATAAAGAAATCTATTATTGTTCAACATGAAGCTTATTCGTGAAGCTTTGTGAAATCAGTTATAAAAACTACATCCCTTTGAATATCTTGTTAGAATTTTGATAAAGAAATCTATTATTGTTCAACATGAAGCTTATTCGTGAATCTTTGTGAAATCAGTTATAAAAACTACATCCCTTTGAATATCTTGTTCGAATTTTGATAAAAAAATCTTTTATTGTTCAACATGAAGCTTATTTGTGAAGCTTTGTGAAATCAGTTATAAAAACTACATCCCTTTGAATATCTTGTTAGAATTTTGATAAAGAAATCTTTTATTGTTCAACATGAAGCTTATTTGTGAAGCTTTGTGAAATCAGTTATAAAAACTACATCCCTTTGAATATCTTGTTAGAATTTTGATAAAGAAATCTTTTATTGTTCAACATGAAGCTTATTTGTGAAGCTTTGTGAAATCAGTTATAAAAACTACATCCCTTTGAATGTCTTGTTAGAATTTTGATAAAGAAATCTATTATTGTTCAACATGAAGCTTATTCGTGAAGCTTTGTGAAATCAGTTATAAAAACTACATCCCTTTGAATGTCTTGTTAGAATTTTGATAAAGAAATCTTTTATTGTTCAACATGAAGCTTATTTGTGAAGCTTTGTGAAATCAGTTATAAAAACTACATCCCTTTGAATATCTTGTTAGAATTTTGATAAAGAAATCTTTTATTGTTCAACATGAAGCTTATTTGTGAAGCTTTGTGAAATCAGTTATAAAAACTACATCCCTTTGAATGTCTTGTTAGAATTTTGATAAAGAAATCTTTTATTGTTCAACATGAAGCTTATTTGTGAAGCTTTGTGAAATCAGTTATAAAATTTGCATCCCTTTGAATATCTTTTTTCAAATTTTGATAAAGAAATCTTTTATTATTCAACATGAAGCTTATTTGTGAAGCTTTGTGAAATCAGTTATAAAAACTACATCCCTTTGAATATCTTGTTAGAATTTTGATAAAGAAATCTTTTATTGTTCAACATGAAGCTTATTTGTGAAGCTTTGTGAAATCAGTTATAAAATTTGCATCCCTTTGAATATCTTTTTTCAAATTTTGATAAAGAAATCTTTATTATCAACATGAAGCTTATTTGTGAAGCTTTGTGAAATCAGTTATAAAAACTACATCCCTTTGAATATCTTGTTAGAATTTTGATAAAGAAATCTATTATTGTTCAACATGAAGCTTATTTGTGAAGCTTTGTGAAATCAGTTATAAAATCTACATCCCTTTGAATATCTTGTTAGAATTTTGATAAAGAAATCTTTTATTGTTCAACATGAAGCTTATTTGTGAAGCTTTGTGAAATCAGTTATAAAAACTACATCCCTTTGAATATCTTGTTAGAATTTTGATAAAGAAATCTTTTATTGTTCAACATGAAGCTTATTTGTGAAGCTTTGTGAAATCAGTTATAAAATCTACATCCCTTTGAATATCTTGTTAGAATTTTGATAAAGAAATCTTTTATTGTTCAACATGAAGCTTATTTGTGAAGCTTTGTGAAATCAGTTATAAAAACTACATCCCTTTGAATATCTTGTTAGAATTTTGATAAAGAAATCTTTTATTGTTCAACATGAAGCTTATTTGTGAAGCTTTGTGAAATCAGTTATAAAAACTACATCCCTTTGAATGTCTTGTTAGAATTTTGATAAAGAAATCTTTTATTGTTCAACATGAAGCTTATTTGTGAAGCTTTGTGAAATCAGTTATAAAATTTGCATCCCTTTGAATATCTTTTTTCAAATTTTGATAAAGAAATCTTTTATTATTCAACATGAAGCTTATTTGTGAAGCTTTGTGAAATCAGTCATAAAAACTACATCCCTTTGAATATCTTGTTAGAATTTTGATAAAGAAATCTTTTATTGTTCAACATGAAGCTTATTTGTGAAGCTTTGTGAAATCAGTTATAAAATTTGCATCCCTTTGAATATCTTTTTTCAAATTTTGATAAAGAAATCTTTATTATCAACATGAAGCTTATTTGTGAAGCTTTGTGAAATCAGTTATAAAATTTGCATCCCTTTGAATATCTTGTTAGAATTTTGATAAAGAAATCTTTTATTATTCAACATGAAACTTATTTGTGAAGCTTTGTGAAATCAGTTATAAAAACTACATCCCTTTGAATATCTTGTTAGAATTTTGATAAAGAAATCTATTATTGTTCAACATGAAGCTTATTCGTGAAGCTTTGTGAAATCAGTTATAAAAACTACATCCCTTTGAATGTCTTGTTAGAATTTTGATAAAGAAATCTATTATTGTTCAACATGAAGCTTATTCGTGAAGCTTTGTGAAATCAGTTATAAAAACTACATCCCTTTGAATGTCTTGTTAGAATTTTGATAAAGAAATCTTTTATTGTTCAACATGAAGCTTATTTGTGAAGCTTTGTGAAATCAGTTATAAAAACTACATCCCTTTGAATATCTTGTTAGAATTTTGATAAAGAAATCTTTTATTGTTCAACATGAAGCTTATTTGTGAAGCTTTGTGAAATCAGTTATAAAAACTACATCCCTTTGAATGTCTTGTTAGAATTTTGATAAAGAAATCTTTTATTGTTCAACATGAAGCTTATTTGTGAAGCTTTGTGAAATCAGTTATAAAATTTGCATCCCTTTGAATATCTTTTTTCAAATTTTGATAAAGAAATCTATTATTGTTCAACATGAAGCTTATTCGTGAAGCTTTGTGAAATCAGTTATAAAAACTACATCCCTTTGAATATCTTGTTAGAATTTTGATAAAGAAATCTTTTATTGTTCAACATGAAGCTTATTTGTGAAGCTTTGTGAAATCGGTTATAAAATCTACATCCCTTTGAATGTCTTGTTAGAATTTTGATAAAGAAATCTATTATTGTTCAACATGAAGCTTATTCGTGAAGCTTTGTGAAATCAGTTATAAAAACTACATCCCTTTGAATATCTTGTTAGAATTTTGATAAAGAAATCTATTATTGTTCAACATGAAGCTTATTCGTGAATCTTTGTGAAATCAGTTATAAAAACTACATCCCTTTGAATATCTTGTTCGAATTTTGATAAAGAAATCTTTTATTGTTCAACATGAAGCTTATTTGTGAAGCTTTGTGAAATCAGTTATAAAAACTACATCCCTTTGAATGTCTTGTTAGAATTTTGATAAAGAAATCTTTTATTGTTCAACATGAAGCTTATTTGTGAAGCTTTGTGAAATCAGTTATAAAAACTACATCCCTTTGAATATCTTGTTAGAATTTTGATAAAGAAATCTTTTATTGTTCAACATGAAGCTTATTTGTGAAGCTTTGTGAAATCAGTTATAAAAACTACATCCCTTTGAATGTCGTGTTAGAATTTTGATAAAGAAATCTATTATTGTTCAACATGAAGCTTATTCGTGAAGCTTTGTGAAATCAGTTATAAAAACTACATCCCTTTGAATGTCTTGTTAGAATTTTGATAAAGAAATCTTTTATTGTTCAACATGAAGCTTATTTGTGAAGCTTTGTGAAATCAGTTATAAAAACTACATCCCTTTGAATATCTTGTTAGAATTTTGATAAAGAAATCTTTTATTGTTCAACATGAAGCTTATTTGTGAAGCTTTGTGAAATCAGTTATAAAAACTACATCCCTTTGAATGTCTTGTTAGAATTTTGATAAAGAAATCTTTTATTGTTCAACATGAAGCTTATTTGTGAAGCTTTGTGAAATCAGTTATAAAATTTGCATCCCTTTGAATATCTTTTTTCAAATTTTGATAAAGAAATCTTTTATTATTCAACATGAAGCTTATTTGTGAAGCTTTGTGAAATCAGTTATAAAAACTACATCCCTTTGAATATCTTGTTAGAATTTTGATAAAGAAATCTTTTATTGTTCAACATGAAGCTTATTTGTGAAGCTTTGTGAAATCAGTTATAAAATTTGCATCCCTTTGAATATCTTTTTTCAAATTTTGATAAAGAAATCTTTATTATCAACATGAAGCTTATTTGTGAAGCTTTGTGAAATCAGTTATAAAAACTACATCCCTTTGAATATCTTGTTAGAATTTTGATAAAGAAATCTATTATTGTACAACATGAAGCTTATTCGTGAAGCTTTGTGAAATCAGTTATAAAAACTACATCCCTTTGAATATCTTGTTCGAATTTTGATAAAGAAATCTATTATTGTTCAACATGAAGCTTATTTGTGAAGCTTTGTGAAATCAGTTATAAAATTTGCATCCCTTTGAATATCTTTTTTCAAATTTTGATAAAGAAATCTTTTATTATTCAACATGAAGCTTATTTGTGAAGCTTTGTGAAATCAGTTATAAAAACTACATCCCTTTGAATATCTTGTTAGAATTTTGATAAAGAAATCTTTTATTGTTCAACATGAAGCTTATTTGTGAAGCTTTGTGAAATCAGTTATAAAATTTGCATCCCTTTGAATATCTTTTTTCAAATTTTGATAAAGAAATCTTTTATTATTCAACATGAAGCTTATTTGTGAAGCTTTGTGAAATCAGTTATAAAAACTACATCCCTTTGAATATCTTGTTAGAATTTTGATAAAGAAATCTTTTATTGTTCAACATGAAGCTTATTTGTGAAGCTTTGTGAAATCAGTTATAAAATTTGCATCCCTTTGAATATCTTTTTTCAAATTTTGATAAAGAAATCTTTATTATCAACATGAAGCTTATTTGTGAAGCTTTGTGAAATCAGTTATAAAAACTACATCCCTTTGAATATCTTGTTAGAATTTTGATAAAGAAATCTTTTATTGTTCAACATGAAGCTTATTTGTGAAGCTTTGTGAAATCAGTTATAAAAACTACATCCCTTTGAATATCTTGTTAGAATTTTGATAAAGAAATCTTTTATTGTTCAACATGAAGCTTATTTGTGAAGCTTTGTGAAATCAGTTATAAAAACTACATCCCTTTGAATGTTTTGTTAGAATTTTGATAAAGAAATCTTTTATTGTTCAACATGAAGCTTATTTGTGAAGCTTTGTGAAATCAGTTATAAAATTTGCATCCCTTTGAATATCTTTTTTCAAATTTTGATAAAGAAATCTTTTATTATTCAACATGAAGCTTATTTGTGAAGCTTTGTGAAATCAGTTATAAAATTTGCATCCCTTTGAATATCTTTTTTCAAATTTTGATAAAGAAATCTTTTATTATTCAACATGAAGCTTATTTGTGAAGCTTTGTGAAATCAGTTATAAAATTTGCATCCCTTTGAATATCTTTTTTCAAATTTTGATAAAGAAATCTTTTATTATTCAACATGAAGCTTATTTGTGAAGCTTTGTGAAATCAGTTATAAAAACTACATCCCTTTGAATATCTTGTTAGAATTTTGATAAAGAAATCTTTTATTGTTCAACATGAAGCTTATTTGTGAAGCTTTGTGAAATCAGTTATAAAATTTGCATCCCTTTGAATATCTTTTTTCAAATTTTGATAAAGAAATCTTTATTATCAACATGAAGCTTATTTGTGAAGCTTTGTGAAATCAGTTATAAAAACTACATCCCTTTGAATATCTTGTTAGAATTTTGATAAAGAAATCTTTTATTGTTCAACATGAAGCTTATTTGTGAAGCTTTGTGAAAACAGTTATAAAAACTACATCCCTTTGAATATCTTGTTAGAATTTTGATAAAGAAATCTTTTATTGTTCAACATGAAGCTTATTTGTGAAGCTTTGTGAAATCAGTTATAAAAACTACATCCCTTTGAATGTTTTGTTAGAATTTTGATAAAGAAATCTTTTATTGTTCAACATGAAGCTTATTTGTGAAGCTTTGTGAAATCAGTTATAAAATTTGCATCCCTTTGAATATCTTTTTTCAAATTTTGATAAAGAAATCTTTTATTATTCAACATGAAGCTTATTTGTGAAGCTTTGTGAAATCAGTTATAAAATTTGCATCCCTTTGAATATCTTTTTTCAAATTTTGATAAAGAAATCTTTTATTATTCAACATGAAGCTTATTTGTGAAGCTTTGTGAAATCAGTTATAAAATTTGCATCCCTTTGAATATCTTTTTTCAAATTTTGATAAAGAAATCTTTTATTATTCAACATGAAGCTTATTTGTGAAGCTTTGTGAAATCAGTTATAAAATTTGCATCCCTTTGAATATCTTTTTTCAAATTTTGATAAAGAAATCTTTTATTATTCAACATGAAGCTTATTTGTGAAGCTTTGTGAAATCAGTTATAAAAACTACATCCCTTTGAATATCTTGTTAGAATTTTGATAAAGATATCTTTTATTGTTCAACATGAAGCTTATTTGTGAAGCTTTGTGAAATCAGTTATAAAATTTGCATCCCTTTGAATATCTTTTTTCAAATTTTGATAAAGAAATCTTTTATTGTTCAACATGAAGCTTATTTGTGAAGCTTTGTGAAATCAGTTATAAAATTTGCATCCCTTTGAATATCTTTTTTCAAATTTTGATAAAGAAATCTTTTATTATTCAACATGAAGCTCATTTGTGAAGCTTTGTGAAATCAGTTATAAAAACTACATCCCTTTGAATATCTTGTTAGAATTTTGATAAAGAAATCTTTTATTGTTCAACATTAAGCTTATTTGTGAAGCTTTGTGAAATCAGTTATAAAATTTGCATCCCTTTGAATATCTTTTTTCAAATTTTGATAAAGAAATCTTTTATTATTCAACATGAAGCTTATTTGTGAAGCTTTGTGAAATCAGTTATAAAAACTACATCCCTTTGAATATCTTGTTAGAATTTTGATAAAGAAATCTATTATTGTTCAACATGAAGCTTATTTGTGAAGCTTTGTGAAATCAGTTATAAAATTTGCATCCCTTTGAATATCTTTTTTCAAATTTTGATAAAGAAATCTTTTATTATTCAACATGAAGCTTATTTGTGAAGCTTTGTGAAATCAGTTATAAAATTTGCATCCCTTTGAATATCTTTTTTCAAATTTTGATAAAGAAATCTTTTATTATTCAACATGAAGCTTATTTGTGAAGCTTTGTGAAATCAGTTATAAAAACTACATCCCTTTGAATATCTTGTTAGAATTTTGATAAAGAAATCTTTTATTGTTCAACATTAAGCTTATTTGTGAAGCTTTGTGAAATCAGTTATAAAATTTGCATCCCTTTGAATATCTTTTTTCAAATTTTGATAAAGAAATCTTTTATTATTCAACATGAAGCTTATTTGTGAAGCTTTGTGAAATCAGTTATAAAAACTACATCCCTTTGAATATCTTGTTAGAATTTTGATAAAGAAATCTTTTATTGTTCAACATGAAGCTTATTTGTGAAGCTTTGTGAAATCAGTTATAAAATTTGCATCCCTTTGAATATCTTTTTTCAAATTTTGATAAAGAAATCTTTTATTATTCAACATGAAGCTTATTTGTGAAGCTTTGTGAAATCAGTTATAAAAACTACATCCCTTTGAATATCTTGTTAGAATTTTGATAAAGAAATCTATTATTGTTCAACATGAAGCTTATTTGTGAAGCTTTGTGAAATCAGTTATAAAATTTGCATCCCTTTGAATATCTTTTTTCAAATTTTGATAAAGAAATCTTTTATTATTCAACATGAAGCTTATTTGTGAAGCTTTGTGAAATCAGTTATAAAAACTACATCCCTTTGAATATCTTGTTAGAATTTTGATAAAGAAATCTATTATTGTTCAACATGAAGCTTATTTGTGAAGCTTTGTGAAATCAGTTATAAAATTTGCATCCCTTTGAATATCTTTTTTCAAATTTTGATAAAGAAATCTTTTATTATTCAACATGAAGCTTATTTGTGAAGCTTTGTGAAATCAGTTATAAAAACTACATCCCTTTGAATATCTTGTTAGAATTTTGATAAAGAAATCTATTATTGTTCAACATGAAGCTTATTTGTGAAGCTTTGTGAAATCAGTTATAAAATTTGCATCCCTTTGAATATCTTTTTTCAAATTTTGATAAAGAAATCTTTTATTATTCAACATGAAGCTTATTTGTGAAGCTTTGTGAAATCAGTTATAAAATTTGCATCCCTTTGAATATCTTTTTTCAAATTTTGATAAAGAAATCTTTTATTATTCAACATGAAGCTTATTTGTGAAGCTTTGTGAAATCAGTTATAAAAACTACATCCCTTTGAATATCTTGTTAGAATTTTGATAAAGAAATCTTTTATTGTTCAACATTAAGCTTATTTGTGAAGCTTTGTGAAATCAGTTATAAAATTTGCATCCCTTTGAATATCTTTTTTCAAATTTTGATAAAGAAATCTTTTATTATTCAACATGAAGCTTATTTGTGAAGCTTTGTGAAATCAGTTATAAAAACTACATCCCTTTGAATATCTTGTTAGAATTTTGATAAAGAAATCTTTTATTGTTCAACATGAAGCTTATTTGTGAAGCTTTGTGAAATCAGTTATAAAATTTGCATCCCTTTGAATATCTTTTTTCAAATTTTGATAAAGAAATCTTTTATTATTCAACATGAAGCTTATTTGTGAAGCTTTGTGAAATCAGTTATAAAAACTACATCCCTTTGAATATCTTGTTAGAATTTTGATAAAGAAATCTATTATTGTTCAACATGAAGCTTATTTGTGAAGCTTTGTGAAATCAGTTATAAAATTTGCATCCCTTTGAATATCTTTTTTCAAATTTTGATAAAGAAATCTTTTATTATTCAACATGAAGCTTATTTGTGAAGCTTTGTGAAATCAGTTATAAAATTTGCATCCCTTTGAATATCTTTTTTCAAATTTTGATAAAGAAATCTTTTATTATTCAACATGAAGCTTATTTGTGAAGCTTTGTGAAATCAGTTATAAAAACTACATCCCTTTGAATATCTTGTTAGAATTTTGATAAAGAAATCTTTTATTGTTCAACATGAAGCTTATTTGTGAAGCTTTGTGAAATCAGTTATAAAATTTGCATCCCTTTGAATATCTTTTTTCAAATTTTGATAAAGAAATCTTTTATTATTCAACATGAAGCTTATTTGTGAAGCTTTGTGAAATCAGTTATAAAAACTACATCCCTTTGAATATCTTGTTAGAATTTTGATAAAGAAATCTTTTATTGTTCAACATGAAGCTTATTTGTGAAGCTTTGTGAAATCAGTTATAAAATTTGCATCCCTTTGAATATCTTTTTTCAAATTTTGATAAAGAAATCTTTTATTATTCAACATGAAGCTTATTTGTGAAGCTTTGTGAAATCAGTTATAAAAACTACATCCCTTTGAATATCTTGTTAGAATTTTGATAAAGAAATCTTTTATTGTTCAACATGAAGCTTATTTGTGAAGCTTTGTGAAATCAGTTATAAAATTTGCATCCCTTTGAATATCTTTGTTCAAATTTTGATAAAGAAATCTTTTATTATTCAACATGAAGCTTATTTGTGAAGCTTTGTGAAATCAGTTATAAAAACTACATCCCTTTGAATATCTTGTTAGAATTTTGATAAAGAAATCTTTTATTGTTCAACATGAAGCT
This sequence comes from Acanthosepion esculentum, assembly GCA_964036315.1. Lineage (NCBI taxonomy): Eukaryota > Metazoa > Mollusca > Cephalopoda > Sepiida > Sepiidae > Acanthosepion > Acanthosepion esculentum. The sequence goes on along the minus strand of OZ038519.1, from coordinate 31,734,577 downwards.
TATTTGTGAAGCTTTGTGAAATCAGTTATAAAATTTGCATCCCTTTGAATATCTTTTTTCAAATTTTGATAAAGAAATCTTTTATTATTCAACATGAAGCTTATTTGTGATGCTTTGTGAAATCAGTTATAAAATTTGCATCCCTTTGAATATCTTTTTTCAAATTTTGATAAAGAAATCTTTTATTGTTCAACATGAAGCTTATTTGTGAAGCTTTGTGAAATCAGTTATAAAATTTGCATCCCTTTGAATATCTTTTTTCAAATTTTGATAAAGAAATCTTTTATTGTTCAACATGAAGCTTATTTGTGAAGCTTTGTGAAATCAGTTATAAAATTTGCATCCCTTTGAATATCTTTTTTCAAATTTTGATAAAGAAATCTTTTATTATTCAACATGAAGCTCATTTGTGAAGCTTTGTGAAATCAGTTATAAAAACTACATCCCTTTGAATATCTTGTTAGAATTTTGATAAAGAAATCTTTTATTGTTCAACATTAAGCTTATTTGTGAAGCTTTGTGAAATCAGTTATAAAATTTGCATCCCTTTGAATATCTTTTTTCAAATTTTGATAAAGAAATCTTTTATTATTCAACATGAAGCTTATTTGTGAAGCTTTGTGAAATCAGTTATAAAAACTACATCCCTTTGAATATCTTGTTAGAATTTTGATAAAGAAATCTATTATTGTTCAACATGAAGCTTATTTGTGAAGCTTTGTGAAATCAGTTTTAAAATTTGCATCCCTTTGAATATCTTTTTTCAAATTTTGATAAAGAAATCTTTTATTATTCAACATGAAGCTTATTTGTGAAGCTTTGTGAAATCAGTTATAAAATTTGCATCCCTTTGAATATCTTTTTTCAAATTTTGATAAAGAAATCTTTTATTATTCAACATGAAGCTTATTTGTGAAGCTTTGTGAAATCAGTTATAAAAACTACATCCCTTTGAATATCTTGTTAGAATTTTGATAAAGAAATCTTTTATTGTTCAACATTAAGCTTATTTGTGAAGCTTTGTGAAATCAGTTATAAAATTTGCATCCCTTTGAATATCTTTTTTCAAATTTTGATAAAGAAATCTTTTATTATTCAACATGAAGCTTATTTGTGAAGCTTTGTGAAATCAGTTATAAAAACTACATCCCTTTGAATATCTTGTTAGAATTTTGATAAAGAAATCTTTTATTGTTCAACATTAAGCTTATTTGTGAAGCTTTGTGAAATCAGTTATAAAATTTGCATCCCTTTGAATATCTTTTTTCAAATTTTGATAAAGAAATCTTTTATTATTCAACATGAAGCTTATTTGTGAAGCTTTGTGAAATCAGTTATAAAAACTACATCCCTTTGAATATCTTGTTAGAATTTTGATAAAGAAATCTTTTATTGTTCAACATGAAGCTTATTTGTGAAGCTTTGTGAAATCAGTTATAAAATTTGCATCCCTTTGAATATCTTTTTTCAAATTTTGATAAAGAAATCTTTTATTATTCAACATGAAGCTTATTTGTGAAGCTTTGTGAAATCAGTTATAAAAACTACATCCCTTTGAATATCTTGTTAGAATTTTGATAAAGAAATCTATTATTGTTCAACATGAAGCTTATTTGTGAAGCTTTGTGAAATCAGTTATAAAATTTGCATCCCTTTGAATATCTTTTTTCAAATTTTGATAAAGAAATCTTTTATTATTCAACATGAAGCTTATTTGTGAAGCTTTGTGAAATCAGTTATAAAATTTGCATCCCTTTGAATATCTTTTTTCAAATTTTGATAAAGAAATCTTTTATTATTCAACATGAAGCTTATTTGTGAAGCTTTGTGAAATCAGTTATAAAAACTACATCCCTTTGAATATCTTGTTAGAATTTTGATAAAGAAATCTTTTATTGTTCAACATGAAGCTTATTTGTGAAGCTTTGTGAAATCAGTTATAAAATTTGCATCCCTTTGAATATCTTTTTTCAAATTTTGATAAAGAAATCTTTTATTATTCAACATGAAGCTTATTTGTGAAGCTTTGTGAAATCAGTTATAAAAACTACATCCCTTTGAATATCTTGTTAGAATTTTGATAAAGAAATCTTTTATTGTTCAACATGAAGCTTATTTGTGAAGCTTTGTGAAATCAGTTATAAAATTTGCATCCCTTTGAATATCTTTTTTCAAATTTTGATAAAGAAATCTTTTATTATTCAACATGAAGCTTATTTGTGAAGCTTTGTGAAATCAGTTATAAAAACTACATCCCTTTGAATATCTTGTTAGAATTTTGATAAAGAAATCTTTTATTGTTCAACATGAAGCTTATTTGTGAAGCTTTGTGAAATCAGTTATAAAATTTGCATCCCTTTGAATATCTTTGTTCAAATTTTGATAAAGAAATCTTTTATTATTCAACATGAAGCTTATTTGTGAAGCTTTGTGAAATCAGTTATAAAAACTACATCCCTTTGAATATCTTGTTAGAATTTTGATAAAGAAATCTTTTATTGTTCAACATGAAGCTTATTTGTGAAGCTTTGTGAAATCAGTTATAAAATTTGCATCCCTTTGAATATCTTTTTTCAAATTTTGATAAAGAAATCTTTTATTATTCAACATGAAGCTTATTTGTGATGCTTTGTGAAATCAGTTATAAAATTTGCATCCCTTTGAATATCTTTTTTCAAATTTTGATAAAGAAATCTTTTATTATTCAACATGAAGCTTATTTGTGAAGCTTTGTGAAATCAGTTATAAAATTTGCATCCCTTTGAATATCTTTTTTCAAATTTTGATAAAGAAATCTTTTATTATTCAACATGAAGCTTATTTGTGAAGCTTTGTGAAATCAGTTATAAAAACTACATCCCTTTGAATATCTTGTTAGAATTTTGATAAAGAAATCTTTTATTATTCAACATGAAGCTTATTTGTGAAGCTTTGTGAAATCAGTTATAAAATTTGCATCCCTTTGAATATCTTTTTTCAAATTTTGATAAAGAAATCTTTTATTATTCAACATGAAGCTTATTTGTGAAGCTTTGTGAAATCAGTTATAAAAACTACATCCCTTTGAATATCTTGTTAGAATTTTGATAAAGAAATCTATTATTGTTCAACATGAAGCTTATTTGTGAAGCTTTGTGAAATGAGTTATAAAAACTACATCCCTTTGAATATCTTGTTAGAATTTTGATAAAGAAATCTTTTATTGTTCAACATGAAGCTTATTTGTGAAGCTTTGTGAAATCAGTTATAAAATTTACATCCCTTTGAATGTCTTTTTTCAAATTTTGATAAAGAAATCTTTTATTGTTCAACATGAAGCCTATTTAATTTCATTTACCTGGGACATGTAGTTACTCAGATATTCACATTTTAAATGATATTCCATTGGTATATAATCCAAGTTGATCCTAGTAATATAAAATATTAAAACTGATCCACAAAGAGAGCTCAATGTATTTATTATTACAGAGCAAAAATTAATACACAATAAAATCCAAAATCACCTCATATAGGGAATTTTTTTTTTTTGTAGCTTTCACAGCTAAATTTCTATTTCCGACACAGTCTATACCGGGATTGATAAGACTGATGAATTATATTTTCATCTGTTGAAATAAGCTTATTCCCCATATGAGATGATTTTGGATTTTATTGTGCATTAATATATATATATATATATATATATATATATATATATATATATATATATGAACACACTTACATGCAGGGTGCGATGGATAAATTGTCGCCATTTTATATTTGTTTTATTTTGCGCACACATGTTGTTTGTTTTCGATTTTGCTGACTTCACAGTATAGTAGGCTTCAGTTGAGCACAGTCTGTGAGAAAAAGAATGCCATGATGCAATTCACTCCGCCAGAAATTTGGAAACAGCATGCTGTACTGCTTGTCATTCGCACCGGAAGCTCCAATATGAACATTTCAGAGTGTTTGTGTGTCAATCTAAGGACAGTGCAGACGATTCGGAAAGAGTTGGATGAGTCTAATGATGATTACAAAGGTACAGCAGATCAAAAAACTCACTCTAATCATTCTGATAAGAACTCCTGAATTTGTTGGTGAGGGCCTCAGACTCAACACGGAGAACTACATCAAGTGCCTTGAAGAGGCAGTGTTGCCCTGGGTCAAAATTACATGACAATTTATCCATCGCACCCTGTACAAAACACACACACACACACACATGATGTAATGGAATAACCTGTCACCTTCATGAGTGACTACACTATAGGTAGTAACTACCTATAAGTATCTGTAAGTCAACAGACTACATAGTCTAGCTGCGACCTGTTCCAGCTACACAGTCAAACTCTCTGCCTCTGTGCAGAGAGGAACTCGGACGAGGCTCCGCCAAAGGGCAGAGTCTCGTTCGGGGAGCTAGACTTTCCCTGAACCCGTTTTTACAGGTTCCAAAATGGAATATTTTTGGCCGAGCCTATGGGCTCAGAAAACCCACATTAAACTCAGGCTTGTGCGAGATGCAACCCTTGTGGTGGTGGTGAGGGGGGGGTAGCTAGATATCCTAGCTGGGATCTGTTGACTACAACTTAGACTTGTGCGAGAACTACCAACCTTCCAATAGTAGCACTCACTTGCGACAATTGTGCGCATAACTGTTACCTTATTTCTTATTGTACTGGTTTTTGCAATAAACCATTACTTATTTAAGCTACCGTGTCAGTCAAGTATATATTCCTATTAGCACAGAATATAACAATATATATACTGTGTATGTGTAACACTTTGTACACTGATTTAAAGCAGAAATTCCCAAAAAGGGACATTTTGATCTAAACCAGAGTAAACGGAACAACTGATCCAAATATAAATAATCCTATTATTTTTTATGGGTACTATGCACATGTGTGACATTATTATTATTATTATTATCATCTTAATACTACATCATTACGAAAGTTCATTATGATGGCTCCAAGAATTAGCCTGAGAGAATCAATAAGAGAACCAAATCTCTTCACAAGAGAGAGAATTGTTCTTGAGGCAGACCAATGAAGATTTGAGGGTTGAATCTTCATTCTAATAAGCCTGAAACCTTGATCTTTTAATCTAACTTTCCCCAATATTGATTCCCAAATGGCATTCTCTTCCAGACTGACTGTACTCATTATTCATGCAACTTGAATTCTGGCTTCTTTCACTATTTTCCTGTCAAGAGTGACAAAGGCTATAGCATGCATTTAACTGTCATTGCCTGTTCAGTTAAATAATTATCAAATCATGGATTGAACATAGACTCATTTTCTATTTTCTAATACTGTGGCATGCCAGTGATAAGACCACCATCAAAATAACTGGTTATGGGAAAAAAATATAGGGAGAGTTAGATTCATGCCTTTTCAGTTTCTTATTTTTTTTTTTTTTTTTTTTTTTACTAAAGTTCACCCAGAACAAGCCTCAAGAGTTACTCAGGGTAGATAGTTATTGAATGAGGTGTTTGATATGAACTTAAGGAAAATAAAAAGAATATGAGGATAGACAATGATTGACCCTTGACTTGGAGAGGTTAAGATTGTAGTTTCTAAGGAAGCATCCATGCAGGAGTACATTCCACAAAGTAACAGATCTTAAGAAAAAGCTGAGTGAAACTTCCTCCTTTTTAATTAGAATATGAATGATTCAATCCTGTAGATATCACATGGCAAGTTATAAAGGCCTGAAGCAGTCGTCTAAAGGTTTGACAGAGTGTAAAAATGTCATCAACTACAAGACCTTATAAATGACTAGCAGCATGGCCTGGCATTGCCCATGCTTGATTCAAAAATTGTACGACTCATACAGCAATCGCTATCACTTGACTTAAAATATTTTTGCCCTTCCTTGCCTTTAAAGGAGTGCCCTTTGCCATGCAGATGTTGCTACATGCCTTACTTCTTGCCTATCTCACACTGCAAATTTTTTCTAAGCTCTATACTAAACATTAAATCTGTTACGAAAAAAGAACTAAACAAAATGAACACAAAACGATCAGCTTTAAAAAAGGACTCGTAACTGTAAAAACCAAATAAAAAAAGAATGTTAAAAACAAATACATTTTCACACCCAACCCAGTTCTGTGGAATCAGAATCAACGTTGAGTTTAAGCAAGCAAATGAGCCAATTGGAGTAAAGTGCCATGCAGATTTAAATTTTTCCCACTTGTGACGAATGCAGCTATCAATTTTTTTGCATGCTAGCATGCTAGTTAACATTCGTGTCAGTCAGCTGTTGGCTCTCACGCTGGCCAATAGAATCTTCCTGCCTATTCGTGGCAGCCAGCTATAGGCTCTCACTCTGGCCAGTAGAAAACGGCCACAAACTACATGAAAACTGCTGTAGAAGCATGAAAAAATTGATTATTTCCACTATTGATGGGAGTTGGGAAATGCAAAGTTGGTCTTGGCGTTTCCGCTAACTTGGAGCATGGGCATGTAAATTTTGGTGCAAATCCGTCGAATATTAGGGCAGTGCATTCGTTACACACACACACATCCTGCCTTTTATAGATAGAGATTTTGAACTCTATGAAATCTGGAAAAAGAGGATTATATAGCTCCAGCCCAGATATGGTACAAATGCTCGATTTTTGGTTTCCTCTATTATACTGTTCCATATTTTATCATTTTTTCTGATGTTCCATGAATGATCTCAAAGAATAAACTTTCATAGAATTTTTGCTTCTTTATAACAGGTCATCCTGTGAAACTTGTCTAATGTTATTTCAATTTTATTTCAAATTAGACACCCCGTTGAGATGGAATGCCAAGTAAACAAGAATGAACATGTTCAACATCTTCCTCTCTTTGCTTTTTATCAATGCCACAATTATTCCAAATCTACTCGGAAACATTTGTGCTATGTATAGAGATGACTTCATTCCAACAGAATGACACAGAAAGGGTTTTCCTTTTACAAGGAGGAGGCGGCTTGAACTCACAAACTCTGCATTCTGGCCAACCTGTTCAGTTTGATGAGAACCAATTTTACACATAGATTAAAGAAATAGTATGCCAAACCGCTAGGAAAGTGGCTCAGAAGATGGCAAGCTCTCCTGTTACTGCCAATTGCATATATATTTGTATATATATATATATATATATATATATATATATATATATATATATATATATATTATAAACTGTTACATTGGAAACTAGAAGTTATCACAACAAAATTACATATTTGTTTTGATGTGTAACTTAAACATCTCATCAGGTGGTTAACATTAATTATTACCACCAATGTTAACCAACTGATGAGATGTTCTAATTACACACCGAAACAAGTATGCATTTTTGTCATGGTAACTTGTATGATCCAATGTAACAATTTATAATAAATAACTATTGCTCTACTCTTGTATCGAGCACTTTTTTAAATTAATGTTATGAACATTTGAATTTATATTCTTTTTCATATATATATATATATATATATATATATACATAATTTATTTTATACATTCATTATTGAGGAAGTAGAGTGCCAAACCATTAGGGAAATTGTCTCAGAAGATGGCATCTCTCCTGTTACTGCCACTCAGCATCTTCACCCAATAGGTAAGGTCCCAAAACACTGCACACAGATAAAGACACATAGACCAGGACAAACAAACACCAGCATTGCCACCAGTTTACTAGCTGGATACCAGGCTGCTTATGGATACAAAGAAAGAGTTCACTTGGGAAGTTCTGCCACACCCGCCATATGCATCCCATTCAGACTACTAGCTATCTAACAATTTGAGGGGAATTTCATTCAACAATGATATGGAGTTTGAAACGTGGCTTCATTAATTTATTGAGTCAAAACCTAGTAATTTCTATAATCAAGGCATTAGACAGTTAGTAGATAATTGTCAGGAGGCTGTAAACAATGAAGGGGAACATGCTATTAAGTGATTCATATGAACTATTAATAAATAAATATTAAAATTGATTTAAAAAACTGAACAAATTTATGTGACAATCTCATACTATATGGCAGTGAACAATCTCCTCACAGATGAAGAGAAGACTTAAAGTGAGAGAGATTTGGTTTGGATAATACCATGGACAGAACATGTGAGTAATGAGGAAGATTTATGCAGAAGAGGAAGTAGAAAGAACTTGATGCTTAGAGTCACAAAGTTCTGGGATACACAATAAGGAAAGAACGATTTATGTAACAACCTAATATCTATCTATCTATCTATCTATCTATCTATATATATATATATATATATATATATATATATATATATATCTGCCACAGTGTGTTCCTAAATATCTGTTTGTCTGTCACAATCTGTTCCAATCTATCTATCTATCTATCTCCGTCTGTCACAGTCTGTTCATATCTATCAGTCTGCTTCTTACAGTCTGTTCCTATCTATCTGTCATAGTCTGTTCCTATCTATCTATCTATCTATCTATCTATCTATCTATCTATCTACCACAGTGTGTTCCTATCTATCTATCTATCTATTTATCTGTCTGTCTGTCTTTCTATCTATCTATCTATCTTGGTCTGTTCTTATCTATCTGTCTTTCTGCCTGTGTCTGTCTATCTATCTATCTATCTATCTATCTATCTGTGTGTCACAGTCTCTTCCTATCTATCTATCTATCTATCTATCTATCTGTCTGTCTGTCTGTCTGTCTGTGTGTCACAGTCTCTTCCTATCTATCAATCATATTTTTGTTATAACTACAAAAGGGATAGAAGTTGATTAATCTTTTTTCAGACTGGTGAATGTCACAGGATGTTGACCTTTTTTTTAGAAGCCATTTAGAAATTATGAATCAAAAGAATTATCTCCATGGTGCCAGCTCAAAGAGCTTTGGAAAGCAGATCACCAATATGCTAATATAAAATCCAAGAAAGCAGCAGGTGAAATTCCTTGCTTAATAGTAAGTAGAAAAATAATTTTCTTTTCGAAGGTGGTGGATTTTTGGTTTTGTGGATTTCAGCTGGAAAATTAGAACAAAACATTTCTAAGATTTCAGTTTCAGCAGATTCATTCTTTAGCCTTCAAATTAAAATATATATATAGTTAAATTCCCAGATCAATTCTGTGGACAAGACAAACTGGTGTAAAATGACAATTGGAAAAAATTGTCTACAGAATTGATTTGGGAATTTAACTGTATTATCGACATGAAAAAAAAATCTCTTAGTATAAAGGAAATTTACATTAACCAGAAAAAGGCTTAGACAGAAGCATCTATCTTTTTAAATTTGGATTTTGCATTGTAACTATAACAACAAAGACATTTTGATTTCATTTTTCCCTTGAAAATGTCGGAAGACGAAATACATCGGCAAAAAAACCCCCCAAAAAACTAAGATTTTTTTTTCAATTATCATTTTATACCATATATATATATGTATATATATATATATATATATATGTGCGTGTGTGTGTGTGTGTGTGTGTGTGTGTGTGTGTGTGTTCTTAATAATTTCGCCCACAAGCAAGACAATAAAGCCACTGTGATGCAAGGGGTTACTGAGTTTGAGACAACATGAGTAAAAGAAAACATTATTAATAATGTTTTCTTTTCTCTTATTCTCTCACACTCAGTAACCCCTTGCATCACAGTGGTTGTATTGTCTTGCTTGAGGAGAAATGATTTAAAGAATTGAAAACATTTGGATACATGAACTGCACTGATGTTTCACAATTTAATGGAAAAAATTTAATGGACAATATTTCCCTCTATGATTCTCTGCTAAAATATAACAAAATCAACCCATTTTTCAAAAGAATGAACACAAGCAATGAAAAGTGCATTGTTTACAACCATGTGGATGAAAATAGTACAAAGGAAAAATTAAATGAGCCACCATTAACAGCTCCAAAAGCGCGTCTGCATCTGAAGAAAGTGATGCTGTGTATTTTGTGCCAGTGAAAGGTCATTCTTTATGAAGAGCTCCTTCTTCAAAATCAAACATTGAATTCAGACAAGTGCTGTTCCTAGTTGGACCAATTAAAGGCAGCAATCAGCAAAAACCATCTGGAACTGGCCAATTGTAAGGGTGTTATCTTTCATCAAAAGAATGCCAAACCTCACATCTCATTGCAAGCTCAGCAGAAATCCGGTACAACTTGGCGAGGACATCCTACAACACCCATTGAAATTAACCTACCTTTCGAATTACAACTTATTTTAATCACTAAAAAATTCTCATTCTTCAAATCTATGGGATCCTGTAAAAATCCCTCATTCCAATTCATCACCCAGAAGGATGTCAAGCTGGAAGGATGGAGTCATAAAATTAGGAGGATGGAATCATGAAGCCAAGTGGATTGAATCAAGAAGCTTGGAGAATGGAATCATGAAACAGGGAGGATGAAATCATGAAGCTTCAAGGACAGAATGATTCAGCTGGGAGGATGGAATCATGAAGGTGGGAGGATAGTATCATGAAACTGGGGGGATGGAAATATGAAGCTAGGAGTAGGGAATCATGAAGCTGGGATGATGGTATCATGAAGCTGAGATGATTGAATCATGAAGCTGGGAGGATCGAATCATGAAGCTGGGAGAATGGCTTCATGAAACTTGGAGGATGGAATCATGAAGCTTCAAGGACAGAATGATTCAGCTGGGAGGATGGAATCATGAAACTGGGGGGATGGAAATATGAAGCTGGGATGATTGAATCATGGAACTGGGAGGATGGAATTATTAAACTGGGAGAATGGAATCATGAAGCTGTGAGGATGGAATCATGAAGCTGGAATGATTTAATCGTGAAGCTGGTTGGATGGAATCATGAAGCTGGGTGTAGGGTGTCATGGAGCTAGGTGGATGGAATCATGGAGCTGCAAGGATGGTATCATAAAGCTGAGATGATTGAATCATGAAGCTGGGAGGATGGAATCATGAAGCTGAGATGATTGAATCATGAAGCTGGGATGTTGGTATCATGAAGTTGGGGGGATGGAATCATGAAGCTGGGAGGATGGAATCATGAAGCTGGGAGGATGGAATCATGATGCTGGGAGTAGGGTATCATGAAGCTAGGTGGATGGAATCATGAAGCTGAGACGAATGAATCATGAAGCTGCTAGTATGGTATCATGAAACTGGGAGGAAAGAATCGTGAAGCTGGGATGATTGAATCATGAAGCTGGGAGGATGGAATCATGAAGATGTGATTAGGGTATCATGAAGCTAGGTGGATGGAATCATGAAGCTGGGAGAATGGTATCATGAAGCTGAGATGATTGGATCATGAAGCTGGGTGGATGGAATCATGAAGCTGGAATGATTGAATCATTAGCTGGGAGGTTGGAATAATGAAGCTGGGTGTAGGGTGTCATGAAGCTAGGTGGATGGAATCATGATGCTGGGAGTAGGGTATCATGAAGCTAGGTGGATGGAATCAGGATGCTGGGAGTAGGGTATCATGAAGCTAGCTGGATGAAATCATGAAGCTGAGACGATTGAATCATGAAGCTGGGAGTATGGTATCATGAATCTTGGAGTATGGTATCATGAAGCTGGGAGGATGGATTCATGAAGCTAGGAGGATGGAATCATGAAACTGGCAGGATGGAATCATGAAGCTGGGAGTAGGGTATCATGAAGCTAGGTGGGTGGAATCATGAAACTGGCAGTATGGAATTATGAAACTGGTATAATGGAATCATGAAACTGATAGGATGGAATCATGAAGCTGGGTGTATGGAATCATGGACCTTGCAGAATAGAATCATGATGCTGGGCGGATGAAATCATGATGCTGGGAATATGGAATCCTGAAACTCAGACAGCAGAAGGTTGTGGAAGAAATTGGTAAATATATTGTGGAATAATTTTGTATATAGATATTTAAATATTGTCTTTGAAATTTATTTCTCAAATGCTACAGACTTTTTGCTCCAGACATAATATTTGGATTATTTTAAATCTTTTCTTTGATTTTTATGCCAATGGTTTCAGCCAATTTATTTTTGTCTTTTATGTAATATTGGCTATTACATAAAAGACAAAAATAAATTGGCAGACTATAAAGTAGAAATTGACTTATTATAGCACTCATTAAAACCAAATCACCAGAGTACTAAAGATTGGTTTTAATATTTTCCTTTTTTTAATATTTTGGTTTTCAATATTTTGGTTTAATATTTTGGTTTAATATTTGAAGGCTATGCCTTCAGTTATGCAATAATCAATTAATTTTTGGCATCAAAATGTTTGCTCGCATCAAAAAGGTTTGTCAAAAGGATGGTTTTTCCCTTGATATTTTTTTTAATACCTTCACTCCATGGCAATGTTTTTTTAGATTATAAAAATATGTGAACCAATTAAATTGTAATGTTTATCATTTACCTTTAATAAACATGTATCATTTAGCATTTTATAAAGAAATAAATGTGAAATGAAATATTTTTATTCAAAAATTTGCAAAAATTATCAAAATATGTAAACCATATAAATGCAATATTTATCACTTACCATCTTGTATATAATTATGAAAAGTTTGTTTTTCACAATTTTATAAAAATATCAATGACATAAAAAAAAATGCCCAGAAAATGCATTTATAATTACCGTTACACATCGTTATGTGTTTGTTTAAATTGTTTTGTTCACAGACATTTTTTATAAATTTATAAAGAAAGTATTTTCATGTTTGTTTCTCTATAAATTGATAAATGATAAACATTGCATTGTATTAGTTGGTTCACATTTTTAGGATGTTGTAAATATGAAATTATTCTTGTAACTAATGCAGTAGTGTTTAATATTTTTGTTGTAAATTCTCAAAGAACAAAGATAAATTGACTTCACTGTGTTTGGGTTTTATAAAAATTCTAATCATCACTTTTTAAGACAATAAACATTGCGGAGGGAGTGAAAATAATCACGGTGTCAAAGAACAAACTGTCTTCTTGACTCACAGTTTTATTGTATACATGATGGTTAAAGATTACCTAACATTCTGTTATCTTTTCAGACCATCAATGGTGAACTATCAGCTAATGCATGAGATGTGTTGTGGCGGCAGAAATGGCTCACCTGAAAGACAGAATCTAGTTGTTACTGCTTTAGAGGTTAATTCCTTCTCTGCCTCAGCAAACACATATCCAAGGGTCAAACAAATAGGACATTGCTTAGGGGCCAAAAAAATCTATAATTTATTTACATATATACAAATCTGGTAACCTCTATCGGTTGCTGTTGCTATGGCAACAGGATAAGTGAGTGGTAAAATTAGAAGCGAAATGGATACTTGGTGGTTGTTGTAGTTGTCATTGGAGGCATCTCTCTCTCAGTGTGGACATCAAATGCTGATGTGTGTCACGTCTCTCTCTCTCAACATGTCGGTGTTGACATCAAATGCTGGTCTGTGTTGGGTTTGTTTGAATTTGGGTATATATAGTTTTTAGTCGGCTTGAAATTAAGGTTTTTGTTTTTTGAGCAGGAGTGGTTTGAACTGGTAATAATATATTATTAATTTTGTTTTTTTGGAAGTCACTAGGTCATTTGTGTTTGGAAGGAATTGGAAGCCTCCATTGGGGATGTGTTGCCTGCAGTGAAACACAAATTACGTTAACAGCATTCGGACAATATCAGTATGCAACGATTCATAGAGTGGATGCAGAATATTATCGATGCATATCCCAGAACGTCAATGAGGGCCATTGCCAGAGATATCCAGATGCTCAAGGGCACAATCTGCAATGTAGTGTATGAGGATATTTAGTACAAGTCATATGAAGAGAAAAGATCAGTTCATATCAGCTTTTGAATAATGGTTGCTCCAAGCAAAACAATTACGGAACAAGTCGAAACATCCAGCAGAACCTGGCAAGCTCTGTTTTTGTTTTTTTTCAACCAGGATCAAAAAGTGAACCGGGGAAATGACAGGTGGATACATACAGCTTCTTCTGATGTCCCCCATGTTATGCGCCCTAGTTTTCCCACTTCTGCGATAGCTTTAATGGTGGTGAAAAACACATCATGCCACCCCACTTCTTTCAGTAGCATCTATAGCTGAATGCTGCTGGCTACACTAAGGTGTTGGAAACAGTTGTGAAGCCCTGGATAGACCTTGTATATGATAGAAAGCCGTAAGTGTTTTAGCAGGATTCTGCACCTGCTAACATAGCTGTGGTGACACAAAATTGAATGGTGATACAACAATCTGTATGACCACATCATACCAAACATATGGCCATCTACCTCGCCAGACCTAAAACCTCACTGACTATTAAATGTGGGGCATTGTTGAATTTATAGAGACTAATCAATATTCTCACAATGTGTCTGATTCCTTAAAAGCCACCATTACCTGAGTAATGCCCATTATCAATACAGATCATGTGATGCTTTAATCTCAATAATTCTGCTCCCATATTGAAGCAATCATTGTTTCTGAAGGTGGCTACATCAAATAAACAAAAAAAATCAAATGTAACTCAAGCATTACTGCATCAGTGTACCAAGGTTTGCATTAATAAATTTAGTTCCTTTGAGATGTGGTCGTTTTTCAATGTGTCCTCAAATAACTTTCTCTCTCTTTCTCGCTCTCATTATATATATATATATATATATATATATATATATATATATATATATATATATATACGCACACACAACAGTTCAGAAGTTTGCTGTCACCCCCAGAATTAGCATCAGATAAACTTGACAGAAGAGTGAAAAAGAAAAATGATAAGGAGTTCTTAGAGTCAGTGAAAAAAGAATGGAATCAATTATCAAACTTATACTTTGAGAAACTTTTGCAACAAATGCTAAAAATTTGTTCTGCAGTAATCAAGGCTAAAGGAGGATATTTTGACAAGAGCAAAATTTAATCATAAAATGTTTGTTTTTTCTTTTTGTCATAATAAAATTTCTAATAAAATATCATGTCTGACTTTTTCTTAACCATGTATAATAATCTTCTCTTATTTAAAGTACAAAACAACTAATTTTGGGGCCAATTTAAAAAATTACCATTGTTTTCCTCAAACTTTTGAACTGTAGTGTATATATATATATATATATATATATATATATATATATGAAGAAATATAGTCTTAAGATGTGCTATATTTATGGGATAAAGTGCTCAATATCAGAGATAGAGCATGTGTAAATATAAAAATGAACATAGAAGTCAACACTTAGAGGTGACAGTCTGTTTTATGCTAGAAACAGACTGTCGCCTGTAAGTGTTGACTTCTATGTTCACTTTTATATATATATATATATATATATATATATATATATATATATATATATATATATATATATATTAATTAAAAAGAACTGACAAGTTCTGTCTGTTTCATTTTTTATTGTATTTTTCTACTTTTTGAATAAGGTGTTGAGTATTTTGATAAAAACTGTGGATAAACTGCCCAAAGTTCATATTGTGTCTTTGTTTGTTCAAGTATTTCAACCCTTTCAGTCATTTTCAAGAACCAATGTAGTGTCCGTGTGTTTTTAATACTCTTTTCAATTATTTACATTATTCAGACTGTTATCCTCATCTTCATTGACATATTCACAATATTTCAACTGTTATATGCTCCGGTCTTTTAAAGGACACATGTCCCAGTGGATAAAGAATTATTTATTTATTATATAGTTTATTAGAATGGTTGGTAAAACATCAGCTAATTGCCAGTTGATTCAAACTTTATATAATGGCAAATAATAAAAAGATATTTATTTATTATTACATTGTTTATTGGAATGGTTGGCAAAACATCAGCTAATTGCCAGTTGATTCAAACTTTATAAAATGGTAAATAATAAAAACATATTTATTTATTACATTGTTTATTGGAATGGTTGGCAAAACATCAGCTAATTGCCAGTTGATTCAAACTTTATAAAATGGTAAATAATAAAAACATATTTATTTATTACATTGTTTATTGGAATGGTTGGCAAAACATCAGCTAATTGCCAGTTGATTCAAAATTTATAAAATGATAATAATAAAAACATATTTATTTATTACATTGTTTATTGGAATGGTTGGCAAAACATCAGCTAATTGCCAGTTGATTCAAACTTTATAAAATGGTAAATAATAAAAACATATTTATTTATTACATTGTTTATTGGAATGGTTGGCAAAACATCAGCTAATTGCCAGTTGATTCAAGCTTTATAAAATGGTAATAATAAACAGATATTTATTTATTACATTGTTTATTGGAATGGTTGGTAAAACATCAGCTAATTGCCAGTTGATTCAAACTTTATAAAATGGTAATAATAAAAACATATTTATTTATTACATTGTTTATTGGAATGGTTGGCAAAACATCAGCTAATTGCCAGTTGATTCAAACTTTATAAAATGGTAAATAATAAAAACATATTTATTTATTACATTGTTTATTGGAATGGTTGGCAAAACATCAGCTAATTGCCAGTTGATTCAAACTTTATAAAATGGTAAATAATAAAAACATATTTATTTATTACATTGTTTATTGGAATGGTTGGCAAAACATCAGCTAATTGCCAGTTGATTCAAACTTTATAAAATGGTAATAATAAAAACATATTTATTTATTACATTGTTTATTGGAATGGTTGGCAAAACATCAGCTAATTGCCAGTTGATACAAACTTTATGAAATGGTAATAATAAAAACATATTTATTTATTACATTGTTTATTGGAATGGTTGGCAAAACATCAGCTAATTGCCAGTTGATTCAAACTTTATAACATGGTATATAATAAAAAGATATTTATTTATTACATTGTTTATTGGAATGGTTGGCAAAACATCAGCTAATTGCCAGTTGATTCAAACTTTATAAAATGGTAATAATAAAAACATATTTATTTATTACATTGTTTATTGGAATGGTTGGCAAAACATCAGCTAATTGCCAGTTGATTCAAACTTTATAAAATGGTAATAATAAAAACATATTTATTTATTACATTGTTTATTGGAATGGTTGGCAAAACATCAGCTAATTGCCAGTTGATTCAAACTTTATAAAATGGTAAATAATAAAAACATATTTATTTATTACATTGTTTATTGGAATGGTTGGCAAAACATCAGCTAATTGCCAGTTGATTCAAACTTTATAAAATGGTAATAATAAACAGATATTTATTTATTACATTGTTTATTGGAATGGTTGGCAAAACATCAGCTAATTGCCAGTTGATTCAAACTTTATAAAATGGTAAATAATAAAAACATATTTATTTATTACATTGTTTATTGGAATGGTTGGCAAAACATCAGCTAATTGCCAGTTGATTCAAAGTTTATAAAATGGTAAATAATAAAAACATATTTATTTATTACATTGTTTATTGGAATGGTTGGCAAAACATCAGCTAATTGCCAGTTGATTCAAACTTTATAAAATGGTAATAATAAACAGATATTTATTTATTACATTGTTTATTGGAATGGTTGGCAAAACATCATCTAATTGCCAGTTGATTCAAACTTTATAAAATGGTAAATAATAAGAATTTAGTTATAGTTGACTCACATATTTTTTTTAATTTAGTAAATGTTTATAAATTTATGAATAAAAAATTGTTTTCATATTCATTTCTTTACAAATTGTTAAATGATGAATATTGCATTGCATTAGTTTTAATTGTGTTGGTTTTTAGAATGTTGTAAATATGAAATTATTCTTGTAAATAAACAAATCTTGGAAATAAATATTGTTTAATATTTTTGTTGTAAATTCTCAAGAACAAAAGTAAATGTATCAACATCCTTTCACCATATGTTTAGTTTTTATTACAATTCTAATCATTGGTTTTTAAAACAATGCTGAGGATAGAAGGTAGTTAAAATAATAGCGATGTCAGTAGAAAAACTGTCCTTTTGACACTTTTGATTTTTTATGGGTATAAAGGTCGAAGTTTGCTCTTCGATGGTTCTCAACCTTAACCTCATTCCATAGAATCCAACAGACCCACAATCCTCTGTAAATGGATTGTCTACAAGCGTTACTGCTCTGTTTTAGTGAATTTTCTATTGACCACTTTCGGTTATTGCTGAGGTAGGTGTCTGTTTTTCTTTTGAATTTATGTTTCTTTTTTCATTATTACCAGCAATAGATTTTTGAAGAAAAAATTTATTACCAGCAGTACATTTTTGTAAATAATTTTTACCAGCACTACATTACCAGCAATAGATTTTTTGAAGAAAAAAATATTACCAGCAATACATTTTTGCAAATAATTATTATCTGCAATAAATTATTACCATCAATAGATTTTTTAAGAAAAAATATTACCAACAATACATTTTTGCAAATAATTATTACCAGCCATACATTATTACCAGTAATAGATTTTTGAAGAAAAAATATTACCAGCAATACATTTTTGGAAAAAATATATTACTAACAATAAAAATCATATTGGCATTAAATAACCAGCAACACATTTTTGTAAATAATTATTACCAGCAATACATTATTACCAGCAATAAATTTTTGAAAAAAAATATTACCAGCAATACATTTTTGTAAATAATTTTTACCAGCAATACATTATTACCAGTAATAGATTTTTAAAGAAAAAAAAATATTACCAGCAATACATTTTTGTAAATAATTTTTACCAGCAATACATTATTACCAGTAATAGATTTTTAAAGAAAAAAAAATATTACCAGCAATACATTTTTGTAAATAATTTTTACCAGCGATACATTATTACCAGTAATAGATTTTTAAAGAAAAAAAAATATTACCAGCAACACATTTTTGTAAATAATTATTACCAGCAATACATTATTTCCAGCAATAGATTTTTGAAGAAAAGAATATTACCAGCAATACATATTTGTAAATAATTATTACCAGCACTACATTACCAGCAATAGATTTTTGAAGAAAAAAAATATTATATGCAATAGATTTTTGATAAAAATATATTACCAGCAATAAAAATCTTATTGGCATTAAATAACCCATTGAGGTTGATATGCCACAAAAAAAAAAAAAACAAACCCACTTTCATTTGTCCCATGAGCATCTCTGGGACATATAACAATTTTGGAAATTTTTTTATATTCACACTGTCAGTGTTTGGAAAATTTATTTTAATTCTTTTTTCACTGTCCAACCACAGGAAAATTTTCACTTGAACTTAAAAATTCTTTAGTCTCTCTGCAGCTGGTTTGTACCCTTGTACCTTCTCACTAAAATGCTTTCTTGTTGAGGTCAAATGCATTCTCCTCCTTGTTGTCAATTTCCATCGAACTCTGCTTTTTTCTGGATGTCAAAAACCTTTGTCTCTTATCTACTGACCTGAGTTCTGTTTATTTCACTTGAACTGAATCCTTAAAAATTTTGGGGTGCCATGCGTGATACATGCTTAAGCGATCATGTATCTTTCGATAGATGACTGACGAGGCAGATTTTTTTCCCCGCAGTAGGTTGCCATTTCTTTCTGCGGTAGGCCAGTTGC
Source organism: Acanthosepion esculentum (assembly GCA_964036315.1). Taxonomy (NCBI): domain Eukaryota; kingdom Metazoa; phylum Mollusca; class Cephalopoda; order Sepiida; family Sepiidae; genus Acanthosepion; species Acanthosepion esculentum. The sequence continues at coordinate 31,715,132 of OZ038519.1, read as the reverse complement.
CATCCAAGGCTATAGAACCTGGTCTGTCCTGCTATTTACCCATAGCTGTGGGGAAAAGAAGAGGATTTATACCTTTCCCAAGGTTATTAGCACGTAAGTGAATGTAATGGATTCAACTGGAATTCAAACTCAGCTCTCCAATTCCTCAATCCAAGCCACTATCCATTACTCGACTATGCCTCTTTAAAATATACTTCTCTCAAAAGAATGTGTATATAAAAAAAAGCCTAGACACTTAAACATTTATTTACGACTAACATTTTTAAAGCAATAAAAATAAAATTTATATAATTTGGAATCTTCACCAATAGTTTGGTTTAGTTTAGTAACGGAATAATCCAGAAATCTTTTGTTCTTGTACCTTTCACCTTAAAATATTTCCGCTATTTACATTGTTTGAACTGTTGCCCTCATATTTATTGTCATATTCACAATGGTTCGGCCATTGTACGCTCCGGCCTTCTTCAGGGGATATATGTTGGAATTTCAAACTGAACACTTTATCTCGTCCGCATGAGTATATTGTTCTAGTTCCACGTGCCATGCCTCTTCTGGATATCTCACTTTCAGTTAATTCCCTTTAGTAACTCAACTCTGCAAAGAATGAAGAAGATTTATAAACATTATAAATTTATTTTGACCTGAAAGGAGTTAAAAAGTTTCTTACTTAGCATGTATGTATGTTACACACTTCCAATACTGCATAAATAATGAACCCTTCTATTTTTTTTTATTTTTTTTTTTTAATCAGTTTCCTCCAAGCAAGGCAATAATGCTACTAACATGCAAGGGAGTACCGGGAATGAAAGAGAATGAGCAACTTTAGAAGTAACTGGAAACCTACTCCTAAACAAGAGATAATGGATGAACCTCTACTCCTGCTCAAATGACTGGGAAGGATTATAGGCAAATCCCTCTACGTTATAGAAGAAAAATTGTCTAAATTCCGTTTTTTTTCTTTCTCTCTGAAAACACGTATTTTAAGTCATTATGGAGGACTTTAAAGCAATCATTGTTCAGATGATGAAGGCACCACTTGATCGTCAACAGAAGAGTGAGGAATGTATACTACAGCAGCAACAGAAGTCTGAGGAACGGCAACAAATGTTGGAAGAAAAATTGCTCCTATTTTTTAATTTATTTTTTTTAATCAGTTTTCTCCAAGCAAGGCAATAATGCTACTAACATGCAAGGGAGTACCGGGAATGAAAGAGAATTAGCAACTTTAGAAGTAACTGGAAACCTACTCCTAAACAAGAGATAATGGATAAACCACTACTCCTTCTCAAAAGACTGGGAAGGATGATAGGCAAATCTATCTACGCCTATTGAGGAAAAAAAAAAAAAATTATTGTAAATAAAATTTCAGAGTTTTGGTGGAGATGTTAGAAGTATAGAGTTGAATTAGACTTTAGCAGGAACTGGAAACCCAATCCTAAATGGGAAACAATGGATAAACCTCTACTCCTGTTCAAAAGAGTATAGAGTTGAAGTAGACGTTAGAATGAACAGTGAAAACAATCTAATGAGGAAACAATGGATAAACCTCTACTCCTGTTCAAAAGAGTATAGAGTTGAAGTAGACGTTAGAATGAACCAGGAAAACAATCTAATGAGGAAACAATGGACAAACCTCTACTCCTGTTCAAAAAAGTATAGAGTTGAAGTAGACGTTAGAATGAACCAGGAAAACAATCTAATGAGGAAACAATGGATAAACCTCTACTCCTGTTCAAAAGAGTATAGAGTTGAAGTAGACACTTTAGAAGGAACCAGAAACCGAATCCTAAACAAGGGATAAACTTCTACTCCTGTTCAAAAGAGTATAGAGTTGAAGTAGACACTTTAGAAGGAACCAGAAACCGAATCCTAAACAAGGGATAAACTTCTACTCCTGTTCAAAAGAGTATAGAGTTGAAGTAGACACTTTAGAAGGAACCAGAAACCGATTCCTAAACAAGGGATAAACTTCTACTCCTGTTCAAAAGAGTATAGAGTTGAAGTAGACACTTTAGAAGGAACCAGAAACCGATTCCTAAACAAGGGATAAACTTCTACTCCTGTTCGAAAGAGTATAAAGTTGAAGTAGACACTTTAGAAGGAACCAGAAACCGAATCCTAAACAAGGGATAAACTTCTACTCCTGTTCAAAAGAGTATAGAGTTGAAGTAGACACTTTAGAAGGAACCAGAAACCGATTCCTAAACAAGGGATAAACTTCTACTCCTGTTCGAAAGAGTATAAAGTTGAAGTAGACACTTTAGAAGGAACCAGAAACCGAATCCTAAACAAGGGATAAACTTCTACTCCTGTTCAAAAGAGTATAGAGTTGAAGTAGACACTTTAGAAGGAACCAGAAACCGAATCCTAAACAAGGGATAAACTTCTACTCCTGTTCAAAAGAGTATAGAGTTGAAGTAGACACTTTAGAAGGAACCAGAAACCGATTCCTAAACAAGGGATAAACTTCTACTCCTGTTCAAAAGAGTATAGAGTTGAAGTAGACACTTTAGAAGGAACCAGAAACCGATTCCTAAACAAGGGATAAACTTCTACTCCTGTTCAAAAGAGTATAGAGTTGAAGTAGACACTTTAGAAGGAACCAGAAACCGAATCCTAAACAAGGGATAAACTTCTACTCCTGTTCGAAAGAGTATAAAGTTGAAGTAGACACTTTAGAAGGAACCAGAAACCGATTCCTAAACAAGGGATAAACTTCTACTCCTGTTCAAAAGAGTATAGAGTTGAAGTAGACACTTTAGAAGGAACCAGAAACCGAATCCTAAACAAGGGATAAACTTCTACTCCTGTTCGAAAGAGTATAGAGTTGAAGTAGACACTTTAGAAGGAACCAGAAACCGAATCCTAAACAAGGGATAAACTTCTACTCCTGTTCAAAAGAGTATAGAGTTGAAGTAGACACTTTAGAAGGAACCAGAAACCGATTCCTAAACAAGGGATAAACCTCTACTCCTGTTCAAAAAAAAAAATGGAAAAAAAATATTATATACATTTTCATTTATGCGTTTGTGAATTATATATATATATGTATATCTTGATGCATTTGGCCTGTATTAATGAGATGGACAGGAATATTTCCAATGCCATGGACATAGTTTCTCTTTAAAATGGACAAAATAAGTGGTAAAGTCCTTCAAGCGTTCTTTGATGTAAAAAAAAATGTATATATCAAGTATATTCTTCCACTTGTGCAAATGTGAAGGACTTCTTATGAACCGACTGCTTTAAATTCTCCACATTTAAACATTATTTATCTTTTTTATCCAGTTCATCATTGGTTTAAATTTCTACAGTTTTTGTCTACTTTTTTCTCATTCTTATGGCTTCTCTTTTTATTTCTTGTTTTCAAGTTGTATTTGATGTTAAAATCTTTCATCTAACTTTGTTCTTTTTCATTCCTTCATTCTCTTTCAAATACTGCCTTCTTTTTTTCATTCACTCTTCTTTTTATTTCATTCTTTACACATTGCCTGGTTTTTCGATGCTTTCTCTCATCAAATCATACCTTTGCTATCTAAATAATCTTTTAATGTAACTTCTTTCTTTTTTCATCATTCGCTCTTTCTTTCAACACTTTCTCTTTCTTTCATTCTCTGTCTTTCATTCTCTTTCTGTTGTGATGTCTTCCCTCTAATGAGTCTATTGTGGACTCTTCCACTTACTATAAAATTAGTAGGAAAGTAAGCCTCAGGGGAAACAGTGATATAGACTGAACGCTGGTCAACCGACACACACTCCCAAGTCATGTAACACACTTCTGTTGTATCTACTGTTCAATAAACTATTTATCTGCAACCTCCTGTTTTGTTATTCCTTAACCAATTACTTGGTCACAACACTTACTTTCATTCAACTTTCTACTATGCATCTGGCAGCAAGGTGTCTTATTGGAAGACTGGAGGTTTTGAGGGGCATGAAATCACCTCTTAATTGCTGTTGTTCCCAGGTCCACCAGACCCGGGGTGGTAGCACCTATTAGAGTCCCAGCTATGCGCAAATAGTGACCCTCCTCCCCCCAATATGAAGGTATAAAAATTGCAAATGATCTACTGCTCTGGACACCTAGCCATGGCGCATGACTGGTTGGTCACCCAGCAATCACCTACATTGACCAACTATGCTATGACGCAGGGGTCTGACGATAAACTACATCCGGCAGCAAGGCCTCTGATTGGAAACGCCTCTTAATTGCTGTTGTTCCCAGGTTCACCCTGACCCAGAACAGTAGCACCAGTTAGGGTCCCAGCTATGGGCAAATAGTGGACCTCCAATCAAAAATCAAAACACTATGAAAATATAAAATACATTTTTATAGTAAAAATACAAGCAATACATTTTTATATTAAAAAATTACCAATGATATCTATTTATAGTAAAATTACCCACAATACATTTTTAAAGCAGAATTACCAACTACACATTTTATAGTAAAATGACCAACAATATGTCTTATCTGTAGTTGAAGCTATAAAATTACATATGAAAATATTTAGATTTTGGCATTAAATAACCCATAAAGGTGTTGATATGCCGCTAAACAAAATTGACTAACCAACATTCTTTCCACTACACTTTTTTTTATACTTTCCTTATCTCAAAAATATTTTAATTTCTTCTTTTTTCATCATTTGTTTTTCTTTCTTCCATCTCTCTTATTTTTTATTTCATTTTATTTCTCCTGTTTTTTATATTTTCCTTTAAAAAACTTTCATTTAAATTTCTTCTTTTTCCAACATTCATTCTTCTTTCTTTTTAAAACATTCATTCTTTCCTTCATCCTCTTTCTTTTCACAACATTCATTCTTTCCTTCTATCACCTCTCTTTTTCTTTTTTCTTTCTCTTTCTATCAACAATACTTGGCTTTAGTACAGAAGATGAGAACTACAAATTTGAGATGCTGATGTAATGGTATTATATCATTAGTAATTTCAAAGATGCTTTCCAAAAGCTAAGTAAAATATAAAGTTACAGAATAGCATCTTTAGAAATAATGAAAAGAATACTGAACTGTTATGTGATATCTGTCATCCTACATTGTCACGAATGCTGAACAATCTCCTCAAAAATGAACAAGAGACTTGATTCTACAGAAGGATGCTGAGGATACCTTGGACCGAACATGTGAGAAACAATGACGTGTTAGAGAAAATAAAAATAAAAAGGAAACATACTAAACCTCAGGAAGAGACAGTTGAAATTTCTGGAGTATGTAATGAGAAAGGAAGGCTTGGAAAATCTGATACTCACAGGACAGATTGAGGGAAAATGGAACAGAGGAAAACAGTGTATAACATTCTTGATGGGCTTGAGTAAGTGGTTGGTAGAACGGGGTTTAGAAGAAATAGCAAAAAGACAAAATTTATTAACAGCTACAAGTGACAGGAAGTTCTGGAGAACTATGATTGCCACCATTCTGATGGAATACAGTACATAAAGAAGACGTAATTTAGCTTCACTTTGAACTTTAGGGCAGATTAACTTATTATTTTTTAGAAAATCAACATTGCACTTAGTTAGAAAGCTCGGGTTTGATGTGTAAGTACCATTACACAAAAATCAGATACATAGCTTTTACCAATTTTTGAGCATTTAGTTTTAAAGATCACTATTTACATTATTTGAACTATTGTCCTCATCTTTGTCGCCATATTTTTACGTTTCAGCCGTTGTACACTCCAGCCTTCTTCAGGTGGTTGGAATGTCGAACAGAACACTTAATTTCGCTCACTAGGTTAGACTGTTCTAGTTCCATGTTCCATGTGCCATGTTAATGGATGTCAGTTATCAATTATCTCCTGTTAATTCCTCTCTCCAAGTTCTCCACTGCCTTAACCAGGTATTGAACTCACACTCTTTGGGTCCTGTCACTGGATCTAACTAACACCTTTATCCACGGTGCCATGGCACCGTGGATAAAGTTAGTTAGTTAGGTTAAGGCAGTGGAAAAGTTGGAGAGAGGAATTAACAGGAGATAACTGATAACTGACATCCATTAAGCATGGCACATGGAACTAGAACAGTCTACCCCAGTGAGCAAAATTAAGTGTTCAGTTCGGCATTCCAACCACCTGAAGAAGGTCGGAGTGTACAACGGCTGAAACATTGTAATAAATATGGCAACAAAAATGAGGACAATAGTCCGAATAATGTAAATAGTGTACATGATACCTCATCTCAGAAATATAGACAGATAATGTTTTAAAGATCCTCTGAAAAAACATACAGAAATACCTAATTTCCACAGTTTTTGCTTACAACCTGACTTCAAAATTTTACTCTTTCAAGAATAAATCCAAATAAGGTTGATAGTTTTTATATTAGATACATTGAATGGAAAATATATTAAAACCAGAAACAAGCAAAATATGCAAGTTTTTTTTTACTGTATTCAATAGGTAAAAAGTGTGTAAAAATTATAATAAAAGCTGCTCAATGAATAAGATCTTACATAGCTGGAGGGAGAAGATTTATACCTTTCCCAAGAGTATTAGCCCATAAGTGAATGTAATGGATCTGACTGGATTTTGAACTCAGCTCTCCGATTCCTCAATCCGAGTGGCTATCCATTACTCCACCATACCTCCTCTACTGTATAACGTATTACATCATAATATAGCTAATTGTTCAGTATAATTTCCATTTGAAGTAAATTTATTTGATGACACAATGATTTAGTAATAATGTGCTTGTGCCATGCATCTTGTCCATATACAATTTGTACAGGTTCAGTCAATTATAAATTTTATAAGGCTGTGCTCTAAGGCTTTCATTGAAATTCCAATGCTATGATTTTTAAATGCAATGTCAATTGCTATCTTCTGTCTTCATAATTCTTGTTCTTTTAATGTTCTCTCACCTTAAGAGTGTTTTTTTTCTCATATTCTCTAACACTCAGTAACCCCTTGCGTCTTAGTAGCTTTATTGCCTTGCTTGGAAGGAAATGATTTAAAAAAAAGTTCTGTGAGAGAACGGAACAAATTTTGACAATTTCAGACATTTAGAAAAGTTCTTGACCATGTATATAATAAAGCTGTTTTTGAAGGGAAAATCTCTCCCCTAAAAAATGTTTTAGACTACTGAAAAACAAACTAATGGTCAAAATTTCATATTTTTCAACTATTTTTATGGTAGTTCTTACTCTTTAAGTTTTATTGTAAATATGATCTAGTTATTCGTTGTGTCTCTGTTCTTGGACAGAGTGCACTCAGGGGCGACGCCGTCAAAGGACAGAGACACAACTGAGGAAAATTATACTGAGAGGTGCCCAGCCCTGGGGAACAGCTACCCAAAGTCATGCCCTCTCATTGCACCAGAAAGAGGGATCAGTACACGTACTGAGGCCAGTGCAACCAACTGTTGTGGAGACTCAGGAAATTTTGTTCCTAGCTCAGGCTCCCCACATTAAACTGACCTTGTGTCACAACCTGACCTTGTGTCACAACCTGACCTTGTGTCACAACCTGACCTTGTGTCACAGCCTGACCTTGTGAGAGGGTTGAGTAAATACAAATATGATCTGGTTATTATTAGTTTTATCATAAATATGACCTTGGTTAATACAAAATGGGAGATAGAATTCACAGTTTTCAGCAAAAAAAGACAATTCAAATTCTTAGCTATATATTGGGAATATCAAAGCAAAGCAAGTACAGAATATTTTTTTTAAGCATTTCACCCCAAGCAAGGCGGGAGTGCCACTGGTTTGCAGGGCATTACATAGAGTGACGGTGAGATACAACCTGTGTATAGGGGGAGGAATGGGGAAAGGATAAAAGATAATCAGGGTTCAAGACATCATAAAGATGGCGATTGACATTGCATTTAATTTTTTGAAGAGTGTAGCTATCAGGAAGCAAGTAAACAGAAGGGAATTCCAATTTTATTTCAACGGTAAAAGAGTGGGACCTAGATACTAGTCTAGTAGTACGCTTAAATTTATATAGTCTAGGCATCAGGGAAAAAAGCTTGACAGAACAGTTGCCATGAAAATATTTGTAGAAAAGACAGAAGGAAGCCACATCATGTCGGTGAGAAAATGACTGGAGTCAAAATGCCAAGTCAGGATCAATTACATTGCAAATCCTTTTGTCAAGAACCTCGAGATGAACAGTTGGAGCACCAGACCAGATATAGTAATGGTCAATTGAGTGATTATCATTTATCAACTCTTTGTGTTTTATTTAAAGCCAAAATCTTTTTCGAATTGTAAGAATAATTCTTTGATTTTGCTAGTGAATATCACATTCACAATTTATTGAAAATTGATTTTTCTAGAGACACATCCAACTATTTAACCTACAGCTGGGGGGAAGAAAATGGATTCATACCTTTCTTAAGGGTATCTGCGCATAAATGAATTTCACAAACCCAAATGGAGTTCAAATCCTGATTTCTGATTAATGAGCTGGTTAGTTAATTAATAGATGTTGTTAAGTGCAATTCAGAGACTTGAAGACATATAATAATGGCAAAAGATGTTTTCCAGAAACTAAGCAAAGAAAAATGACTCCTGATTAAAATAAAATATATAAACAAAAATAAAAAAATTAAAATTAAAATAAGGCATTTGCACTTTCCTTTAAAACCCTTGTCTCTTTCTTTCTCTCTCTAAACCATTATCTCTTTCTTTCTTTCTTTCTTTCTTTCTTTCTTTCTCTCCAAACCCTTATCTCTTTCTTTTACTCTCTCTCTAAACCTCTCTTTCTATACTTCTCCCAACTAACAAAAAGGCAAGCCTCAAATAAAAAGAAGGTAGAAGAAAAGAATGACCCAACTGAAAAACGCCGGAAGTTTGTGGCTTCAGAACCTATTTATTTGTAGTTGAAAAATAACAAAAATCAGGGAGGCTCCACGCATAACTTCCATTATAAAAAAAATAAAAAAGAACTGAACACCAGAAAATAAAATAATTTGGGCCAATCAAAAAAGATTAACACAACGAGACTTTTTGATGTAATGGAATAACCAGTCACCCCCATGAATGATTCACTATAGGTAGCAAGTACCTATAAAGTCAACCGTCTATGAGAGACAAGAGAGGAGACATGATAGAGATGAGGCAAGCATGCCCAACCTTCCAATTAGTGGCACTCACTACTAGATTGACCTGTATGTATAACTGTACCGTATTTTATATTGTACTTGGGTACAATAAACATTTCTTCTAGTATCCATCTGGTGTTATATGTTTATTCCCTTAGCATGGAATATAGCACTTTTGATGTTAGCTGAAACCAAAGTTCCTGCCAGAATCTTGGAGTCTGGTCAAAAGGATATAAGCTGACACCTCTGAGCTAGAATTAGAACGGACCACAAGAGTGACAAACAGAGATTTGGCCACTGGAGAAAACAGCCATCCATGATGCATGAAGAAGTAGTTGAGAGGTCATCTGCTAATGATTTTTTCTGCCCTGCTCAGGGCTAAGAAAAATACAGTAGATTGACACTGATTATTTCATATATTACTACTAGCCTTCTTATGGTCTGACTTCAAAATTTCACTACTGAGCTTTCTCCAGGCTACTACCAATATCCACCTTATAAATGAACATTTGGCTATACTGAATACCAAAGGACTGTCTCATCACTCTAAAATAAAAATAAATATTATATATGCCTTATACCCTTTCACCAAAGAAAAAAATATAGAGAAAAGGAATCCTCTATAAACTACAAATACATATAACAACAGAGTAATTACATTAACAACAAACAACACATCCACTCCATTACAGAAGCATCCTTCCTGAATCAGTGGCTGTTGGGTAGAAGCTATTCAAATATAACTTACTTTTTACTAATGGTATACAAGTTGGAATCAATAGGGGTCAAGACAAAAAAAGAATGGTTCAAAGTTAGTAACTCAAAAAAAAGAGAGAAAGTTGTGGAGAGTCATGATCACCCACATCTTAAAATGATGAGGAATATATAAGAAGAGAACCAAAAAACCAAGATAATTCATGCATCAAATGTTGTTTGCAGATTTTCAGATCTGATCTGCTCTTGTGGGATAAATTCTCTACAGTTTCTTCAAATAAAAATGAAAACCTCAACCAAAACAGTTAAATAAAATTAGCTTTGCATGGTGACCTCTTGTTTTAAAATCTAAAACAAAACAAAAAAATAGTGGTTTCATGCTATTTTCGGTTACCACTGGGACTATCCTTGATGATTGGAGGAGAGCAAGTATTTAAATATAAATGGGGTCCCTTCCAAAGGAGCAGAGGTGGCAAAATAAAGAGAAAGGAAGAGAATAAAAATAGAAGCCCATCAGGGTAAAGTAGACTAGCCATAAATATACAAGGTCTTCTTTTTCTTGTCAATTTTTTGGTTTTCTCTTCATTCTCTCTTCTTATTAACATACATCATATTTTGATTTTTTTTTGTCTATTTTTCATCCTTCTCTTCTATCTTACCTTATTATCCCCCTCCATCTTTTGCTTTTTCTTGTCTATTTCTCATCCTTCTTCCTTCCCACTCTATTTTTTGCTTTTTCTTGTCTATTTTGCATCTTTTCCTTTTCTCTTTTTCATTTCCTTTTGTCATCCATTTTTCATCTTTACCGTATTTACTCTTTTTCATTTCCTATTTGTCATCCATTTTTCATCTTTTCCTTCTTTTCTCTTTTTCATTTCCTTTTTGTCATCCATTTTTCATCTATCCTTCTTTTCTCTTTTTCATTTCCTATTTGTCATCCATTTTTCATCTTTTCCTTCTTTTCTCTTTTTCATTTCCTTTTTGTCATCCATTTTCATCTTTTCCTTCTTTTCTTTTTTTCATATCCTTTTGTCATCCATTTTTATTCTTTTCCTTCTTTTCTCTTTTTCATTTCCTTTTTGTCATCCATTTTCATCTTTTCCTTCTTTTCTCTTTTTCATTTCCTTTTTGTCATCCATTTTTCATCTTTTCCTTCTTTTCTCTTTTTCATTTCCTTTTTGTCATCCATTTTTCATCTTTTCCTTCTTTTCTCTTTTTCATTTCCTATTTGTCATCCATTTTTCATCTTTTCCTTCTTTTCTCTTTTTCATTTCCTTTTTGTCATCCATTTTCATCTTTTCCTTCTTTTCTTTTTTTCATATCCTTTTGTCATCCATTTTTCATCTTTTCCTTCTTTTCTCTTTTTCATTTCCTATTGTCATCCATTTTTCATCGTTTCCTTCTTTTCTCTTTTTCATTTCCTTTTGTCATCCATTTTTCTTTTCCTTCTTTTCTATTTTTCATTTCCTTTTTGTCATCCATTTTCATCTTTTCCTTCTTTTCTCTTTTTCATTTCCTTTTTGTCATCCATTTTCATCTTTTCCTTCTTTTCTCTTTTTCATTTCCTTTTTGTCATCCATTTTTCATCTTTTCCTTCTTTTCTTTTTTTCATATCCTTTTGTCATCCATTTTTCATCTTTTCCTTCTATTCTCTTTTTCATTTCCTTTTTGTCATCCATTTTTCATCTTTTCCTTCTTTTCTCTTTTTCATTTCCTTTTGTCATCCATTTTTCTTTTCCTTCTTTTCTCTTTTTCATTTCCTTTTTGTCATCCATTTTTCATCTTTTCCTTCTATTCTCTTTTTCATTTCCTTTTTGTCATCCATTTTTCATCTTTTCCTTCTTTTCTCTTTTTCATTTCCTTTTGTCATCCATTTTTCTTTTCCTTCTTTTCTCTTTTTCATTTCCTTTTTGTCATCCATTTTTCATCTTTTCCTTCTTTTCTCTTTTTCATTTCCTTTTTGTCATCCATTTTCATCTTTTCATTCTTTTCTTTTTTTCATATCCTTTTGTCATCCATTTTTCATCTTTTCCTTCTTTTTTCTTTTTCATTTCCTTTTTGACATCCATTTTTCATCTTTTTATTCTTTTCTCTTTTTCATTTCCTTTTTGTCATCCATTTTTCATCTTTACCGTCTTTTCTCTTTTTCATTTCCTTTTTGTCATCCATTTTCATCTTTTCATTCTTTTCTCTTTTTCATTTCCTTTTTGTCATCCATTTTTCATCTTTACCGTCTTTTCTCTTTTTCATTTCCTATTTGTCATCCATTTTCATCTTTTCCTTCTTTTCTCTTTTTCATTTCCTTTTGTGATCCATTTTTCTTTTCCTTCTTTTCTCTTTTTCAATTCCTTTTTGTCATCCATTTTCATCTTTTCATTCTTTTCTTTTTTTCATATCCTTTTGTCATCCATTTTTCATCTTTTCCTCCTTTTCTCTTTTTCATTTCCTTTTTGTCATCCATTTTTCATCTTTTCCTTCTTTTCTCTTTTTCATTTTCTTTTTGTCATCCATTTTTCATCTTTTCCTTCTTTTCTCTTTTTCATTTCTTTTGTCATCCATTTTTCATCTTTTCCTTCTTTTCTCTTTTTCATTTTCTTTTTGTCATCCATTTTTCATCTTTTCCTTCTTTTTTCTTTTTCATTTCCTTTTTGTCATCCATTTTCATCTTTTCCTTCTTTTCTTTTTTTCATATCCTTTTGTCATCCATTTTTCATCTTTTCCTTCTTTTCTCTTTTTCTTTACCTTTTGTCATCCATTTTTCATCTTTTCCTTCTTTTCTCTTTTTCATTTTCTTTTTGTCATCCATTTTTCATCTTTTCCTTCTTTTCTCTTTTTCATTTTCTTTTGTCATCCATTTTTCATCTTTTCCTTCTTTTTTCTTTTTCATTTCCTTTTTGTCATCTATTTTCATCTTTTCCTTCTTTTCTTTTTTTCATATCCTTTTGCCATCCATTTTTCATCTTTTCCTTCTTTTCTCTTTTTCTTTACCTTTTGTCATCCATTTTTCATCTTTTCCTTCTTTTCTCTTTTTCATTTTCTTTTGTCATCCATTTTTCATCTTTTCCTTCTTTTCTCTTTTTCATTTCCTTTTTGTCATCCATTTTTCATCTTTTCCTTCTTTTCTCTTTTTCATTTCCTTTTTGTCATCCATTTTTCTTCTTTTCCTTCTTTTCTCTTTTTCATTTCCTTTTTGTCATCCATTTTTCATCTTTTCCTTCTTTTCTCTTTTTCATTTCCTTTTTGTCATCCATTTTTCATCTTTTCCTTCTGTTCTCTTTTTCATTTCCTTTTGTCATCCATTTTTCATCTTTTCCTTCTTTTCTCTTTTTCATTTCCTTTTTGTCATCCATTTTTCTTCTTTTCTCTTTTTCATTTCCTTTTTGTCATCCATTTTTCATCTTTTCCTTCTTTTCTCTTTTTCATTTCCTTTTTGTCATCCATTTTTCTTCTTTTCCTTCTTTTCTCTTTTTCATTTCCTTTTTGTCATCCATTTTTCATCTTTTCCTTCTTTTCTCTTTTTCATTTCCTTTTTGTCATCCATTTTTCATCTTTTCCTTCTTTTCTCTTTTTCATTTCCTTTTTGTCATCCATTTTTCATCTTTTCCTTCTGTTCTCTTTTTCATTTCCTTTTGTCATCCATTTTTCATCTTTTCCTTCTTTTCTCTTTTTCATTTTCTTTTGTCATCCATTTTTCATCTTTTCCTTCTTTTCTCTTTTTCATTTCCTTTTTGTCATCCATTTTTCTTCTTTTCCTTCTTTTCTCTTTTTCATTTTCTTTTGTCATCCATTTTTCATCTTTTCCTTCTTTTCTCTTTTTCATTTCCTTTTTGTCATCCATTTTTCTTCTTTTCCTTCTTTTCTCTTTTTCATTTTCTTTTGTCATCCATTTTTCATCTTTTCCTTCTTTTCTCTTTTTCATTTCCTATTGTCATCCATTTTTCATCTTTTCCTTCTTTTCTCTTTTTCATTTTCTTTTGTCATCCATTTTTCATCTTTTCCTTCTTTTCTCTTTTTCATTTCCTTTTTGTCATCCATTTTTCATCTTTTCCTTCTTTTCTCTTTTTCATTTTCTTTTGTCATCCATTTTTCATCTTTTCCTTCTTTTCTCTTTTTCATTTCCTTTTTGTCATCCATTTTTCATCTTTTCCTTCTTTTCTCTTTTTCATTTCCTTTTGTCATCTATTTTTCATCTTTTCCTTCTTTTCTCTTTTTCATTTTCTTTTTGTCATCCATTTTTCATCTTTTCCTTCTTTTCTCTTTTTCATTTCCTATTTGTCATACATTTTTCATCTTTTCCTTCTTTTCTCTCCTCTTATTAAGCCTCTTTTTCTTTTACACTTTTGAGTTTATTTTTTTCTCTCTTCTTATTACCTCTCCTTCTTTACAGTTTTCTTTTCATTTTTTTAGTATTTTGCTTCTTTTTCTCTTCTTATAAACCCACTCTGTCTTTTTGTTTTCATTTTTTTCATCCATTTTTCATCTCTTCCTTCTTTGTTCTCCTCAACATCATCTTTTTTCTTCTCTTGCTTTCATTGTTCTCAGTTTGATTCTTAATTATATTTCCTCTCTCTCTCTCTGTTTTTAAACTCTTTTCCCTACAATTTTTTCTTTATTCTTTTCTTTTCTTTACCTCCCAACTCTTCAATTTTAACCCTCTTCCTCACTTTTTCTTTTCTTCTTCTTTCCCACTTTTTTACCTTTCTTCTCTCATGAGCCTCAATTTTTATTTTTCAAACTCTTTTCTGTCCAATTTTCCTTCTTTTTTTCCACTGAAATAATGTTTCTTTTCTTATTTCTGAAAGTCTTTTTCTAAATATTTACTTTTTGCCTTGTCTTTCTTTCTCTTCCACCTTTTTTTTTCATTAGGACTATAGAAGCACCACAAGTACTGCAGCCAAAGCAGCAGTGGTGTGTTTAGATAGACTGACAGAATTCAATGCCCTCCAGACTAGTTTTGAATTTAAATTTTTTCTTCTTTTAGAAAAGTTGCTGCCTCAAGGCAAGAGAGCCCAGTCTACCCTGCTATTTAACTGATAACTGAAGGAATACAGATTCATGCCTTTTCCAAGAGGAATAGCACAAAGTAAACAAAATGAATGAAAACTGAACTCAGCATGCCTCACTTTGACAAACATTGTACAATCTGCAATTCCTCTATTTCTCTATAGTTATTCTTAGATCCTATTCCAGTTTCTATTTTTTTTTTCTTTCTTTCATCTCCTACTTTTTTATTATTTTTAATCATTACACCCCAAGTAAGGTGATAATGCCACTAAGACATTAGGGGCTACTGGGAGTGAAAGAGAATGAGAAGACTTTACAAGGAATCAGAAACCCAATTGTTTTTAATCAATTCCCCTAAAGTAAGGCGATAATGCCACTAAGACATTAGGGGCTACTGGGAGTGAAAGAGAATGAGAAGACTTTACAAGGAATCAGAAACCCAATTGTTTTTAATCAATTCCCCTAAAGTAAGGCGATAATGCCACTAAGACATTAGGGGCTACTGGGAGTGAAAGAGAATGAGAAGACTTTACAAGGAATCAGAAACCCAATTGTTTTTAATCAATTCCCCTAAAGTAAGGCGATAATGCCACTAAGACATTAGGGGCTACTGGGAGTGAAAGAGAATGAGAAGACTTTACAAGGAATCAGAAACCCAATTGTTTTTAATCAATTCCCCTAAAGTAAGGTGATAATGCCACTAAGACGTTAGGGGTTACTGGGAGTGAAAGAGAATGAGAAGACTTTACAAGGAATCAGAAACCCAATTGTTTTTAATCAATTCCCCTAAAGTAAGGCGATAATGCCACTAAGACATTAGGGGCTACTGGGAGTGAAAGAGAATGAGAAGACTTTACAAGGAATCAGAAACCCAATTGTTTTTAATCAATTCCCCTAAAGTAAGGCGATAATGCCACTAAGACATTAGGGGCTACTGGGAGTGAAAGAGAATGAGAAGACTTACATGGAACTGGAAACCCAATCTTTTATAATCAATTCACACAAAGTAAGGCAACAATGACACTAAGACGTTAGGGGTTACTGGGAGTGAAAGAGAATGAGAAGACTTTACAAGGAATCAGAAACCCAATTGTTTTTAATCAATTCCCCTAAAGTAAGGTGATAATGCCACTAAGACATTAGGGGCTACTGGGAGTGAAAGAGAATGAGAAGACTTTACAAGGAATCAGAAACCCAATTGTTTTTAATCAATTCCCCTAAAGTAAGGCGATAATGCCACTAAGACATTAGGGGCTACTGGGAGTGAAAGAGAATGAGAAGACTTTACAAGGAATCAGAAACCCAATTGTTTTTAATCAATTCCCCTAAAGTAAGGTGATAATGCCACTAAGACGTTAGGGGTTACTGGGAGTGAAAGAGAATGAGAAGACTTTACAAGGAATCAGAAACCCAATTGTTTTTAATCAATTCCCCTAAAGTAAGGTGATAATGCCACTAAGACGTTAGGGGTTACTGGGAGTGAAAGAGAATGAGAAGACTTTACAAGGAATCAGAAACCCAATTGTTTTTAATCAATTCCCCTAAAGTAAGGCGATAATGCCACTAAGACATTAGGGGCTACTGGGAGTGAAAGAGAATGAGAAGACTTTACAAGGAATCAGAAACCCAATTGTTTTTAATCAATTCCCCTAAAGTAAGGCGATAATGCCACTAAGATGTTAGGGGCTACTGGGAATGAAAGGGAATGAGAAGACTTACATGGAACTGGAAACCCAATCTTTTATAATCAATTCACACAAAGTAAGGCAACAATGCCACTAAGACACAAGGATGCTACTAGGAATGAAAGTGAATGAGAAGACTTTACACGGGACTGGAAACTCAACCTTTTTTGATCAATTTGTCCGAAGTAAGGTGATAATGACACTAAGACGTAAGGGGCTACTGAAAATGAAAGAGAATGAGAAGATTGTAATGAGGAGGATGGACAGTTAAAGAAACAGTATTCGAGAGGCACAGTAGATATATTGATTGTGTCTTGGACTGAGGAATCAGAGAGCCAAATTCAAATTCCAGTCAAGTATCCAACTCTTCTCTCCCCAGCTATGGATAAATAATAAGACAGACTTGGCCTTGGGTTGCAACAAATCTAGGAGAAGGAAAATTCAAAACTTTATGTAACCCTCTCAAAATACATAGTATGCAGCTAAGGAAAGGATCATTTGTATTGACTCAATTATTCTGTCTACAGTCAACTCCTTTTTATTCAGGATGACAAAAGATGGCAATTGGTTTTGCCATTTAAATCTTTGAAGATTGTAGATGGCAGAGTAGCAAGTAATCAGGAGTTCCACAGGCAAGAAGTGTATGATATCTCTAGGCAAATTTCTTTATGATTATGGAACAGATGTAGTAAGAAATATCTGTCCCATAATGGTTGATACATTTAATGTTTGAAATATGTAGGAATATCTAACAACTGTTAAGGGTTTTTTTTTTTAATCATTTCACTCAAAACAAGGCAATAAAGCCACTAAGATGCTAGTGGTTACAAGGAGTGGAAGAGAATGAAAAATATACTATCCCATAATAGTTGATACATTTAATGTATGAAAGGTGCATGCAAATGTATTATGGGATAGATTTTTTTTTTTTAAATCATTTCACAAGGCAATAATGCCACTAAAAAGCAAAGGGTAACTGTTGTAACCTAGGAAAGTGTTATGGTCCAAGTTCTTTGTACCACGGTGATGGTCCAAGGTAGAACCAATGAAGAATAACTCAAACACGGCTGTGGAATAACACATATATATTACAAACAGAAATATATACAAAGAAGTAGAAGTATTAGTAATGACTATCAGATTTGGTTAGAGTGAACTATGTTGTCTCGACAAGTATCACTATTCCAATGTCTTACAGTAACCATTTGACTTGACTCTGTGACTGTGACTCTGACTGACTCTCTCAATGCTTCTCCCTCTTGAGGCGCAGTATTTATCATGTCCGGAATAGTCCATTATTATTATGGGTAAGTTCCCATAACAGAAAGGTTATTGAATAGAATAATCAAATGAAGGTTGGTAATGAACAATTATACTTAGGACAAGAACAGCACACATAAGATTTCCCAGCGGTGCATAGAAGTGGTCTACTGCTAGAAGCGAGTCAAGTGAATCCCAAACGGTAGACCAACATACAGTATTCACTACTGTATTTATGAGAAAGGGGACATACCCATTATTGTCCGTAGGTATGCTATAACAGTAATTGAGAGTGAAAGAGAATGAGAAAACTTTAGGGAGGAAAAAGACAATAAAAACACAGGATCCAAGAAGATAAGATGGCAATTGGTGTTGCATTTAAATTTTTGAAGATTGTAGGTGGCAGGGTAGCAAGTAATCAGGAGTTCCACAGGCAAGAAGTGTATGATATCTCTAGGCAAATTTCTCAATGATTATGGAACAGATGTAGTAAGAAATATCTGTCCCATAATGGTTGATACATTTAATGTTTGAAATATGTAGGAATATATAACAACTGTTAAGGGTTTGTTTTTTTAAAATCATTTCACTCAAAACAAGGCAATAAAGCCACTAAGATGCTAGTGGTTACAAGGAGTGGAAGAGAATAAGAAGACTTTAGGGAGGAGAAAGTGCAATTAAAGAACAGGTTTCAAGAAGACGGAAGATAGCGACTGACGTATTTAAATTTTTGATGATTGTGGGTGGCATGAAGCAAGAAGCCAGAAGAGAGTTTAGAATGATAATCTATCTGCAGGGATAGATTATCATTCCACTTATCATATTTAGTGACATCTTGTCTAGATCTTACTTAGAACTGTTCAGATTAAGTATCTGTCTATATTTCTGTTGTAGAGTTATTTCCTCAGTGGAAACTGTATTTGGCCTATATTCATCCTAAATAAGTTCAACGTACAAAAACGTTAGGAACTTGTTATAATAAGTATTACGCAGAGTAATCGAGTTGTGGTAGCTGACTACTTTCTGTATTCGACTCCCACTAACTCCTACTTATATTAGATGGGAGAGTCTATTATTTATAGACTAGGTGTGTTTCACCATAACAATTTCTGAGATGAGGTATTATGTACACTATTTACATTATTCAGACTATTGTCCTCATCTTTGTCACCATATTTATTACAACATTTCGGCCGTTGTATGTTCCGGCCTTCTTCAGGTGGTTGGAATGTCGAACTGAACCCTTTATTTCGCTCACTAGGATAGACTGTTCTAGTTCCACGTGCCATGTTTAATGGATGTCAGTTATCAGTTATCTCCTGTTAATTCCCCTCTCCAAGTTCTCCACTGTCTTAGCTGGGTATTGAACTCACACTCTTTGGGTCCTGTTACTGGATCTAACTAACGCCTTTATCCACTGTGCCATAATACCCAGAAATTCATATACAGATGTCCTCAAGATTAAATGAGTAAATTTTTTTTTTTTTTTATGTTTCACCCCAAGCAAGGCAATAATTCGATTATGATGCAAGAGGTTACTGGGAGTGAAAGAAAATGAGAAGACTTTAATGAGGAGAAAGGACAATAAAAGAACAGTGTTCAAGAAAACAGGATAGCGATTGGTGTTGCATTTAAATTTACACACAAGCAAATTTAAATCTTGAGCAACTTTTTGATACCCCTTACCATCTTTTTGCAGCTTTATAATCTTCTGTTGTATATCATTTGACAATTCTTTTGTTTTAACCATTTTTATAAGTTTAGATAGCAGAACAGACTCTACTGTATCAGACCTGTTACCACTATGTGCCGATTGAATGATGTGCTTGGTTAATATATATATATATATATATATATTGAAGACAACCTGTGATTGTTTGAAGTACAAACCATATCAAAATAACTGAAAATAGTTTTAAAATACCCTTTTTACCATATTATTTGTATAGGTGTTAAATACTTTTGCACAGTCAAATTCAAAAATTGGCAAGAAAAAACAAAAACAATTTTCCTCAATTTTCTTTTATGTTTAGTTAGATAATGTTCATTAAAATATTTGAGGTAAGTATCATTCAAATTCAACAATTTTTATTGCTACCTACTGTATATGTATTGCTTCATATGTTTATATAATAATATTAAAAAGAAAACATTTTAACTGGTTCGAAATTTCAATGTTGAAACATTCAGACATGCTAGGAATTTAAAATTTCACAATTAAAAGTTATGATTAGCATTCATTCCACGGAGTATAAATATGAGATCTGACAATAGTTTACACTCATGATTACTCTGAATATTTTCAGTAGTGTCATATTTTTCCCACTTTCAAACAACAGCATCCACTGTACACACAAGCAAATTTAAATTTTGAGCAGTTTTTCGATATCCCTTACCATTTTTGTAAACACCTTTATAATCTTCTGTCGTATATCATTTGACAATTCTTTTGTTTTAACCATTTTTATAAGTTTAGATAGTGGGACAGTCTGTACTGTATCAGACCTGTTATCACTATGTGTCGATTGAGTGATGTGATTGGTTAATACATATATTGAAGACAACCTGTGATTGGTTGAAGTACAAACCATATCAAAATATCTGAAAATACTTTTAAAATACCTTTTTTATCATATTATTTGTATAGGTGTTAAATACTTTTGCACACAGTCAAATTCGAAAAGAGGCAATAAAATTACATAAAAACAATGTTTCTCAATTTTCCTTTATTAAAATATTTGAAGTAAGAATCATTCAAATTGAACAATTTTTTTTTGTGAAATGTATAAAAAACTGATGTGTTAAATACTCTTGCCACCCACTGTGTATATATATATATATATATATATATATATATATATATATATATATATATATATATATATATATATATATATGGGTGGAGTAATGGATAACGGCTTGGATTGGATTACATTCACTTACGTGCTAATACCCTTGGGAAAGGTGGGAATCCTCTTCTTCTCCCTCCAACTATGGGTAAAATAGCAGGAGAGACTGGGTTCTATAGCCTTGGATGGCAACTGGTCTAGGAGAAGGACAACTCTGAATTCAAAATCTGCGGAGGGTCATTTGGGGACCTTGTGGCATTCGTTGCACCAGGTCCCTGTATTCGTCCCTCCAAAAAGTGTGGATGGCCCTGCACAAGGCCTTCACCACTATAATCAAATCTCATGTGTCTCATAAAGAATAAAAAAGGAAACAAAGAAGGGACAGAAAGAAGGAAATAAAGAAAAGACAGAAGGAAGGAAATAAAGTAACATCAGAAGGAATGAATTAAAAGGAAATAAAGGAGTGACAGAAAGAATAAAAAAGGAAACAAAGAAGGGACAGAAAGAAGGAAATAAAGAAAAGACAGATGGAAGGAAATAAAGTAATAACAGAAGGAATGAATTAAAAGGAAATAAAGGAGTGGCAGAAAGAATAAAAAAGGAAACAAAGAAGGGACAGAAAGAAGGAAATAAAGAAAAGACAGAAGGAAGGAAATAAAGTAACAACAGAAGGAATGAATTAAAAGGAAATAAAGGAGTGACAGAAAGAATAAAAAAGGAAACAAAGAAGGGACAGAAAGAAAGAAATAAAGAAAAGACAGAAGGAAGGAAATTAAGTAACAACAGAAGGAAGGAAATAAAGGAGTGACAGAAAGAATAAAAAAGGAAACAAAGAAGGGACAGAAAGAAGGAAATAAAGAAAAGACAGAAGGAAGGAAATAAAGTAATAACAGAAGGAATGAATTAAAAGGAAATAAAGGAGTGACAGAAAGAATAAAAAAGGAAACAAAGAAGGGACAGAAAGAAGGAAATAAAGAAAAAACAGAAGGAAGGAAATAAAGTAATAACAGAAGGAATGAATTAAAAGGAAATAAAGGAGTGGCAGAAAGAATAAAAAAGGAAACAAAGAAGGGACAGAAAGAAGGAAATAAAGAAAAGACAGAAGGAAGGAAATAAAGTAACAACAGAAGGAATGAATTAAAAGGAAATAAAGGAGTGACAGAAAGAATAAAAAAGGAAACAAAGAAGGGACAGAAAGAAAGAAATAAAGAAAAGACAGAAGGAAGGAAATTAAGTAACAACAGAAGGAAGGAAATAAAGGAGTGACAGAAAGAATAAAAAAGGAAACAAAGAAGGGACAGAAAGAAGGAAATAAAGAAAAGACAGAAGGAAGGAAATAAAGTAATAACAGAAGGAATGAATTAAAAGGAAATAAAGGAGTGACAGAAAGAATAAAAAAGGAAACAAAGAAGGGACAGAAAGAAGGAAATAAAGAAAAAACAGAAGGAAGGAAATAAAGTAACAACAGAAGGAATGAATTAAAAGGAAATAAAGGAGTGACAGAAAGAATAAAAAAGGAAACAAAGAAGGGACAGAAAGAAGGAAATAAAGAAAAGACAGAAGGAAGGAAATAAAGTAACATCAGAAGGAATGAATTAAAAGGAAATAAAGGAGTGACAGAAAGAATAAAAAAGGAAACAAAGAAGGGACAGAAAGAAGGAAATAAAGAAAAGACAGATGGAAGGAAATAAAGTAATAACAGAAGGAATGAATTAAAAGGAAATAAAGGAGTGGCAGAAAGAATAAAAAAGGAAACAAAGAAGGGACAGAAAGAAGGAAATAAAGAAAAGACAGAAGGAAGGAAATAAAGTAACAACAGAAGGAATGAATTAAAAGGAAATAAAGGAGTGACAGAAAGAATAAAAAAGGAAACAAAGAAGGGACAGAAAGAAAGAAATAAAGAAAAGACAGAAGGAAGGAAATTAAGTAACAACAGAAGGAAGGAAATAAAGGAGTGACAGAAAGAATAAAAAAGGAAACAAAGAAGGGACAGAAAGAAGGAAATAAAGAAAAGACAGAAGGAAGGAAATAAAGTAATAACAGAAGGAATGAATTAAAAGGAAATAAAGGAGTGACAGAAAGAATAAAAAAGGAAACAAAGAAGGGACAGAAAGAAGGAAATAAAGAAAAGACAGAAGGAAGGAAATAAAGTAATAACAGAAGGAATGAATTAAAAGGAAATAAAGGAGTGGCAGAAAGAATAAAAAAGGAAACAAAGAAGGGACAGAAAGAAGGAAATAAAGAAAAGACAGAAGGAAGGAAATAAAGTAACAACAGAAGGAATGAATTAAAAGGAAATAAAGGAGTGACAGAAAGAATAAAAAAGGAAACAAAGAAGGGACAGAAAGAAAGAAATAAAGAAAAGACAGAAGGAAGGAAATTAAGTAACAACAGAAGGAAGGAAATAAAGGAGTGACAGAAAGAATAAAAAAGGAAACAAAGAAGGGACAGAAAGAAGGAAATAAAGAAAAGACAGAAGGAAGGAAATAAAGTAATAACAGAAGGAATGAATTAAAAGGAAATAAAGGAGTGACAGAAAGAATAAAAAAGGAAACAAAGAAGGGACAGAAAGAAGGAAATAAAGAAAAAACAGAAGGAAGGAAATAAAGTAACAACAGAAGGAATGAATTAAAAGGAAATAAAGGAGTGACAGAAAGAATAAAAAAGGAAACAAAGAAGGGACAAAAAGAAGGAAATAAAGAAAAGACAGAAGGAAGGAAATAAAGTAACAACAGAAGGAATGAATTAAAAGGAAATAAAGGAGTGAGAGAAAGAATAAAAATGGAAACAAAGAAGGGACAGAAAGAAGGAAATAAAGAAAAGACAGAAGGAAGGAAATAAAGTAACAACAGAAGGAATGAATTAAAAGGAAATAAAGGAGTGAGAGAAAGAATAAAAAAGGAAACAAAGAAGGGACAGAAAGAAGGAAATAAAGAAAAGACAGAAGGAAGGAAATAAAGTAACATCAGAAGGAATGAATTAAAAGGAAATAAAGGAGTGAGAGAAAGAATAAAAAAGGAAACAAAGAAGGGACAGAAAGAAGGAAATAAAGAAAAGACAGAAGGAAGGAAATAAAGTAACAACAGAAGGAATGAATTAAAAGGAAATAAAGGAGTGACAGAAAGAATAAAAAAGGAAACAAAGAAGGGACAGAAAGAAGGAAATAAAGAAAAGAGAGAAGGAAGGAAATAAAGTAACAACAGAAGGAAAGAATAAAAGGAAATAAAGGAGTGACAGAAAGAATAAAAAAGGAAACAAAGAAGGGACAGAAAGAAGGAAATAAAGAAAAGACAGAAGGAAGGAAATAAAGTAACAACAGAAGGAATGAATTAAAAGGAAATAAAGGAGTGACAGAAAGAATAAAAAAGGAAACAAAGAAGGGACAGAAAGAAGGAAATAAAGAAAAGACAGAAGGAAGGAAATAAAGTAACATCAGAAGGAATGAATTAAAAGGAAATAAAGGAGTGACAGAAAGAATAAAAAAGGAAACAAAGAAGGGACAGAAAGAAGGAAATAAAGAAAAGACAGAAGGAAGGAAATAAAGTAACAACAGAAGGAATGAATTAAAAGGAAATAAAGGAGTGACAGAAAGAATAAAAAAGGAAACAAAGAAGGGACAAAAAGAAGGAAATAAAGAAAAGACAGAAGGAAGGAAATAAAGTAACAACAGAAGGAATGAATTAAAAGGAAATAAAGGAGTGAGAGAAAGAATAAAAAAGGAAACAAAGAAGGGACAGAAAGAAGGAAATAAAGAAAAGACAGAAGGAAATAAATAAAGTAACAACAGAAGGAATGAATTAAAAGGAAATAAAGGAGTGACAGAAAGAATAAAAAAGGAAACAAAGAAGGGACAGAAAGAAGGAAATAAAGAAAAGACAGAAGGAAGGAAATAAAGTAACATCAGAAGGAATGAATTAAAAGGAAATAAAGGAGTGAGAGAAAGAATAAAAAAGGAAACAAAGAAGGGACAGAAAGAATGAAATAAAGAAAAGACAGAAGGAAGGAAATAAAGTAAAAACAGAAGGAATGAATTAAAAGGAAATAAAGGAGTGACAGAAATAATAAAAAAGGAAACAAAGAAGGGACAGAAAGAAGGAAATAAAGAAAAGACAGAAGGAAGGAAATAAAGTAACAACAGAAGGAATGAATTAAAAGGAAATAAAGGAGTGACAGAAAGAATAAAAAAGGAAACAAAGAAGGGACAGAAAGAAGGAAATAAAGAAAAGACAGAAGGAAGGAAATAAAGTAACAACAGAAGGAATGAATTGAAAGGAAATAAAGGAGTGACAGAAAGAATAAAAAAGGAAACAAAGAAGGGACAGAAAGAAGGAAATAAAGAAAAGACAGAAGGAAGGAAATAAAGTAACAACAGAAGGAATGAATTAAAAGGAAATAAAGGAGTGACAGAAAGAATAAAAAAGGAAACGAAGAAGGGACAGAAAGAAGGAAATAAAGAAAAGACAGAAGGAAGGAAATAAAGTAACATCAGAAGGAATGAATTAAAAGGAAATAAAGGAGTGACAGAAAGAATAAAAAAGGAAACAAAGAAGGGACAGATAGAAGGAAATAAAGAAAAGACAGAAGGAAGGAAATAAAGTAACAACAGAAGGAATGAATTAAAAGGAAATAAAGGAGTGACAGAAAGAATAAAAAAGGAAACAAAGAAGGGACAGAAAGAAGGAAATAAAGAAAAGACAGAAGGAAGGAAATAAAGTAACATCAGAAGGAATGAATTAAAAGGAAATAAAGGAGTGACAGAAAGAATAAAAAAGGAAACAAAGAAGGGACAGAAAGAAGGAAATAAAGAAAAGACAGAAGGAAGGAAATAAAGTAACAACAGAAGGAATGAATTAAAAGGAAATAAAGGAGTGAGAGAAAGAATAAAAAAGGAAACAAAGAAGGGACAGAAAGAAGGAAATAAAGAAAAGACAGAAGGAAGGAAATAAAGTAACATCAGAAGGAATGAATTAAAAGGAAATAAAGGAGTGACAGAAAGAATAAAAAAGGAAACAAAGAAGGGACAGAAAGAAGAAAATAAAGAAAAAACAGAAGGAAGGAAATAAAGTAACATCAGAAGGAATGAATTAAAAGGAAATAAAGGAGTGACAGAAAGAATAAAAAAGGAAACAAAGAAGGAACAGAAAGAAGGAAATAAAGAAAAGACAGAAGGAAGGAAATAAAGTAATAACAGAAGGAATGAATTAAAAGGAAATAAAGGAGTGACAGAAAGAATAAAAAAGGAAACAAAGAAAGGACAGAAAGAAGGAAATAAAGAAAAGACAGAAGGAAGGAAATAAAGTAACATCAGAAGGAATGAATTAAAAGGAAATAAAGGAGTGGCAGAAAGAATAAAAAAGGAAACAAAGAAGGGACAGAAAGAAGGAAATAAAGAAAAGACAGAAGGAAGGAAATAAAGTAACAACAGAAGGAATGAATTAAAAGGAAATAAAGGAGTGACAGAAAGAATAAAAAAGGAAACAAAGAAGGGACAGAAAGAAGGAAATAAAGAAAAGACAGAAGGAAGGAAATAAAGTAACAACAGAAGGAATGAATTAAAAGGAAATAAAGGAGTGACAGAAAGAATAAAAAAGGAAACAAAGAAGGGACAGAAAGAAGGAAATAAAGAAAAGACAGAAGGAAGGAAATAAAGTAACAACAGAAGGAATGAATTAAAAGGAAATAAAGGAGTGACAGAAAGAATAAAAAAGGAAACAAAGAAGGGACAGAAAGAAGGAAATAAAGAAAAGACAGAAGGAAGGAAATAAGGTAACATCAGAAGGAATGAATTAAAAGGAAATAAAGGAGTGACAGAAAGAATAAAAAGGGAAACAAAGAAGGGACAGAAAGAAGGAAATAAAGAAAAGACAGAAGGAAGGAAATAAAGTAACAACAGAAGGAATGAATTAAAAGGAAATAAAGGAGTGACAGAAAGAATAAAAAAGGAAACAAAGAAGGGACAGAAAGAAGGAAATAAAGAAAAGACAGAAGGAAGGAAATAAAGTAACAACAGAAGGAATGAATTAAAAGGAAATAAAGGAGTGACAGAAAGAATAAAAAAGGAAACAAAGAAGGGACAGAAAGAAGGAAATAAAGAAAAGACAGAAGGAAGGAAATAAAGTAACAACAGAAGGAATGAATTAAAAGGAAATAAAGGAGTGACAGAAAGAATAAAAAAGGAAACAAAGAAGGGACAGAAAGAAGGAAATAAAGAAAAGACAGAAGGAAGGGAATAAAGTAACATCAGAAGGAATGAATTAAAAGGAAATAAAGAAGTGACAGAAAGAATAAAAAAGGAAACAAAGAAGGGACAGAAAGAAGGAAATAAAGAAAAGACAGAAGGAAGGAAATAAAGTAATAACAGAAGGAATGAATTAAAAGGAAATAAAGGAGTGACAGAAAGAATAAAAAAGGAAACAAAGAAGGGACAGAAAGAAGGAAATAAAGAAAAGACAGAAGGAAGGAAATAAAGTAACAACAGAAGGAATGAATTAAAAGGAAATAAAGGAGTGAGAGAAAGAATAAAAAAGGAAACAAAGAAGGGACAGAAAGAAGAAAATAAAGAAAAGACAGAAGGAAGGAAATAAAGTAACAACAGAAGGAATGAATTAAAAGGAAATAAAGGAGTGACAGAAAGAATAAAAAAGGAAACAAAGAAGGGACAGAAAGAAGGAAATAAAGAAAAGACAGAAGGAAGGAAATAAAGTAACAACAGAAGGAATGAATTAAAAGGAAATAAAGGAGTGAGAGAAAGAATAAAAAAGGAAACAAAGAAGGGACAGAAAGAAGGAAATAAAGAAAAGACAGAAGGAAGGAAATAAAGTAACATCAGAAGGAATGAATTAAAAGGAAGTAAAGGACTGACAGAAAGAATAAAAAAGGAAACAAAGAAGGGACAGAAAGAAGGAAATAAAGAAAAGACAGAAGGAAGGAAATAAAGTAATAACAGAAGGAATGAATTAAAAGGAAATAAAGGAGTGACAGAAAGAATAAAAAAGGAAACAAAGAAGGGACAGAAAGAAGGAAATAAAGAAAAGACAGAAGGAAGGAAATAAAGTAACAACAGAAGGAATGAATTAAAAGGAAATAAAGGAGTGAGAGAAAGAATAAAAAAGGAAACAAAGAAGGGACAGAAAGAAGGAAATAAAGAAAAGACAGAAGGAAGGAAATAAAGTAACAACAGAAGGAATGAATTAAAAGGAAATAAAGGAGTGACAGAAAGAATAAAAAAGGAAACAAAGAAGGGACAGAAAGAAGGAAATAAAGAAAAGACAGAAGGAAGGAAATAAAGTAACATCAGAAGGAATGAATTAAAAGGAAATAAAGGAGTGAGAGAAAGAATAAAAAAGGAAACAAAGAAGGGACAGATAGAAGGAAATAAAGAAAAGACAGAAGGAAGGAAATAAAGTAATAACAGAAGGAATGAATTAAAAGGAAATAAAGGAGTGACAGAAAGAATAAAAAAGGAAACAAAGAAGGGACAGAAAGAAGGAAATAAAGAAAAGACAGAAGGAAGGAAATAAAGTAACAACAGAAGGAATGAATTAAAAGGAAATAAAGGAGTGAGAGAAAGAATAAAAAAGGAAACAAAGAAGGGACAGAAAGAAGGAAATAAAGAAAAGACAGAAGGAAGGAAATAAAGTAATAACAGAAGGAATGAATTAAAAGGAAATAAAGGAGTGACAGAAAGAATAAAAAAGGAAACAAAGAAGGGACAAAAAGAAGGAAATAAAGAAAAGACAGAAGGAAGGAAATAAAGTAACATCAGAAGGAATGAATTAAAAGGAAATAAAGGAGTGACAGAAAGAATAAAAAAGGAAACAAAGAAGGGACAGAAAGAAGGAAATAAAGAAAAGACAGAAGGAAAGAAATAAAGTAACAACAGAAGGAATGAATTAAAAGGAAATAAAGGAGTGACAGAAAGAATAAAAAAGGAAACAAAGAAGGGACAGAAAGAAGGAAATAAAGAAAAGACAGAAGGAAGGAAATAAAGAAACAACAGAAGGAATGAATTAAAAGGAAATAAAGGAGTGACAGAAAGAATAAAAAAGGAAACAAAGAAGGGACAGATAGAAGGAAATAAAGAAAAGACAGAAGGAAGGAAATAAAGTAATAACAGAAGGAATGAATTAAAAGGAAATAAAGGAGTGACAGAAAGAATAAAAAAGGAAACAAAGAAGGGACAGAAAGAAGGAAATAAAGAAAAGACAGAAGGAAGGAAATAAAGAAACAACAGAAGGAATGAATTAAAAGGAAATAAAGGAGTGACAGAAAGAATAAAAAAGGAAACAAAGAAGGGACAGAAAGAAGGAAATAAAGAAAAGACAGAAGGAAGGAAATAAAGAAACAACAGAAGGAATGAATTAAAAGGAAATAAAGGAGTGACAGAAAGAATAAAAAAGGAAACAAAGAAGGGACAGAAAGAAGGAAATAAAGAAAAGACAGAAGGAAGGAAATAAAGAAACAACAGAAGGAATGAATTAAAAGGAAATAAAGGAGTGACAGAAAGAATAAAAAAGGAAACAAAGAAGGGACAGATAGAAGGAAATAAAGAAAAGACAGAAGGAAGGAAATAAAGTAATAACAGAAGGAATGAATTAAAAGGAAATAAAGGAGTGACAGAAAGAATAAAAAAGGAAACAAAGAAGGGACAGAAAGAAGGAAATAAAGAAAAGACAGAAGGAAGGAAATAAAGAAACAACAGAAGGAATGAATTAAAAGGAAATAAAGGAGTGACAGAAAGAATAAAAAAGGAAACAAAGAAGGGACAGAAAGAAGGAAATAAAGAAAAGACAGAAGGAAGGAAATAAAGAAACAACAGAAGGAATGAATTAAAAGGAAATAAAGGAGTGACAGAAAGAATAAAAAAGGAAACAAAGAAGGGACAGAAAGAAGGAAATAAAGAAAAGACAGAAGGAAGGAAATAAAGTAACAACAGAAGGAATGAATTAAAAGGAAATAAAGGAGTGAGAGAAAGAATAAAAAAGGAAACAAAGAAGGGACAGAAAGAAGGAAATAAAGAAAAGACAGAAGGAAGGAAATAAAGTAATAACAGAAGGAATGAATTAAAAGGAAATAAAGGAGTGACAGAAAGAATAAAAAAGGAAACAAAGAAGGGACAAAAAGAAGGAAATAAAGAAAAGACAGAAGGAAGGAAATAAAGTAACATCAGAAGGAATGAATTAAAAGGAAATAAAGGAGTGACAGAAAGAATAAAAAAGGAAACAAAGAAGGGACAGAAAGAAGGAAATAAAGAAAAGACAGAAGGAAAGAAATAAAGTAACAACAGAAGGAATGAATTAAAAGGAAATAAAGGAGTGACAGAAAGAATAAAAAAGGAAACAAAGAAGGGACAGAAAGAAGGAAATAAAGAAAAGACAGAAGGAAGGAAATAAAGAAACAACAGAAGGAATGAATTAAAAGGAAATAAAGGAGTGACAGAAAGAATAAAAAAGGAAACAAAGAAGGGACAGATAGAAGGAAATAAAGAAAAGACAGAAGGAAGGAAATAAAGTAATAACAGAAGGAATGAATTAAAAGGAAATAAAGGAGTGACAGAAAGAATAAAAAAGGAAACAAAGAAGGGACAGAAAGAAGGAAATAAAGAAAAGACAGAAGGAAGGAAATAAAGAAACAACAGAAGGAATGAATTAAAAGGAAATAAAGGAGTGACAGAAAGAATAAAAAAGGAAACAAAGAAGGGACAGAAAGAAGGAAATAAAGAAAAGACAGAAGGAAGGAAATAAAGAAACAACAGAAGGAATGAATTAAAAGGAAATAAAGGAGTGACAGAAAGAATAAAAAAGGAAACAAAGAAGGGACAGAAAGAAGGAAATAAAGAAAAGACAGAAGGAAGGAAATAAAGAAACAACAGAAGGAATGAATTAAAAGGAAATAAAGGAGTGACAGAAAGAATAAAAAAGGAAACAAAGAAGGGACAGATAGAAGGAAATAAAGAAAAGACAGAAGGAAGGAAATAAAGTAATAACAGAAGGAATGAATTAAAAGGAAATAAAGGAGTGACAGAAAGAATAAAAAAGGAAACAAAGAAGGGACAGAAAGAAGGAAATAAAGAAAAGACAGAAGGAAGGAAATAAAGTAACAACAGAAGGAATGAATTAAAAGGAAATAAAGGAGTGACAGAAAGAATAAAAAAGGAAACAAAGAAGGGACAGATAGAAGGAAATAAAGAAAAGACAGAAGGAAGGAAATAAAGTAATAACAGAAGGAATGAATTAAAAGGAAATAAAGGAGTGACAGAAAGAATAAAAAAGGAAACAAAGAAGGGACAGAAAGAAGGAAATAAAGAAAAGACAGAAGGAAGGAAATAAAGAAACAACAGAAGGAATGAATTAAAAGGAAATAAAGGAGTGACAGAAAGAATAAAAAAGGAAACAAAGAAGGGACAGAAAGAAGGAAATAAAGAAAAGACAGAAGGAAGGAAATAAAGAAACAACAGAAGGAATGAATTAAAAGGAAATAAAGGAGTGACAGAAAGAATAAAAAAGGAAACAAAGAAGGGACAGAAAGAAGGAAATAAAGAAAAGACAGAAGGAAGGAAATAAAGAAACAACAGAAGGAATGAATTAAAAGGAAATAAAGGAGTGACAGAAAGAATAAAAAAGGAAACAAAGAAGGGACAGATAGAAGGAAATAAAGAAAAGACAGAAGGAATGAAATAAAGTAATAACAGAAGGAATGAATTAAAAGGAAATAAAGGAGTGACAGAAAGAATAAAAAAGGAAACAAAGAAGGGACAGAAAGAAGGAAATAAAGAAAAGACAGAAGGAAGGAAATAAAGAAACAACAGAAGGAATGAATTAAAAGGAAATAAAGGAGTGACAGAAAGAATAAAAAAGGAAACAAAGAAGGGACAGAAAGAAGGAAATAAAGAAAAGACAGAAGGAAGGAAATAAAGAAACAACAGAAGGAATGAATTAAAAGGAAATAAAGGAGTGACAGAAAGAATAAAAAAGGAAACAAAGAAGGGACAGAAAGAAGGAAATAAAGAAAAGACAGAAGGAAGGAAATAAAGTAACAACAGAAGGAATGAATTAAAAGGAAATAAAGGAGTGAGAGAAAGAATAAAAAAGGAAACAAAGAAGGGACAGAAAGAAGGAAATAAAGAAAAGACAGAAGGAAGGAAATAAAGTAATAACAGAAGGAATGAATTAAAAGGAAATAAAGGAGTGACAGAAAGAATAAAAAAGGAAACAAAGAAGGGACAAAAAGAAGGAAATAAAGAAAAGACAGAAGGAAGGAAATAAAGTAACATCAGAAGGAATGAATTAAAAGGAAATAAAGGAGTGACAGAAAGAATAAAAAAGGAAACAAAGAAGGGACAGAAAGAAGGAAATAAAGAAAAGACAGAAGGAAAGAAATAAAGTAACAACAGAAGGAATGAATTAAAAGGAAATAAAGGAGTGACAGAAAGAATAAAAAAGGAAACAAAGAAGGGACAGAAAGAAGGAAATAAAGAAAAGACAGAAGGAAGGAAATAAAGAAACAACAGAAGGAATGAATTAAAAGGAAATAAAGGAGTGACAGAAAGAATAAAAAAGGAAACAAAGAAGGGACAGATAGAAGGAAATAAAGAAAAGACAGAAGGAAGGAAATAAAGTAATAACAGAAGGAATGAATTAAAAGGAAATAAAGGAGTGACAGAAAGAATAAAAAAGGAAACAAAGAAGGGACAGAAAGAAGGAAATAAAGAAAAGACAGAAGGAAGGAAATAAAGAAACAACAGAAGGAATGAATTAAAAGGAAATAAAGGAGTGACAGAAAGAATAAAAAAGGAAACAAAGAAGGGACAGAAAGAAGGAAATAAAGAAAAGACAGAAGGAAGGAAATAAAGAAACAACAGAAGGAATGAATTAAAAGGAAATAAAGGAGTGACAGAAAGAATAAAAAAGGAAACAAAGAAGGGACAGAAAGAAGGAAATAAAGAAAAGACAGAAGGAAGGAAATAAAGAAACAACAGAAGGAATGAATTAAAAGGAAATAAAGGAGTGACAGAAAGAATAAAAAAGGAAACAAAGAAGGGACAGATAGAAGGAAATAAAGAAAAGACAGAAGGAAGGAAATAAAGTAATAACAGAAGGAATGAATTAAAAGGAAATAAAGGAGTGACAGAAAGAATAAAAAAGGAAACAAAGAAGGGACAGAAAGAAGGAAATAAAGAAAAGACAGAAGGAAGGAAATAAAGTAACAACAGAAGGAATGAATTAAAAGGAAATAAAGGAGTGAGAGAAAGAATAAAAAAGGAAACAAAGAAGGGACAGAAAGAAGGAAATAAAGAAAAGACAGAAGGAAGGAAATAAAGTAATAACAGAAGGAATGAATTAAAAGGAAATAAAGGAGTGACAGAAAGAATAAAAAAGGAAACAAAGAAGGGACAGAAAGAAGGAAATAAAGAAAAGACAGAAGGAAGGAAATAAAGTAACATCAGAAGGAATGAATTAAAAGGAAATAAAGGAGTGACAGAAAGAATAAAAAAGGAAACAAAGAAGGGACAGAAAGAAGGAAATAAAGAAAAGACAGAAGGAAAGAAATAAAGTAACAACGGAAGGAATGAATTAAAAGGAAATAAAGGAGTGACAGAAAGAATAAAAAAGGAAACAAAGAAGGGACAGAAAGAAGGAAATAAAGAAAAGACAGAAGGAAGGAAATAAAGAAACAACAGAAGGAATGAATTAAAAGGAAATAAAGGAGTGACAGAAAGAATAAAAAAGGAAACAAAGAAGGGACAGAAAGAAGGAAATAAAGAAAAGACAGAAGGAAGGAAATAAAGTAACAACAGAAGGAATGAATTAAAAGGAAATAAAGGACTGACAGAAAGAATAAAAAAGGAAACAAAGAAGGGACAGAAAGAAGGAAATAAAGAAAAGACAGAAGGAAGGAAATAAAGTAACATCAGAAGGAATGAATTTAAAGGAAATAAAGGAGTGACAGAAAGAATAAAAAAGGAAACAAAGAAGGGACAGAAAGAAGGAAATAAAGAAAAGACAGAAGGAAGGGAATAAAGTAACATCAGAAGGAATGAATTAAAAAGAAATAAAGGATGGACAGAAAGAATAAAAAAGGAAACAAAGAAGGGACAGAAAGAAGGAAATAAAGAAAAGTCAGAAGGATGGATATAAAGTAACAACAGAAGGAATGAATTAAACGGAAATAAAGGAGTGACAGAAAGAATAAAAAAGGAAACAAAGAAGGGACAGAAAGAAGGAAATAAAGAAAAGACAGAAGGAAGGAAATAAAGTAACAACAGAAGGAATGATTTAAAAGGAAATAAAGGAGTGAGAGAAAGAATAAAAAAGGAAACAACGAAGGGACAGAAAGAAGGAAATAAAAAAAAGACAGAAGGAAGGAAATAAAGTAACAACAGAAGGAATGAATTAAAAGGAAATAAAGGAGTGACAGAAAGAATAAAAAAGGAAACAAAGAAGGGACAGAAAGAAGGAAATAAAGAAAAGACAGAAGGAAGGAAATAAACTAACATCAGAAATGAATGAATTAAAAGGAAATAAAGGAGTGACAGAAAGAATAAAAAAGGAAACAAAGAAGGGACAGAAAGAAGGAAATAAAGAAAAGACAGAAGGAAGGAAATAAAGTAACATCAGAAGGAATGAATTAAAAGGAAATAAAGGAGTGAGAGAAAGAATAAAAAAGGAAACAAAGAAGGGACAGAAAGAAGGAAATAAAGAAAAGACAGAAGGAAGGAAATAAAGTAACATCAGAAGGAATGAATTAAAAGGAAATAAAGGAGTGAGAGAAAGAATAAAAAAGGAAACAAAGAAGGGACAGAAAGAAGGAAATAAAGAAAAGACAGAAGGAAGGAAATAAAGTAATAACAGAAGGAATGAATTAAAAGGAAATAAAGGAGTGACAGAAAGAATAAAAAAGGAAACAAAGAAGGGACAGAAAGAAGGAAATAAAGAAAAGACAGAAGGAATGAAATAAAGTAACAACAGAAGGAATGAATTAAAAGGAAATAAAGGAGTGAGAGAAAGAATAAAAAAGGAAACAAAGAAGGGACAGAAAGAAGGAAATAAAGAAAAGACAGAAGGAAGGAAATAAAGTAATAACAGAAGGAATGAATTAAAAGGAAATAAAGGAGTGACAGAAAGAATAAAAAAGGAAACAAAGAAGGGACAGAAAGAAGGAAATAAAGAAAAGACAGAAGGAAGGAAATAAAGTAACAACAGAAGGAATGAATTAAAAGGAAATAAAGGAGTGACAGAAAGAATAAAAAAGGAAACAAAGAAGGGACAGAAAGAAGGAAATAAAGAAAAGACAGAAGGAAGGAAATAAAGTAATAACAGAAGGAATGAATTAAAAGGAAATAAAGGAGTGACAGAAAGAATAAAAAAGGAAACAAAGAAGGGACAGAAAGAAGGAAATAAAGAAAAGACAGAAGGAAGGAAATAAAGTAACATCAGAAGGAATGAATTAAAAGGAAATAAAAGAGTGACAGAAAGAATAAAAAAAGAAACAAAGAAGGGACAGAAAGAAGGAAATAAAGAAAAGACAGAAGGAAGGAAATAAAGTAACATCAGAAGGAATGAATTAAAAGGAAATAAAGGAGTGACAGAAAGAATAAAAAAGGAAACAAAGAAGGGACAGAAAGAAGGAAATAAAGAAAAGACAGAAGGAAGGAAATAAAGTAACAACAGAAGGAATGATTTAAAAGGAAATAAAGGAGTGACAGAAAGAATAAAAAAGGAAACAAAGAAGGGACAGAAAGAAGGAAATAAAAAAAAGACAGAAGGAAGGAAATAAAGTAACAACAGAAGGAATGAATTAAAAGGAAATAAAGGAGTGAGAGAAAGAATAAAAAAGGAAACAAAGAAGGGACAGAAAGAAGGAAATAAAGAAAAGACAGAAGGAAGGAAATAAAGTAACATCAGAAGGAATGAATTAAAAGGAAATAAAGGAGTGAGAGAAAGAATAAAAAAGGAAACAAAGAAGGGACAGAAAGAAGGAAATAAAGAAAAGACAGAAGGAAGGAAATAAAGTAATAACAGAAGGAATGAATTAAAAGGAAATAAAGGAGTGACAGAAAGAATAAAAAAGGAAACAAAGAAGGGACAGAAAGAAGGAAATAAAGAAAAGACAGAAGGAAGGAAATAAAGTAACAACAGAAGGAATGAATTAAAAGGAAATAAAGGAGTGAGAGAAAGAATAAAAAAGGAAACAAAGAAGGGACAGAAAGAAGGAAATAAAGAAAAGACAGAAGGAAGGAAATAAAGTAATAACAGAAGGAATGAATTAAAAGGAAATAAAGGAGTGACAGAAAGAATAAAAAAGGAAACAAAGAAGGGACAGAAAGAAGGAAATAAAGAAAAGACAGAAGGAAGGAAATAAAGTAACAACAGAAGGAATGAATTAAAAGGAAATAAAGGAGTGACAGAAAGAATAAAAAAGGAAACAAAGAAGGGACAGAAAGAAGGAAATAAAGAAAAGACAGAAGGAAGGAAATAAAGTAATAACAGAAGGAATGAATTAAAAGGAAATAAAGGAGTGACAGAAAGAATAAAAAAGGAAACAAAGAAGGGACAGAAAGAAGGAAATAAAGAAAAGACAGAAGGAAGGAAATAAAGTAACAACAGAAGGAATGAATTAAAAGGAAATAAAGGAGTGACAGAAAGAATAAAAAAGGAAACAAAGAAGGGACAGAAAGAAGGAAATAAAGAAAAGACAGAAGGAAGGAAATAAAGTAACAACAGAAGGAATGAATTAAAAGGAAATAAAGGAGTGAGAGAAAGAATAAAAAAGGAAACAAAGAAGGGACAGAAAGAAGGAAATAAAGAAAAGACAGAAGGAAGGAAATAAAGTAATAACAGAAGGAATGAATTAAAAGGAAATAAAGGAGTGACAGAAAGAATAAAAAAGGAAACAAAGAAGGGACAGAAAGAAGGAAATAAAGAAAAGACAGAAGGAAAGAAATAAAGTAACAACAGAAGGAATGAATTAAAAGGAAATAAAGGAGTGACAGAAAGAATAAAAAAGGAAACAAAGAAGGGACAGAAAGAAGGAAATAAAGAAAAGACAGAAGGAAGGAAATAAAGTAATAACAGAAGGAATGAATTAAAAGGAAATAAAGGAGTGACAGAAAGAATAAAAAAGGAAACAAAGAAGGGACAGAAAGAAGGAAATAAAGAAAAGACAGAAGGAAGGAAATAAAGTAACAACAGAAGGAATGAATTAAAAGGAAATAAAGGAGTGAGAGAAAGAATAAAAAAGGAAACAAAGAAGGGACAGAAAGAAGGAAATAAAGAAAAGACAGAAGGAAGGAAATAAAGTAATAACAGAAGGAATGAATTAAAAGGAAATAAAGAAGTGACAGAAAGAATAAAAAAGGAAACAAAGAAGGGACAGAAAGAAGGAAATAAAGAAAAGACAGAAGGAAGGAAATAAAGTAATAACAGAAGGAATGAATTAAAAGGAAATAAAGGAGTGACAGAAAGAATAAAAAAGGAAACAAAGAAGGGACAGAAAGAAGGAAATAAAGAAAAGACAGAAGGAAGGAAATAAAGTAACAACAGAAGGAATGAATTAAAAGGAAATAAAGGAGTGAGAGAAAGAATAAAAAAGGAAACAAAGAAGGGACAGAAAGAAGGAAATAAAGAAAAGACAGAAGGAAGGAAATAAAGTAATAACAGAAGGAATGAATTAAAAGGAAATAAAGGAGTGACAGAAAGAATAAAAAAGGAAACAAAGAAGGGACAGAAAGAAGGAAATAAAGAAAAGACAGAAGGAAGGAAATAAAGTAACAACAGAAGGAATGAATTAAAAGGAAATAAAGGAGTGACAGAAAGAATAAAAAAGGAAACAAAGAAGGGACAGAAAGAAGGAAATAAAGAAAAGACAGAAGGAAGGAAATAAAGTAACAACAGAAGGAATGAATTAAAAGGAAATAAAGGAGTGACAGAAAGAATAAAAAAGGAAACAAAGAAGGGACAGAAAGAAGGAAATAAAGAAAAGACAGAAGGAAGGAAATAAAGTAACAACAGAAGGAATGAATTAAAAGGAAATAAAGGAGTGACAGAAAGAATAAAAAGGGAAACAAAGAAGGGAGAGAAAGAAGGAAATAAAGAAAAGACAGATGGAAGGAAATAAAGTAACAACAGAAGGAATGAATTAAAAGGAAATAAAGGACTGACAGAAAGAATAAAAAAGGAAACAAAGAAGGGACAGAAAGAAGGAAATAAAGAAAAGACAGAAGGAAGGAAATAAAGTAACATCAGAAGGAATGAATTAAAAGGAAATAAAGGAGTGACAGAAAGAATAAAAAAAGAAACAAAGAAGGGACAGAAAGAAGGAAATAAAGAAAAGACAGAAGGAAGGAAATAAAGTAACATCAGAAGGAATGAATTAAAAGGAAATAAAGGAGTGACAGAAAGAATAAAAAAGGAAACAAAGAAGGGACAGAAAGAAGGAAATAAAGAAAAGACAGAAGGAAGGAAATAAAGTAACAACAGAAGGAATGATTTAAAAGGAAATAAAGGAGTGAGAGAAAGAATAAAAAAGGAAACAACGAAGGGACAGAAAGAAGGAAATAAAAAAAAGACAGAAGGAAGGAAATAAAGTAACAACAGAAGGAATGAATTAAAAGGAAATAAAGGAGTGACAGAAAGAATAAAAAAGGAAACAAAGAAGGGACAGAAAGAAGGAAATAAAGAAAAGACAGAAGGAAGGAAATAAACTAACATCAGAAATGAATGAATTAAAAGGAAATAAAGGAGTGACAGAAAGAATAAAAAAGGAAACAAAGAAGGGACAGAAAGAAGGAAATAAAGAAAAGACAGAAGGAAGGAAATAAAGTAACATCAGAAGGAATGAATTAAAAGGAAATAAAGGAGTGAGAGAAAGAATAAAAAAGGAAACAAAGAAGGGACAGAAAGAAGGAAATAAAGAAAAGACAGAAGGAAGGAAATAAAGTAACATCAGAAGGAATGAATTAAAAGGAAATAAAGGAGTGAGAGAAAGAATAAAAAAGGAAACAAAGAAGGGACAGAAAGAAGGAAATAAAGAAAAGACAGAAGGAAGGAAATAAAGTAATAACAGAAGGAATGAATTAAAAGGAAATAAAGGAGTGACAGAAAGAATAAAAAAGGAAACAAAGAAGGGACAGAAAGAAGGAAATAAAGAAAAGACAGAAGGAATGAAATAAAGTAACAACAGAAGGAATGAATTAAAAGGAAATAAACGAGTGAGAGAAAGAATAAAAAAGGAAACAAAGAAGGGACAGAAAGAAGGAAATAAAGAAAAGACAGAAGGAAGGAAATAAAGTAATAACAGAAGGAATGAATTAAAAGGAAATAAAGGAGTGACAGAAAGAATAAAAAAGGAAACAAAGAAGGGACAGAAAGAAGGAAATAAAGAAAAGACAGAAGGAAGGAAATAAAGTAACAACAGAAGGAATGAATTAAAAGGAAATAAAGGAGTGACAGAAAGAATAAAAAAGGAAACAAAGAAGGGACAGAAAGAAGGAAATAAAGAAAAGACAGAAGGAAGGAAATAAAGTAATAACAGAAGGAATGAATTAAAAGGAAATAAAGGAGTGACAGAAAGAATAAAAAAGGAAACAAAGAAGGGACAGAAAGAAGGAAATAAAGAAAAGACAGAAGGAAGGAAATAAAGTAACATCAGAAGGAATGAATTAAAAGGAAATAAAAGAGTGACAGAAAGAATAAAAAAAGAAACAAAGAAGGGACAGAAAGAAGGAAATAAAGAAAAGACAGAAGGAAGGAAATAAAGTAACATCAGAAGGAATGAATTAAAAGGAAATAAAGGAGTGACAGAAAGAATAAAAAAGGAAACAAAGAAGGGACAGAAAGAAGGAAATAAAGAAAAGACAGAAGGAAGGAAATAAAGTAACAACAGAAGGAATGATTTAAAAGGAAATAAAGGAGTGACAGAAAGAATAAAAAAGGAAACAACGAAGGGACAGAAAGAAGGAAATAAAAAAAAGACAGAAGGAAGGAAATAAAGTAACAACAGAAGGAATGAATTAAAAGGAAATAAAGGAGTGAGAGAAAGAATAAAAAAGGAAACAAAGAAGGGACAGAAAGAAGGAAATAAAGAAAAGACAGAAGGAAGGAAATAAAGTAACATCAGAAGGAATGAATTAAAAGGAAATAAAGGAGTGAGAGAAAGAATAAAAAAGGAAAGAAAGAAGGGACAGAAAGAAGGAAATAAAGAAAAGACAGAAGGAAGGAAATAAAGTAATAACAGAAGGAATGAATTAAAAGGAAATAAAGGAGTGAGAGAAAGAATAAAAAAGGAAACAAAGAAGGGACAGAAAGAAGGAAATAAAGAAAAGACAGAAGGAAGGAAATAAAGTAACAACAGAAGGAATGAATTAAAAGGAAATAAAGGAGTGAGAGAAAGAATAAAAAAGGAAACAAAGAAGGGACAGAAAGAAGGAAATAAAGAAAAGACAGAAGGAAGGAAATAAAGTAATAACAGAAGGAATGAATTAAAAGGAAATAAAGGAGTGACAGAAAGAATAAAAAAGGAAACAAAGAAGGGACAGAAAGAAGGAAATAAAGAAAAGACAGAAGGAAGGAAATAAAGTAACAACAGAAGGAATGAATTAAAAGGAAATAAAGGAGTGACAGAAAGAATAAAAAAGGAAACAAAGAAGGGACAGAAAGAAGGAAATAAAGAAAAGACAGAAGGAAGGAAATAAAGTAATAACAGAAGGAATGAATTAAAAGGAAATAAAGGAGTGACAGAAAGAATAAAAAAGGAAACAAAGAAGGGACAGAAAGAAGGAAATAAAGAAAAGACAGAAGGAAGGAAATAAAGTAACAACAGAAGGAATGAATTAAAAGGAAATAAAGGAGTGACAGAAAGAATAAAAAAGGAAACAAAGAAGGGACAGAAAGAAGGAAATAAAGAAAAGACAGAAGGAAGGAAATAAAGTAACAACAGAAGGAATGAATTAAAAGGAAATAAAGGAGTGAGAGAAAGAATAAAAAAGGAAACAAAGAAGGGACAGAAAGAAGGAAATAAAGAAAAGACAGAAGGAAGGAAATAAAGTAATAACAGAAGGAATGAATTAAAAGGAAATAAAGGAGTGACAGAAAGAATAAAAAAGGAAACAAAGAAGGGACAGAAAGAAGGAAATAAAGAAAAGACAGAAGGAAGGAAATAAAGTAACAACAGAAGGAATGAATTAAAAGGAAATAAAGGAGTGACAGAAAGAATAAAAAAGGAAACAAAGAAGGGACAGAAAGAAGGAAATAAAGAAAAGACAGAAGGAAGGAAATAAAGTAATAACAGAAGGAATGAATTAAAAGGAAATAAAGGAGTGACAGAAAGAATAAAAAAGGAAACAAAGAAGGGACAGAAAGAAGGAAATAAAGAAAAGACAGAAGGAAGGAAATAAAGTAACATCAGAAGGAATGAATTAAAAGGAAATAAAGGAGTGACAGAAAGAATAAAAAAAGAAACAAAGAAGGGACAGAAAGAAGGAAATAAAGAAAAGACAGAAGGAAGGAAATAAAGTAACATCAGAAGGAATGAATTAAAAGGAAATAAAGGAGTGACAGAAAGAATAAAAAAAGAAACAAAGAAGGGACAGAAAGAAGGAAATAAAGAAAAGACAGAAGGAAGGAAATAAAGTAATAACAGAAGGAATGAATTAAAAGGAAATAAAGGAGTGAGAGAAAGAATAAAAAAGGAAACAAAGAAGGGACAGAAAGAAGGAAATAAAGAAAAGACAGAAGGAAGGAAATAAAGTAACAACAGAAGGAATGATTTAAAAGGAAATAAAGGAGTGACAGAAAGAATAAAAAAGGAAACAACGAAG
This sequence comes from Acanthosepion esculentum, assembly GCA_964036315.1. Taxonomy (NCBI): domain Eukaryota; kingdom Metazoa; phylum Mollusca; class Cephalopoda; order Sepiida; family Sepiidae; genus Acanthosepion; species Acanthosepion esculentum. The sequence goes on along the minus strand of OZ038519.1, from coordinate 31,673,741 downwards.
GGACAGAAAGAAGGAAATAAAAAAAAGACAGAAGGAAGGAAATAAAGTAACAACAGAAGGAATGAATTAAAAGGAAATAAAGGAGTGACAGAAAGAATAAAAAAGGAAACAAAGAAGGGACAGAAAGAAGGAAATAAAGAAAAGACAGAAGGAAGGAAATAAACTAACATCAGAAATGAATGAATTAAAAGGAAATAAAGGAGTGACAGAAAGAATAAAAAAGGAAACAAAGAAGGGACAGAAAGAAGGAAATAAAGAAAAGACAGAAGGAAGGAAATAAAGTAACATCAGAAGGAATGAATTAAAAGGAAATAAAGGAGTGAGAGAAAGAATAAAAAAGGAAACAAAGAAGGGACAGAAAGAAGGAAATAAAGAAAAGACAGAAGGAAGGAAATAAAGTAATAACAGAAGGAATGAATTAAAAGGAAATAAAGGAGTGACAGAAAGAATAAAAAAGGAAACAAAGAAGGGACAGAAAGAAGGAAATAAAGAAAAGACAGAAGGAAGGAAATAAAGTAACAACAGAAGGAATGAATTAAAAGGAAATAAAGGAGTGACAGAAAGAATAAAAAAGGAAACAAAGAAAAGACAGAAAGAAGGAAATAAAGAAAAGACAGAAGGAAGGAAATAAAGTAACAACAGAAGGAATGAATTAAAAGGAAATAAAGGAGTGAGAGAAAGAATAAAAAAGGAAACAAAGAAGGGACAGAAAGAAGGAAATAAAGAAAAGACAGAAGGAAGGAAATAAAGTAATAACAGAAGGAATGAATTAAAAGGAAATAAAGGAGTGACAGAAAGAATAAAAAAGGAAACAAAGAAGGGACAGAAAGAAGGAAATAAAGAAAAGACAGAAGGAAGGAAATAAAGTAACAACAGAAGGAATGAATTAAAAGGAAATAAAGGAGTGAGAGAAAGAATAAAAAAGGAAACAAAGAAGGGACAGAAAGAAGGAAATAAAGAAAAGACAGAAGGAAGGAAATAAAGTAACAACAGAAGGAATGAATTAAAAGGAAATAAAGGAGTGACAGAAAGAATAAAAAAGGAAACAAAGAAGGGACAGAAAGAAGGAAATAAAGAAAAGACAGAAGGAAGGAAATAAAGTAACATCAGAAGGAATGAATTAAAAGGAAATAAAGGAGTGACAGAAAGAATAAAAAAAGAAACAAAGAAGGGACAGAAAGAAGGAAATAAAGAAAAGACAGAAGGAAGGAAATAAAGTAACATCAGAAGGAATGAATTAAAAGGAAATAAAGGAGTGACAGAAAGAATAAAAAAGGAAACAAAGAAGGGACAGAAAGAAGGAAATAAAGAAAAGACAGAAGGAAGGAAATAAAGTAACAACAGAAGGAATGATTTAAAAGGAAATAAAGGAGTGACAGAAAGAATAAAAAAGGAAACAACGAAGGGACAGAAAGAAGGAAATAAAAAAAAGACAGAAGGAAGGAAATAAAGTAACAACAGAAGGAATGAATTAAAAGGAAATAAAGGAGTGACAGAAAGAATAAAAAAGGAAACAAAGAAGGGACAGAAAGAAGGAAATAAAGAAAAGACAGAAGGAAGGAAATAAAGTAACAACAGAAGGAATGATTTAAAAGGAAATAAAGGAGTGACAGAAAGAATAAAAAAGGAAACAACGAAGGGACAGAAAGAAGGAAATAAAAAAAAGACAGAAGGAAGGAAATAAAGTAACAACAGAAAGAAATGAATTAAAAGGAAATAAAGGAGTGACAGAAAGAATAAAAAAGGAAACAAAGAAGGGACAGAAAGAAGGAAGTAAAGAAAAGACAGAAGGAAGGAAATAAACTAACATCAGAAATGAATGAATTAAAAGGAAATAAAGGAGTGACAGAAAGAATAAAAAAGGAAACAAAGAAGGGACAGAAAGAAGGAAATAAAGAAAAGACAGAAGGAAGGAAATAAAGTAACATCAGAAGGAATGAATTAAAAGGAAATAAAGGAGTGAGAGAAAGAATAAAAAAGGAAACAAAGAAGGGACAGAAAGAAGGAAATAAAGAAAAGACAGAAGGAAGGAAATAAAGTAATAACAGAAGGAATGAATTAAAAGGAAATAAAGGAGTGACAGAAAGAATAAAAAAGGAAACAAAGAAGGGACAGAAAGAAGGAAATAAAGAAAAGACAGAAGGAAGGAAATAAAGTAACAACAGAAGGAATGAATTAAAAGGAAATAAAGGAGTGACAGAAAGAATAAAAAAGGAAACAAAGAAAAGACAGAAAGAAGGAAATAAAGAAAAGACAGAAGGAAGGAAATAAAGTAACAACAGAAGGAATGAATTAAAAGGAAATAAAGGAGTGAGAGAAAGAATAAAAAAGGAAACAAAGAAGGGACAGAAAGAAGGAAATAAAGAAAAGACAGAAGCAAGGAAATAAAGTAATAACAGAAGGAATGAATTAAAAGGAAATAAAGGAGTGACAGAAAGAATAAAAAAGGAAACAAAGAAGGGACAGAAAGAAGGAAATAAAGAAAAGACAGAAGGAAGGAAATAAAGTAACAACAGAAGGAATGAATTAAAAGGAAATAAAGGAGTGACAGAAAGAATAAAAAAGGAAACAAAGAAGGGACAGAAAGAAGGAAATAAAGAAAAGACAGAAGGAAGGAAATAAAGTAATAACAGAAGGAATGAATTAAAAGGAAATAAAGGAGTGACAGAAAGAATAAAAAAGGAAACAAAGAAGGGACAGAAAGAAGGAAATAAAGAAAAGACAGAAGGAAGGAAATAAAGTAACATCAGAAGGAATGAATTAAAAGGAAATAAAGGAGTGACAGAAAGAATAAAAAAAGAAACAAAGAAGGGACAGAAAGAAGGAAATAAAGAAAAGACAGAAGGAAGGAAATAAAGTAACATCAGAAGGAATGTATTAAAAGGAAATAAAGGAGTGACAGAAAGAATAAAAAAGGAAACAAAGAAGGGACAGAAAGAAGGAAATAAAGAAAAGACAGAAGGAAGGAAATAAAGTAACAACAGAAGGAATGATTTAAAAGGAAATAAAGGAGTGACAGAAAGAATAAAAAAGGAAACAACGAAGGGACAGAAAGAAGGAAATAAAAAAAAGACAGAAGGAAGGAAATAAAGTAACAACAGAAGGAATGAATTAAAAGGAAATAAAGGAGTGACAGAAAGAATAAAAAAGGAAACAAAGAAGGGACAGAAAGAAGGAAATAAAGAAAAGACAGAAGGAAGGAAATAAACTAACATCAGAAATGAATGAATTAAAAGGAAATAAAGGAGTGACAGAAAGAATAAAAAAGGAAACAAAGAAGGGACAGAAAGAAGGAAATAAAGAAAAGACAGAAGGAAGGAAATAAAGTAACATCAGAAGGAATGAATTAAAAGGAAATAAAGGAGTGAGAGAAAGAATAAAAAAGGAAACAAAGAAGGGACAGAAAGACGGAAATAAAGAAAAGACAGAAGGAAGGAAATAAAGTAACATCAGAAGGAATGAATTAAAAGGAAATAAAGGAGTGAGAGAAAGAATAAAAAAGGAAACAAAGAAGGGACAGAAAGAAGGAAATAAAGAAAAGACAGAAGGAAGGAAATAAAGTAATAACAGAAGGAATGAATTAAAAGGAAATAAAGGAGTGACAGAAAGAATAAAAAAGGAAACAAAGAAGGGACAGAAAGAAGGAAATAAAGAAAAGACAGAAGGAAGGAAATAAAGTAACAACAGAAGGAATGAATTAAAAGGAAATAAAGGAGTGAGAGAAAGAATAAAAAAGGAAACAAAGAAGGGACAGAAAGAAGGAAATAAAGAAAAGACAGAAGGAAGGAAATAAAGTAATAACAGAAGGAATGAATTAAAAGGAAATAAAGGAGTGACAGAAAGAATAAAAAAGGAAACAAAGAAGGGACAGAAAGAAGGAAATAAAGAAAAGACAGAAGGAAGGAAATAAAGTAACAACAGAAGGAATGAAATAAAAGGAAATAAAGGAGTGACAGAAAGAATAAAAAAGGAAACAAAGAAGGGACAGAAAGAAGGAAATAAAGAAAAGACAGAAGGAAGGAAATAAAGTAATAACAGAAGGAATGAATTAAAAGGAAATAAAGGAGTGACAGAAAGAATAAAAAAGGAAACAAAGAAGGGACAGAAAGAAGGAAATAAAGAAAAGACAGAAGGAAGGAAATAAAGTAACAACAGAAGGAATGAATTAAAAGGAAATAAAGGAGTGACAGAAAGAATAAAAAAGGAAACAAAGAAGGGACAGAAAGAAGGAAATAAAGAAAAGACAGAAGGAAGGAAATAAAGTAACAACAGAAGGAATGAATTAAAAGGAAATAAAGGAGTGACAGAAAGAATAAAAAAGGAAACAAAGAAGGGACAGAAAGAAGGAAATAAAGAAAAGACAGAAGGAAGGAAATAAAGTAACAACAGAAGGAATGAATTAAAAGGAAATAAAGGAGTGACAGAAAGAATAAAAAAGGAAACAAAGAAGGGACAGAAAGAAGGAAATAAAGAAAAAACAGAAGGAAGGAAATAAAGTAACAACAGAAGGAATGAATTAAAAGGAAATAAAGGAGTGACAGAAAGAATAAAAAGGGAAACAAAGAAGGGACAGAAAGAAGGAAATAAAGAAAAGACAGATGGAAGGAAATAAAGTAACAACAGAAGGAATGAATTAAAAGGAAATAAAGGACTGACAGAAAGAATAAAAAAGGAAACAAAGAAGGGACAGAAAGAAGGAAATAAAGAAAAGACAGAAGGAAGGAAATAAAGTAACATCAGAAGGAATGAATTAAAAGGAAATAAAGGAGTGACAGAAAGAATAAAAAAAGAAACAAAGAAGGGACAGAAAGAAGGAAATAAAGAAAAGACAGAAGGAAGGAAATAAAGTAACAACAGAAGGAATGAATTAAAAGGAAATAAAGGAGTGAGAGAAAGAATAAAAAAGGAAACAAAGAAGGGACAGAAAGAAGGAAATAAAGAAAAGACAGAAGGAAGGAAATAAAGTAATAACAGAAGGAATAAATTAAAAGGAAATAAAGGAGTGACAGAAAGAATAAAAAAGGAAACAAAGAAGGGACAGAAAGAAGGAAATAAAGAAAAGACAGAAGGAAGGAAATAAAGTAACAACAGAAGGAATGAATTAAAAGGAAATAAAGGACTGAGAGAAAGAATAAAAAAGGAAACAAAGAAGGGACAGAAAGAAGGAAATAAAGAAAAGACAGAAGGAAGGAAATAAAGTAATAACAGAAGGAATAAATTAAAAGGAAATAAAGGAGTGACAGAAAGAATAAAAAAGGAAACAAAGAAGGGACAGAAAGAAGGAAATAAAGAAAAGACAGAAGGAAGGAAATAAAGTAACAACAGAAGGAATGAATTAAAAGGAAATAAAGGAGTGACAGAAAGAATAAAAAAGGAAACAAAGAAGGGACAGAAAGAAGGAAATAAAGAAAAGACAGAAGGAAGGAAATAAAGTAACATCAGAAGGAATGAATTAAAAGGAAATAAAGGAGTGACAGAAAGAATAAAAAAGGAAACAAAGAAGGGACAGAAAGAAGGAAATAAAGAAAAGACAGAAGGAAGGAAATAAAGTAACAACAGAAGGAATGATTTAAAAGGAAATAAAGGAGTGACAGAAAGAATAAAAAAGGAAACAACGAAGGGACAGAAAGAAGGAAATAAAGAAAAGACAGAAGGAAGGAAATAAAGTAACAACAGAAGGAATGAATTAAAAGGAAATAAAGGAGTGACAGAAAGAATAAAAAAGGAAACAAAGAAGGGACAGAAAGAAGGAAATAAAGAAAAGACAGAAGGAAGGAAATAAACTAACATCAGAAATGAATGAATTAAAAGGAAATAAAGGAGTGAGAGAAAGAATAAAAAAGGAAACAAAGAAGGGACAGAAAGAAGGAAATAAAGAAAAGACAGAAGGAAGGAAATAAAGTAACATCAGAAGGAATGAATTAAAAGGAAATAAAGGAGTGAGAGAAAGAATAAAAAAGGAAACAAAGAAGGGACAGAAAGAAGGAAATAAAGAAAAGACAGAAGGAAGGAAATAAAGTAACAACAGAAGGAATGAATTAAAAGTAAATAAAGGAGTGACAGAAAGAATAAAAAAGGAAACAAAGAAGGGACAGAAAGAAGGAAATAAAGAAAAGACAGAAGGAAGGAAATAAAGTAATAACAGAAGGAATGAATTAAAAGGAAATAAAGGAGTGACAGAAAGAATAAAAAAGAAACGAAGAAGGGACAGAAAGAAGGAAATAAAGAAAAGACAGAAGGAAGGAAATAAAGTAACAACAGAAGGAATGAATTAAAAGGAAATAAAGGACTGAGAGAAAGAATAAAAAAGGAAACAAAGAAGGGACAGAAAGAAGGAAATAAAGAAAAGACAGAAGGAAGGAAATAAAGTAATAACAGAAGGAATGAATTAAAAGGAAATAAAGGAGTGACAGAAAGAATAAAAAAGGAATCAAAGAAGGGACAGAAAGAAGGAAATAAAGAAAAGACAGAAGGAAGGAAATAAAGTAACAACAGAAGGAATGAATTAAAAGGAAATAAAGGAGTGAGAGAAAGAATAAAAAAGGAAACAAAGAAGGGACAGAAAGAAGGAAATAAAGAAAAGACAGAAGGAAGGAAATAAAGTAACAACAGAAGGAATGAATTAAAAGGAAATAAAGGAGTGACAGAAAGAATAAAAAAGGAAACAAAGAAGGGACAGAAAGAAGGAAATAAAGAAAAGACAGAAGGAAGGAAATAAAGTAACAACAGAAGGAATGAATTAAAAGGAAATAAAGGAGTGACAGAAAGAATAAAAAAGGAAACAAAGAAGGGACAGAAAGAAGGAAATAAAGAAAAGACAGAAGGAAGGAAATAAAGTAACAACAGAAGGAATGAATTAAAAGGAAATAAAGGAATGACAGAAAGAATAAAAAGGGAAACAAAGAAGGGACAGAAAGAAGGAAATAAAGAAAAGACAGAAGGAAGGAAATAAAGTAACAACAGAAGGAATGAATTAAAAGGAAATAAAGGAGTGACAGAAAGAATAAAAAAGGAAACAAAGAAGGGACAGAAAGAAGGAAATAAAGAAAAGACAGAAGGAAGGAAATAAAGTAACATCAGAAGGAATGAATTAAAAGGAAATAAAGGAGTGACAGAAAGAATAAAAAAGGAAACAAAGAAGGGACAGAAAGAAGGAAATAAAGAAAAGACAGAAGGAAGGGAATAAAGTAACATCAGAAGGAATGAATTAAAAAGAAATAAAGGAGTGAGAGAAAGAATAAAAAAGGAAACAAAGAAGGGACAGAAAGAAGGAAATAAAGAAAAGACAGAAGGAAGGAAATAAACTAACATCAGAAATGAATGAATTAAAAGGAAATAAAGGAGTGAGAGAAAGAATAAAAAAGGAAACAAAGAAGGGACAGAAAGAAGGAAATAAAGAAAAGACAGAAGGAAGGAAATAAAGTAACATCAGAAGGAATGAATTAAAAGGAAATAAAGGAGTGAGAGAAAGAATAATAAAGGAAACAAAGAAGGGACAGAAAGAAGGAAATAAAGAAAAGACAGAAGGAAGGAAATAAAGTAACAACAGAAGGAATGAATTAAAAGGAAATAAAGGAGTGACAGAAAGAATAAAAAAGGAAACAAAGAAGGGACAGAAAGAAGGAAATAAAGAAAAGACAGAAGGAAGGAAATAAAGTAATAACAGAAGGAATGAATTAAAAGGAAATAAAGGAGTGACAGAAAGAATAAAAAAGGAAACAAAGAAGGGACAGAAAGAAGGAAATAAAGAAAAGACAGAAGGAAGGAAATAAAGTAACAACAGAAGGAATGAATTAAAAGGAAATAAAGGACTGAGAGAAAGAATAAAAAAGGAAACAAAGAAGGGACAGAAAGAAGGAAATAAAGAAAAGACAGAAGGAAGGAAATAAAGTAATAACAGAAGGAATGAATTAAAAGGAAATAAAGGAGTGACAGAAAGAATAAAAAAGGAAACAAAGAAGGGACAGAAAGAAGGAAATAAAGAAAAGACAGAAGGAAGGAAATAAAGTAACAACAGAAGGAATGAATTAAAAGGAAATAAAGGAGTGAGAGAAAGAATAAAAAAGGAAACAAAGAAGGGACAGAAAGAAGGAAATAAAGAAAAGACAGAAGGAAGGAAATAAAGTAACAACAGAAGGAATGAATTAAAAGGAAATAAAGGAGTGACAGAAAGAATAAAAAAGGAAACAAAGAAGGGACAGAAAGACGGAAATAAAGAAAAGACAGAAGGAAGGAAATAAAGTAACAACAGAAGGAATGAATTAAAAGGAAATAAAGGAGTGACAGAAAGAATAAAAAAGGAAACAAAGAAGGGACAGAAAGAAGGAAATAAAGAAAAGACAGAAGGAAGGAAATAAAGTAACAACAGAAGGAATGAATTAAAAGGAAATAAAGGAATGACAGAAAGAATAAAAAGGGAAACAAAGAAGGGACAGAAAGAAGGAAATAAAGAAAAGACAGAAGGAAGGAAATAAAGTAACAACAGAAGGAATGAATTAAAAGGAAATAAAGGAGTGACAGAAAGAATAAAAAAGGAAACAAAGAAGGGACAGAAAGAAGGAAATAAAGAAAAGACAGAAGGAAGGAAATAAAGTAACATCAGAAGGAATGAATTAAAAGGAAATAAAGGAGTGACAGAAAGAATAAAAAAGGAAACAAAGAAGGGACAGAAAGAAGGAAATAAAGAAAAGACAGAAGGAAGGAAATAAAGTATCATCAGAAGGAATGAATTAAAAGGAAATAAAGGAGTGACAGAAAGAATAAAAAAGAAAACAAAGAAGGGACAGAAAGAAGGAAATAAAGAAAAGACAGAAGGAAGGAAATAAAGTAACATCAGAAGGAATGAATAAAAAGGAAATAAAGGAGTGACAGAAAGAATAAAAAAGGAAACAAAGAAGGGACAGAAAGAAGGAAATAAAGAAAAGACAGAAGGAAGGGAATAAAGTAACATCAGAAGGAATGAATTAAAAAGAAATAATGGATGGACAGAAAGAATAAAAAAGGAAACAAAGAAGGGACAGAAAGAAGGAAATAAAGAAAAGACAGAAGGATGGAAATAAAGTAACAACAGAAGGAATGAATTAAACGGAAATAAAGGAGTGACAGAAAGAATAAAAAATGAAACAAATAAGGGACAGAAAGAAGGAAATAAAGAAATGACAGAAGGAAGGAAATAAAGTAACAACAGAAGAAATGAATTAAACGGAAATAAAGGAGTGACAGAAAGAATAAAAAAGGAAACAAAGAAGGGACAGAAAGAAGGAAATAAAGAAAAGACAGAAGGAATGAAATAAAGTAACATCAGAAGGAATGAATTAAAAGGAAATAAAGGAGTGAGAGAAAGAATAAAAAAGGAAACAAAGAAGGGACAGAAAGAAGGAAATAAAGAAAAGACAGAAGGAAGGAAATAAAGTAATAACAGAAGGAATGAATTAAAAGGAAATAAAGGAGTGACAGAAAGAATAAAAAAGGAAACAAAGATGGGACAGAAAGAAGGAAATAAAGAAAAGACAGAAGGAAGGAAATAAAGTAACAACAGAAGGAATGAATTAAAAGGAAATAAAGGAGTGAGAGAAAGAATAAAAAAGGAAACAAAGAAGGGACAGAAAGAAGGAAATAAAGAAAAGACAGATGGAAGGAAATAAAGTAATAACAGAAGGAATGAATTAAAAGGAAATAAAGGAGTGACAGAAAGAATAAAAAAGGAAACAAAGAAGGGACAGAAAGAAGGAAATAAAGAAAAGACAGAAGGAAGGAAATAAAGTAACAACAGAAGGAATGAATTAAAAGGAAATAAAGGAGTTGACAGAAAGAATGAAAAAGGAAACAAAGAAGGGACAGAAAGAAGGAAATAAAGAAAAGACAGAAGGAAGGAAATAAAGTAACAACAGAAGGAATGAATTAAAAGGAAATAAAGGAGTGACAGAAAGAATAAAAAAGGAAACAAAGAAGGGACAGAAAGAAGGAAATAAAGAAAAGACAGAAGGAAGGAAATAAAGTAACATCAGAAGGAATGAATTCAAAGGAAATAAAGGAGTGACAGAAAGAATAAAAAAGGAAACAAAGAAGGGACAGAAAGAAGGAAATACAGAATAGACAGAAGGAAGGAAATAAAGTAACAACAGAAGGAATGAATTAAAAGGAAATAAATGAGTGACAGAAAGAATAAAAAAGGAAACAAAGAAGGGACAGAAAGAAGGAAATAAAGAAAAGACAGAAGGAAGGAAATAAAGTAACATCAGAAGGAATGAATTAAAAGGAAATAAAGGAGTGACAGAAAGAATAAAAAAGGAAACAAAGAAGGGACAGAAAGATGGAAATAAAGAAAAGACAGAAGGAAGGAAATAAAGTAACATCAGAAGTAATGAATTAAAAGGAAATAAATGAATGACAGAAAGAATAAAAAAGGAAACAAAGAAGGGACAGAAAGAAGGAAATAAAGAAAAGACAGAAGGAAGGAAATAAAGTAACATCAGAAGGAATGAATTAAAGGAAATAAAGGAGTGACAGAAAGAATAAAAAAGGAAACAAAGAAGGGACAGAAAGAAGGAAATAAAGAAAAGACAGAAGGAAGGAAATAAAGTAACATCAGAAGGAATGAATTAAAAGGAAGTAAAGGAGTGACAGAAAGAATAAAAAAGGAAACAAAGAAGGGACAGAAAGAAGGAAATAAAGAAAAGACAGAAGGAAGGGAATAAAGTAACATCAGAAGGAATGAATTAAAAGGAGTGACAGAAAGAATAAAAAAGGAAACAAAGAAGGGACAGAAAGAAGGAAATAAAGAAAAGACAGAAGGAAGGAAATAAAGTAACAACAGAAGGAATGTATTAAAAGGAAATAAAGGAGTGACAGAAAGAATAAAAAAGGAAACAAAGAAGGGACAAAAAGAAGGAAATAAAGAAAAGACAGAAGGAAGGAAATAAAGTAACAACAGAAGGAATGAATTAAAAGGAAATAAAGGAGTGACAGAAAGAATAAAAAAGGAAACAAAGAAGGGACAGAAAGAAGGAAATAAAGAAAAGACAGAAGGAAGGAAATAAAGTAATAACAGAAGGAATGAATTAAAAGGAAATAAAGGAGTGACAGAATGAATAAAAAAGGAAACAAAGAAGGGACAGAAAGAAGGAAATAAAGAAAAGACAGAAGGAAGGAAATAAAGTAACAACAGAAGGAATGAATTAAAAGGAAATAAAGGAGTGAGAGAAAGAATAAAAAAGGAAACAAAGAAGGGACAGAAAGAAGGAAATAAAGAAAAGACAGAAGGAAGGAAATAAAGTAACAACAGAAGGAATGAATTAAAAGGAAATAAAGGAGTGACAGAAAGAATAAAAAAGGAAACAAAGAAGGGACAGAAAGAAGGAAATAAAGAAAAGACAGAAGGAAGGAAATAAAGTAACAACAGAAGGAATGAATTAAAAGGAAATAAAGGAATGACAGAAAGAATAAAAAGGGAAACAAAGAAGGGACAGAAAGAAGGAAATAAAGAAAAGACAGAAGGAAGGAAATAAAGTAACAACAGAAGGAATGAATTAAAAGGAAATAAAGGAGTGACAGAAAAATAAAAAAGGAAACAAAGAAGGGACAGAAAGAAGGAAATAAAGAAAAGACAGAAGGAAGGAAATAAAGTAACATCAGAAGGAATGAATTAAAAGGAAATAAAGGAGTGACAGAAAGAATAAAAAAGGAAACAAAGAAGGGACAGAAAGAAGGAAATAAAGAAAAGACAGAAGGAAGGAAATAAAGTATCATCAGAAGGAATGAATTAAAAGGAAATAAAGGAGTGACAGAAAGAATAAAAAAGGAAACAAAGAAGGGACAGAAAGAAGGAAATAAAGAAAAGACAGAAGGAAGGAAATAAAGTAACATCAGAAGGAATGAATAAAAAGGAAATAAAGGAGTGACAGAAAGAATAAAAAAGGAAACAAAGAAGGGACAGAAAGAAGGAAATAAAGAAAAGACAGAAGGAAGGGAATAAAGTAACATCAGAAGGAATGAATTAAAAAGAAATAAAGGATGGACAGAAAGAATAAAAAAGGAAACAAAGAAGGGACAGAAAGAAGGAAATAAAGAAAAGACAGAAGGAAGGAAATAAAGTAACAACAGAAGGAATGAATTAAAAGGAAATAAAGGAGTGAGAGAAAGAATAAAAAAGGAAACAAAGAAGGGACAGAAAGAAGGAAATAAAGAAAAGACAGATGGAAGGAAATAAAGTAATAACAGAAGGAATGAATTAAAAGGAAATAAAGGAGTGTCAGAAAGAATAAAAAAGGAAACAAAGAAGGGACAGAAAGAAGGAAATAAAGAAAAGACAGAAGGAAGGAAATAAAGTAACAACAGAAGGAATGAATTAAAAGGAAATAAAGGAGTTGACAGAAAGAATGAAAAAGGAAACAAAGAAGGGACAGAAAGAAGGAAATAAAGAAAAGACAGAAGGAAGGAAATAAAGTAACAACAGAAGGAATGAATTAAAAGGAAATAAAGGAGTGACAGAAAGAATAAAAAAGGAAACAAAGAAGGGACAGAAAGAAGGAAATAAAGAAAAGACAGAAGGAAGGAAATAAAGTAACATCAGAAGGAATGAATTCAAAGGAAATAAAGGAGTGACAGAAAGAATAAAAAAGGAAACAAAGAAGGGACAGAAAGAAGGAAATACAGAATAGACAGAAGGAAGGAAATAAAGTAACAACAGAAGGAATGAATTAAAAGGAAATAAATGAGTGACAGAAAGAATAAAAAAGGAAACAAAGAAGGGACAGAAAGAAGGAAATAAAGAAAAGACAGAAGGAAGGAAATAAAGTAACATCAGAAGGAATGAATTAAAAGGAAATAAAGGAGTGACAGAAAGAATAAAAAAGGAAACAAAGAAGGGACAGAAAGAAGGAAATAAAGAAAAGACAGAAGGAAGGAAATAAAGTAACAACAGAAGGAATGAATTAAAAGGAAATAAAGGAGTGACAGAAAGAATAAAAAAGGAAACAAAGAAGGGACAGAAAGATGGAAATAAAGAAAAGACAGAAGGAAGGAAATAAAGTAACATCAGAAGTAATGAATTAAAAGGAAATAAATGAATGACAGAAAGAATAAAAAAGGAAACAAAGAAGGGACAGAAAGAAGGAAATAAAGAAAAGACAGAAGGAAGGAAATAAAGTAACATCAGAAGGAATGAATTAAAGGAAATAAAGGAGTGACAGAAAGAATAAAAAAGGAAACAAAGAAGGGACAGAAAGAAGGAAATAAAGAAAAGACAGAAGGAAGGAAATAAAGTAACATCAGAAGCAATGAATTAAAAGGAAGTAAAGGAGTGACAGAAAGAATAAAAAAGGAAACAAAGAAGGGACAGAAAGAAGGAAATAAAGAAAAGACAGAAGGAAGGGAATAAAGTAACATCAGAAGGAATGAATTAAAAGGAGTGACAGAAAGAATAAAAAAGGAAACAAAGAAGGGACAGAAAGAAGGAAATAAAGAAAAGACAGAAGGAAGGAAATAAAGTAACAACAGAAGGAATGTATTAAAAGGAAATAAAGGAGTGACAGAAAGAATAAAAAAGGAAACAAAGAAGGGACAAAAAGAAGGAAATAAAGAAAAGACAGAAGGAAGGAAATAAAGTAACAACAGAAGGAATGAATTAAAAGGAAATAAAGGAGTGACAGAAAGAATAAAAAAGGAAACAAAGAAGGGACAGAAAGAAGGAAATAAAGAAAAGACAGAAGGAAGGAAATAAAGTAATAACAGAAGGAATGAATTAAAAGGAAATAAAGGAGTGACAGAAAGAATAAAAAAGGAAACAAAGAAGGGACAGAAAGAAGGAAATAAAGAAAAGACAGAAGGAAGGAAATAAAGTAACAACAGAAGGAATGAATTAAAAGGAAATAAAGGAGTGAGAGAAAGAATAAAAAAGGAAACAAAGAAGGGACAGAAAGAAGGAAATAAAGAAAAGACAGAAGGAAGGAAATAAAGTAACAACAGAAGGAATGAATTAAAAGGAAATAAAGGAGTGACAGAAAGAATAAAAAAGGAAACAAAGAAGGGACAAAAAGAAGGAAATAAAGAAAAGACAGAAGGAAGGAAATAAAGTAACAACAGAAGGAATGAATTAAAAGGAAATAAAGGAGTGACAGAAAGAATAAAAATGGAAACAAAGAAGGGACAGAAAGAAGGAAATAAAGAAAAGACAGAAGGAAGGAAATAAAGTAATAACAGAAGGAATGAATTAAAAGGAAATAAAGGAGTGACAGAAAGAATAAAAATGGAAACAAAGAAGGGACAGAAAGAAGGAAATAAAGAAAAGACAGAAGGAAGGAAATAAAGTAACAACAGAAGGAATGAATTAAAAGGAAATAAAGGAGTGACAGAAAGAATAAAAAAGGAAACAAAGAAGGGACAGAAAGAAGGAAATAAAGAAAAGCCAGAAGGAAGGAAATAAAGTAACAACAGAAGGAATGAATTAAAAGGAAATAAAGGAGTGACAGAAAGAATAAAAAAGGAAACAAAGAAGGGACAGAAAGAAGGAAATAAAGAAAAGACAGAAGGAAGGAAATAAAGTAACATCAGAAGGAATGAATTAAAAGGAATAAGGAAAGACAGAAAGAATAAAAAAAATATATAGAAAAGACAGATGGAAGGAAACAAAAGAAGGAATAAAAAAAGGAAATAGAGGAAAGACAGAAGGAACGAAGAAAATGGGTATAAAGACAAGACAGAAGAAAGGAAATGAAGCAATGAAAGAAGGAATAAAAACAGGAAATAAATGAAAGACGGAAGGAATAAAGAAAAAGTAAATAAAGAAAAGACAGAAGGGATAAAAAGAAAAAAAGGAAATAAAAGAAAGACAGAAGAAATAATGTTGAGATGGGGAGAAATTAAGGCCAGATAAAAGAAATAAAGAATATTGTTAAATAAATCTATTTCCAGATATGGAAATATTTTCTGATATTCATTTTAAAATTCTACCAACTTTTGTTCGGACACAATATTTTGCATCTTTTTCCTCTTCATCGATCGTTCTTCTCTAACCATTGCTAGTTCTTGTGTCTTTCTATTTATATAAGTTTCTCTCTCTCTCTCTCTCTCTCTCTCTCTCTCTCTCTCTCTCTCTCTCTCTCTCTCTCTCTATTTTGCATCTTTTTCCTCTTCATCATCCTTTTCTAACTATTGCTACTTCCTTTTTTCTTTCTGTTTATGTAACCCTCTCTCTCTCTCTCTCTCTCTCTCTCTCCACACAACTATTTGGCATTTCTTTCCTTCTCTTCATCCAATGTTTCATTTTATTTTTCCCTTTCTTTTTCTTCTCTTCTTCCTTTCTTAAGTATTCCGCTGTTCGCTGTCTTATTTTCTGAGGTGAGAACCTGTAAAGATCTGCTGCTTGGAAGATTAAAAACATTATCACTTTGTTCTTGCCAGATGGTTTAGAACAATATTTTTCCATTAACTGAGGGAAAAACTGTGAGTGAATGGGTCCAGGGTTTGCATGAGAAATGAAGGGTCAGAAAGGATATGCCGCCTTGAAGCCTAAACAAAACAAGATAAATGGCGGACAGATATAAAGGACAAAGATGTTTGGATGGACAATTGATGAGCAAAAATGAGTGCCTAGGTGGGTGATTAACAGTATGGAGGGGTAAGGTAAAGAGGATATGGGAGAGAAAATGCTCGGGTGGAGGGATGCCAAGAGATTGTATTCTAAGAAGAGCTTTCATTGTGCAGAAGAGAATTAGGGGAAGGTATTAGGAAATTTGATATATGGTTAGGAAGAATAAAGGAAAAATAGAGAGAAGAAATAAAAAAGAAAAGAAAGACAGAAGGAATAAATAAAAAAAGACTAGAAGAAAGAAAGAAAGAAAGAATGAATGAATGAATGAATACAAGAAAAATGAAAGAAAGAAAGAAAGAAAGAATGAATGAATACAAGAAAGAAAGAAAGAATGAATGAATACAAGAAAGAAAGAAAGAAAGAAAGAAATAAAGAAAGAAAGAAAGAAAAGATAAAGAAAACGAAGAAGGGATGAAGTGTGAACAGAAGAGTCAAGATAGAAAGGAAGAAAACAAAGGAATAAAAGGAAAAACTGAATAAATGCAGAAAGAACGAAGGAATGAGAGAAGGAATAGAGAAAAAGGAAATAAAGAAAGAAGTAATAAAGAAAAAGAAATGAATGAAAGAGAGAATAAAAAAGACAAAGATAATAAAAGATAAACAGAAAGAATAAAGAAAAAAATAAAGAAAAGACAGAAGAAATAAAGAGAAAGAAAATAAAGGAGAGACGTAAGGAATAAGAAAAAGGAAATAAAAGAGAAGAAAGAAAGAATAAGAAAATAAAGGAAAGACAGAAAGAATTAAAAAAAAAGGAAATAAAGGAAAGACAGAAGAAATTAAAAAACAAAATAAAAGATAGACAGATGGAATAAAGAAAAAGAAAATAAAGAAGAAACATAAGAAATAAAGAAAAATAAAATAAAAGAAAGATACAAGGAATAAAGAAAAGGGAAATAAAGGAAAGATGTAAAGAATAAAGAAAAAAGAAAAGAAAAAGAGGAAGAAAAAGAAAATAAAAGAAAACAGAAAGAATAAAGAACCTAAAATAAAGAAGAGGCAGAAGAAATAAAGGAAGAGGAAATGAAAGAAAAAGAGAATAAGAAAGGACAAAGAAAATAAATGGAAAACAGAAAGTATAAAAAAAAAGAATATAAAAGAAAGAGAGAAGGAATAAAGAAAAAGAAAATAAAGGAGCGACAGGAGGAATAAAGAAAAAATAAACAACGGAAAGATGGAAAGAATAAAAAAAAATAAAGTAAAAGAAAAACAGAAAGAAAAATAGAAAAGAAATAAAGGGAAGACATAAGGAATAAAAAGAAAAGAAAGAAGTAAAAAAGCAAAGGGAATACAGAAAATGAAAATAAAGGAACGACAGAACAAATAAAGTAAAAAAAAAAAAGAAAAGAAAAACACACAGAAACTACTGAAAAAGAAAAAACATACTATAAGGTAAATAAATAGCTATATTAAAAACAAAACCTTTTTTTTTCGTTTCTATCCCAGAAATAAACAATTTCTAAATTTTAATTATTAATGGTATCAAAGCAAAAGGCGAGTGATGCCAGCAATTCAGATAAGGCAAAGAGAAGCCATAAAGTGCTTTAATTAAAAACCTGAATTTTCAGTCAGTCACTGAATGAATTCATATACTACGGTTGCTAAGATCCACCGTTAAAATTAAACTTCTATCCATCACACGACTCATTACATTGGTGAGGGATATTTAGTTGATAGAATAACACATTGAAATTTCCTTAAACAAAAGAGTAAGAATAAATATCAGTGTGAGTAAACGAGATGCAAAGAATACAAAAAGGGTTGAATGAAGGTGTGTACGGAGGTACGTTCTTTTTTTTTTGTACATATATTGGTAAAGTTCCTATAAAAGACTGCGACTTATGACCATATCATGTAAGAAACATTGGTTCCTGTACAACCACCAAAGTTAAGCAAACACGTTGTCTGTGGTCATTTTCTAAGTGTAGCTTAGATGTGGCACAAGGCCGAAACCATGAGGTACCCAGTGAGGACTGAACTCACTACTCAGTCGTAATTGTTCTAGCAAGAACAAGCTTGCTAACCATAACATCTTGTCTGTGAAGGGACTTCTAATACCCACTAGGCTGCATTGTATAAGGGAGTATTTCTTTTAATCAATTCGCCCTGAGCAAGGAGATAATGCCACTAAGATGCAAGGGGCTACTGGGAGTGAAAGAGAATGAAAAAGACTTTAGAAGCAACCAGAAACCCAATCCTAAACAGGAAACAAGGGAGAAGCCTCTACTCCTGTTCAAAAGATCAGGGAGGAGAGTGAACTGGACAATAGGTGTACCTGTATACTACTATCTACCTAGATGGGTGACCACTTGGGAATACCAGATGCTGTAAGCTTTGATGTGCAGCCACATCACATTGAAACACTGGCTCCCATACAATCACCAAAGTTAAGCATCACTGAGTCTGGTCAGTACCTAGATGGGTGATCACTTGGGAATACCAGATGCTGTAAGCTTTGATATGCAGCCACATCACATTGAGACACTGGCTCCCATGCAATCACCAAAGTTAAGCATCACTGAGTCTGGTCAGTACCTAGATGGGTGACTGTTTGAGAACATCAGCTGCTGTAAGCTTTGATGTGCAGGTGGTATAATGAGCTTATGGCTAAATCAAGTTGTAACACTGGTTTCCATATGATCACAGAAGTTAAGCAACATCGAGCCAGGAAGTACCAAGATGAGTGACCACTTGGGAACACAAGCTGCTGTAAGTTTTGATGTGCAGCCCCATCACTTTGAAACACTGGCTTCCATAAAATCGCCAAAGTTAAGCATCACTGATTCTGGTCAGTACCTAGATGGGTGACCACTTGGGAACACAAGTTGCTGTAAGCTTTGATGTGCAGCCACATCACTTTGAAACACTGTTTCCCATACAATCAACGAAGTTAAGCAACAATTGAGTCTGGTCAGTGCCTAGATGGGTGACTGCTTAGGAATACCGCCTGCTGTAAGCTTTGATGTGCAGCTTGTGTTAGGATTAATGGTCAGTATTGTTAATCAGAAAGCTGAATTCCAATTCCACTTCAGTTTGTTATATTCAATTACATGTAAATACCCATTGGAAAGGTATGAACCCACTGCTTCTCCCCCAGGTATAGGTTAATTAGTAAAACTTTTATCACTAAATGATCTCCAAAAAAATTATTACAATCTAAAAATACATATGATCCATTATAGTACATAATTAGGTTACAATAAAATTTGTATTCTATATGAATACTATCTTATGACAATTGAGATGTATTAAAATGGGGGGCTCATTATCATACATTGTGGGGAGGCTGCAAAACAGTTGCACAGGCCCTGAATTTCATTTTACGCTTTAGGGATTTGCTGTCACTCTACATATAATCATTAGAGCAAATTAAGTTTTAATGTACTTGTTTAATAAATACTAACATTGTATAAAAAATTGAACAAAATACTTCCTACAATCTGAAAATCACAAAAAAATTGCTTATAATCTAAAAATATTTTTCTGCTTTTAAATAATCTGCAAAACGATGATATGACGTAAAACACAAATACATGAATCAATATAAATAATAACGAGAGTATCAATATAAAATAGTATTCAATGAAAACGAATCAATAAATAATCTACAAGAGCTTGATAAGTCATAAAACACAAATAAATGAATCAATATAAATAATAATGAGAGTATCAATATAAAATAGTATTCAATGAAAACGAATCAATAAATAATCTACAAGAGCTTGATAAGTCATAAAACACAAATAAATGAATCAATATAAATAATAACGAGAGTATCAATATAAAATAGTATTCAATGAAAACGAATCAATAAATAATCTACAAGAGCTTGATAAGTCATAAAACACAAATAAATGAATCAATATAAATAATAACGAGAGTATCAATATAAAATAGTATTCAATGAAAACGAATCAATAAATAATCTACAAGAGCTTGATAAGTCATAAAACACAAATAAATGAATCAATATAAATAATAATGAGAGTATCAATATAAAATAGTATTCAATGAAAACGAATCAATAAATAATCTACAAGAGCTTGATAAGTCATAAAACACAAATAAATGAATCAATATAAATAATAACGAGAGTATCAATATAAAATAGTATTCAATGAAAACGAATCAATAAATAATCTACAAGAGCTTGATAAGTCATAAAACACAAATAAATGAATCAATATAAATAATAATGAGAGTATCAATATAAAATAGTATTCAATGAAAACGAATCAATAAATAATCTACAAGAGCTTGATAAGTCATAAAACACAAATAAATGAATCAATATAAATAATAATGAGACTATCAATATAAAAAAGTATTCAATGAAAATGAATCTATAAATAATCTAAAATAGGGTGATCAGATGTAAAACACAAATAAATGAATCAATATAAATAATAATCAGAGTATCAATATAAAATAGTATTCAATGAAAACGAATCAATAAATAATCTACAAGAACTTGATAAGTCATAAAACACAAATAAATGAATCAATATAAATAATAATGAGAGTATCAATATAAAATAGTATTCAATGAAAACGAATTAATAAATAATCTACAAGAACTTGATAAGTCATAAAACACAAATAAATGAATCAATATAAATAATAATGAGAGTATCAATATAAAATAGTATTCAATGAAAACGAATCAATAAATAATCTACAAGAACTTGATATGTCATAAAACACAAATAAATGAATCAATATAAATAATAATGAGACTATCAATATAAAAAAGTATTCAATGAAAATGAATCTATAAATAATCTAAAATAGGGTGATCAGATGTAAAACACAAATAAATGAATCAATATAAATAATAATCAGAGTATCAATATAAAATAGTATTCAATGAAAACGAATCAATAAATAATCTACAAGAACTTGATAAGTCA
This sequence comes from Acanthosepion esculentum, assembly GCA_964036315.1. Taxonomy (NCBI): domain Eukaryota; kingdom Metazoa; phylum Mollusca; class Cephalopoda; order Sepiida; family Sepiidae; genus Acanthosepion; species Acanthosepion esculentum. Next base: position 31,653,245 of record OZ038519.1, on the reverse strand, counting down.
TAAAACACAAATAAATGAATCAATATAAATAATAATGAGAGTATCAATATAAAATAGTATTCAATGAAAACGAATTAATAAATAATCTACAAGAACTTGATAAGTCATAAAACACAAATAAATGAATCAATATAAATAATAATGAGAGTATCAATATAAAATAGTATTCAATGAAAACGAATCAATAAATAATCTACAAGAACTTGATATGTCATAAAACACAAATAAATGAATCAATATAAATAATAATGAGACTATCAATATAAAAAAGTATTCAATGAAAATGAATCTATAAATAATCTAAAATAGGGTGATCAGATGTAAAACACAAATAAATGAATCAATATAAATAATAATGAGAGTATCAATATAAAATAGTATTCAATGAAAACGAATCAATAAATAATCTACAAGAACTTGATATGTCATAAAACACAAATAAATGAATCAATATAAATAATAATGAGACTATCAATATAAAAAAGTATTCAATGAAAACGAATCAATAAATAATCTACAAGAACTTGATATGTCATAAAACACAAATAAATGAATCAATATAAATAATAATGAGACTATCAATATAAAAAAGTATTCAATGAAAATGAATCTATAAATAATCTAAAATAGGGTGATCAGATGTAAAACACAAATAAATGAATCAATATAAATAATAATGAGAGTATCAATATAAAATAGTATTCAATGAAAACGAATCAATAAATAATCTACAAGAACTTGATATGTCATAAAACACAAATAAATGAATCAATATAAATAATAATGAGACTATCAATATAAAAAAGTATTCAATGAAAATGAATCTATAAATAATCTAAAATAGGGTGATCAGATGTAAAACACAAATAAATGAATCAATATAAATAATAATGAGAGTATCAATATAAAATAGTATTCAATGAAAACGAATTAATAAATAATCTACAAGAACTTGATAAGTCATAAAACACAAATAAATGAATCAATATAAATAATAATGAGAGTATCAATATAAAATAGTATTCAATGAAAACGAATCAATAAATAATCTACAAGAACTTGATATGTCATAAAACACAAATAAATGAATCAATATAAATAATAATGAGAGTATCAATATAAAATAGTATTCAATGAAAACGAATCAATAAATAATCTACAAGAACTTGATATGTCATAAAACACAAATAAATGAATCAATATAAATAATAATGAGACTATCAATATAAAATAGTATTCAATGAAAACGAATCAATAAATAATCTACAAGAACTTGATATGTCATAAAACACAAATAAATGAATCAATATAAATAATAATGAGAGTATCAATATAAAATAGTATTCAATGAAAACGAATCAATAAATAATCTACAAGAGCTTGATAAGTCATAAAACACAAATAAATGAATCAATATAAATAATAATGAGAGTATCAATATAAAATAGTATTCAATGAAAATGAATCTATAAATAATCTAAAATAGGGTGATCAGATGTAAAACACAAATAAATGAATCAATATAAATAATAATGAGAGTATCAATATAAAATAGTATTCAATGAAAACGAATCAATAAATAATCTACAAGAACTTGATATGTCATAAAACACAAATAAATGAATCAATATAAATAATAATGAGACTATCAATATAAAAAAGTATTCAATGAAAATGAATCTATAAATAATCTAAAATAGGGTGATCAGATGTAAAACACAAATAAATGAATCAATATAAATAATAATGAGAGTATCAATATAAAATAGTATTCAATGAAAACGAATTAATAAATAATCTACAAGAACTTGATAAGTCATAAAACACAAATAAATGAATCAATATAAATAATAATGAGAGTATCAATATAAAATAGTATTCAATGAAAACGAATCAATAAATAATCTACAAGAACTTGATATGTCATAAAACACAAATAAATGAATCAATATAAATAATAATGAGAGTATCAATATAAAATAGTATTCAATGAAAACGAATCAATAAATAATCTACAAGAACTTGATATGTCATAAAACACAAATAAATGAATCAATATAAATAATAATGAGACTATCAATATAAAATAATATTCAATGAAAACGAATCAATAAATAATCTACAAGAACTTGATATGTCATAAAACACAAATAAATGAATCAATATAAATAATAATGAGAGTATCAATATAAAAAAGTATTCAATGAAAACGAATCAATAAATAATCTACAAGAGCTTGATAAGTCATAAAACACAAATAAATGAATCAATATAAATAATAATGAGAGTATCAATATAAAATAGTATTCAATGAAAATGAATCTATAAATAATCTAAAATAGGGTGATCAGATGTAAAACACAAATAAATGAATCAATATAAATAATAATGAGAGTATCAATATAAAATAGTATTCAATGAAAACGAATCAATAAATAATCTACAAGAACTTGATAAGTCATAAAACACAAATAAATGAATCAATATAAATAATAATGAGAGTATCAATATAAAATAGTATTCAATGAAAACGAATCAATAAATAATCTACAAGAGCTTGATAAGTCATAAAACACAAATAAATGAATCAATATAAATAATAATGAGACTATCAATATAAAATAGTATTCAATGAAAACGAATCAATAAATAATCTACAAGAGCTTGATATGTCATAAAACACAAATAAATGAATCAATATAAATAATAATGAGACTATCAATATAAAAAAGTATTCAATGAAAATGAATCTATAAATAATCTAAAATAGGGTGATCAGATGTAAAACACAAATAAATGAATCAATATAAATAATAATCAGAGTATCAATATAAAATAATATTCAATGAAAACGAATCAATAAATAATCTACAAGAACTTGATAAGTCATAAAACACAAATAAATGAATCAATATAAATAATAATGAGAGTATCAATATAAAATAGTATTCAATGAAAACGAATCAATAAATAATCTACAAGAACTTGATATGTCATAAAACACAAATAAATGAATCAATATAAATAATAATGAGAGTATCAATATAAAATAGTATTCAATGAAAACGAATCAATAAATAATCTACAAGAGCTTGATATGTCATAAAACACAAATAAATGAATCAATATAAATAATAATGAGACTATCAATATAAAATAGTATTCAATGAAAACGAATCAATAAATAATCTACAAGAGCTTGATATGTCATAAAACACAAATAAATGAATCAATATAAATAATAATGAGACTATCAATATAAAAAAGTATTCAATGAAAATGAATCTATAAATAATCTAAAATAGGGTGATCAGATGTAAAACACAAATAAATGAATCAATATAAATAATAATGAGAGTATCAATATAAAATAGTATTCAATGAAAACGAATCAATAAATAATCTACAAGAGCTTGATAAGTCATAAAACACAAATAAATGAATCAATATAAATAATAATGAGAGTATCAATATAAAATAGTATTCAATGAAAACGAATCAATAAATAATCTACAAGAACTTGATAAGTCATAAAACACAAATAAATGAATCAATATAAATAATAATGAGAGTATCAATATAAAATAGTATTCAATGAAAACGAATCAATAAATAATCTACAAGAACTTGATATGTCATAAAACACAAATAAATGAATCAATATAAATAATAATGAGACTATCAATATAAAAAAGTATTCAATGAAAATGAATCTATAAATAATCTAAAATAGGGTGATCAGATGTAAAACACAAATAAATGAATCAATATAAATAATAATGAGACTATCAATATAAAAAAGTATTCAATGAAAATGAATCTATAAATAATCTAAAATAGGGTGATCAGATGTAAAACACAAATAAATGAATCAATATAAATAATAATCAGAGTATCAATATAAAATAGTATTCAATGAAAACGAATCAATAAATAATCTACAAGAACTTGATAAGTCATAAAACACAAATAAATGAATCAATATAAATAATAATGAGAGTATCAATATAAAATAGTATTCAATGAAAACGAATCAATAAATAATCTACAAGAACTTGATATGTCATAAAACACAAATAAATGAATCAATATAAATAATAATGAGAGTATCAATATAAAATAGTATTCAATGAAAACGAATCAATAAATAATCTACAAGAGCTTGATATGTCATAAAACACAAATAAATGAATCAATATAAATAATAATGAGACTATCAATATAAAATAGTATTCAATGAAAACGAATCAATAAATAATCTACAAGAGCTTGATATGTCATAAAACACAAATAAATGAATCAATATAAATAATAATGAGACTATCAATATAAAAAAGTATTCAATGAAAATGAATCTATAAATAATCTAAAATAGGGTGATCAGATGTAAAACACAAATAAATGAATCAATATAAATAATAATGAGACTATCAATATAAAATAGTATTCAATGAAAACGAATCAATAAATAATCTACAAGAGCTTGATAAGTCATAAAACACAAATAAATGAATCAATATAAATAATAATGAGAGTATCAATATAAAATAGTATTCAATGAAAACGAATCAATAAATAATCTACAAGAACTTGATAAGTCATAAAACACAAATAAATGAATCAATATAAATAATAATGAGAGTATCAATATAAAATAGTATTCAATGAAAACGAATCAATAAATAATCTACAAGAACTTGATATGTCATAAAACACAAATAAATGAATCAATATAAATAATAATGAGAGTATCAATATAAAATAGTATTCAATGAAAACGAATCAATAAATAATCTACAAGAACTTGATATGTCATAAAACACAAATAAATGAATCAATATAAATAATAATGAGAGTATCAATATAAAATAGTATTCAATGAAAACGAATCAATAAATAATCTACAAGAACTTGATATGTCATAAAACACAAATAAATGAATCAATATAAATAATAATGAGACTATCAATATAAAAAAGTATTCAATGAAAATGAATCTATAAATAATCTAAAATAGGGTGATCAGATGTAAAACACAAATAAATGAATCAATATAAATAATAATGAGAGTATCAATATAAAATAGTATTCAATGAAAACGAATCAATAAATAATCTACAAGAACTTGATATGTCATAAAACACAAATAAATGAATCAATATAAATAATAATGAGAGTATCAATATAAAATAGTATTCAATGAAAACGAATCAATAAATAATCTACAAGAACTTGATATGTCATAAAACACAAATAAATGAATCAATATAAATAATAATGAGACTATCAATATAAAAAAGTATTCAATGAAAATGAATCTATAAATAATCTAAAATAGGGTGATCAGATGTAAAACACAAATAAATGAATCAATATAAATAATAATGAGAGTATCAATATAAAATAGTATTCAATGAAAACGAATCAATAAATAATCTACAAGAACTTGATATGTCATAAAACACAAATAAATGAATCAATATAAATAATAATGAGACTATCAATATAAAAAAGTATTCAATGAAAATGAATCTATAAATAATCTAAAATAGGGTGATCAGATGTAAAACACAAATAAATGAATCAATATAAATAATAATGAGAGTATCAATATAAAATAGTATTCAATGAAAACGAATCAATAAATAATCTACAAGAACTTGATATGTCATAAAACACAAATAAATGAATCAATATAAATAATAATGAGAGTATCAATATAAAATAGTATTCAATGAAAACGAATCAATAAATAATCTACAAGAACTTGATATGTCATAAAACACAAATAAATGAATCAATATAAATAATAATGAGACTATCAATATAAAAAAGTATTCAATGAAAATGAATCTATAAATAATCTAAAATAGGGTGATCAGATGTAAAACACAAATAAATGAATCAATATAAATAATAATCAGAGTATCAATATAAAATAGTATTCAATGAAAACGAATCAATAAATAATCTACAAGAACTTGATATGTCATAAAACACAAATAAATGAATCAATATAAATAATAATGAGACTATCAATATAAAAAAGTATTCAATGAAAATGAATCTATAAATAATCTAAAATAGGGTGATCAGATGTAAAACACAAATAAATGAATCAATATAAATAATAATGAGAGTATCAATATAAAATAGTATTCAATGAAAACGAATCAATAAATAATCTACAAGAACTTGATATGTCATAAAACACAAATAAATGAATCAATATAAATAATAATGAGAGTATCAATATAAAATAGTATTCAATGAAAACGAATCAATAAATAATCTACAAGAGCTTGATATGTCATAAAACACAAATAAATGAATCAATATAAATAATAATGAGACTATCAATATAAAAAAGTATTCAATGAAAATGAATCTATAAATAATCTAAAATAGGGTGATCAGATGTAAAACACAAATAAATGAATCAATATAAATAATAATCAGAGTATCAATATAAAATAGTATTCAATGAAAACGAATCAATAAATAATCTACAAGAACTTGATATGTCATAAAACACAAATAAATGAATCAATATAAATAATAATGAGACTATCAATATAAAAAAGTATTCAATGAAAATGAATCTATAAATAATCTAAAATAGGGTGATCAGATGTAAAACACAAATAAATGAATCAATATAAATAATAATCAGAGTATCAATATAAAATAGTATTCAATGAAAACGAATCAATAAATAATCTACAAGAACTTGATATGTCATAAAACACAAATAAATGAATCAATATAAATAATAATGAGACTATCAATATAAAAAAGTATTCAATGAAAATGAATCTATAAATAATCTAAAATAGGGTGATCAGATGTAAAACACAAATAAATGAATCAATATAAATAATAATGAGAGTATCAATATAAAATAGTATTCAATGAAAACGAATCAATAAATAATCTACAAGAACTTGATATGTCATAAAACACAAATAAATGAATCAATATAAATAATAATGAGACTATCAATATAAAATAGTATTCAATGAAAACGAATCAATAAATAATCTACAAGAGCTTGATATGTCATAAAACACAAATAAATGAATCAATATAAATAATAATGAGACTATCAATATAAAAAAGTATTCAATGAAAATGAATCTATAAATAATCTAAAATAGGGTGATCAGATGTAAAACACAAATAAATGAATCAATATAAATAATAATCAGAGTATCAATATAAAATAGTATTCAATGAAAACGAATCAATAAATAATCTACAAGAACTTGATATGTCATAAAACACAAATAAATGAATCAATATAAATAATAATGAGACTATCAATATAAAAAAGTATTCAATGAAAATGAATCTATAAATAATCTAAAATAGGGTGATCAGATGTAAAACACAAATAAATGAATCAATATAAATAATAATCAGAGTATCAATATAAAATAGTATTCAATGAAAACGAATCAATAAATAATCTACAAGAACTTGATATGTCATAAAACACAAATAAATGAATCAATATAAATAATAATGAGACTATCAATATAAAAAAGTATTCAATGAAAACGAATCAATAAATAATCTACAAGAACTTGATATGTCATAAAACACAAATAAATGAATCAATATAAATAATAATGAGACTATCAATATAAAAAAGTATTCAATGAAAATGAATCTATAAATAATCTAAAATAGGGTGATCAGATGTAAAACACAAATAAATGAATCAATATAAATAATAATGAGAGTATCAATATAAAATAGTATTCAATGAAAACGAATCAATAAATAATCTACAAGAACTTGATATGTCATAAAACACAAATAAATGAATCAATATAAATAATAATGAGACTATCAATATAAAATAGTATTCAATGAAAATGAATCTATAAATAATCTAAAATAGGGTGATCAGATGTAAAACACAAATAAATGAATCAATATAAATAATAATGAGAGTATCAATATAAAATAGTATTCAATGAAAACGAATCAATAAATAATCTACAAGAACTTGATATGTCATAAAACACAAATAAATGAATCAATATAAATAATAATGAGAGTATCAATATAAAATAGTATTCAATGAAAACGAATCAATAAATAATCTACAAGAACTTGATATGTCATAAAACACAAATAAATGAATCAATATAAATAATAATGAGACTATCAATATAAAAAAGTATTCAATGAAAATGAATCTATAAATAATCTAAAATAGGGTGATCAGATGTAAAACACAAATAAATGAATCAATATAAATAATAATGAGAGTATCAATATAAAATAGTATTCAATGAAAACGAATCAATAAATAATCTACAAGAACTTGATATGTCATAAAACACAAATAAATGAATCAATATAAATAATAATGAGACTATCAATATAAAAAAGTATTCAATGAAAATGAATCTATAAATAATCTAAAATAGGGTGATCAGATGTAAAACACAAATAAATGAATCAATATAAATAATAATCAGAGTATCAATATAAAATAGTATTCAATGAAAACGAATCAATAAATAATCTACAAGAACTTGATATGTCATAAAACACAAATAAATGAATCAATATAAATAATAATGAGACTATCAATATAAAATAGTATTCAATGAAAACGAATCAATAAATAATCTACAAGAACTTGATATGTCATAAAACACAAATAAATGAATCAATATAAATAATAATGAGACTATCAATATAAAAAAGTATTCAATGAAAATGAATCTATAAATAATCTAAAATAGGGTGATCAGATGTAAAACACAAATAAATGAATCAATATAAATAATAATCAGAGTATCAATATAAAATAGTATTCAATGAAAACGAATCAATAAATAATCTACAAGAACTTGATATGTCATAAAACACAAATAAATGAATCAATATAAATAATAATGAGACTATCAATATAAAAAAGTATTCAATGAAAATGAATCTATAAATAATCTAAAATAGGGTGATCAGATGTAAAACACAAATAAATGAATCAATATAAATAATAATCAGAGTATCAATATAAAATAGTATTCAATGAAAACGAATCAATAAATAATCTACAAGAACTTGATATGTCATAAAACACAAATAAATGAATCAATATAAATAATAATGAGACTATCAATATAAAATAGTATTCAATGAAAACGAATCAATAAATAATCTACAAGAACTTGATATGTCATAAAACACAAATAAATGAATCAATATAAATAATAATGAGACTATCAATATAAAAAAGTATTCAATGAAAATGAATCTATAAATAATCTAAAATAGGGTGATCAGATGTAAAACACAAATAAATGAATCAATATAAATAATAATCAGAGTATCAATATAAAATAGTATTCAATGAAAACGAATCAATAAATAATCTACAAGAACTTGATATGTCATAAAACACAAATAAATGAATCAATATAAATAATAATGAGACTATCAATATAAAAAAGTATTCAATGAAAATGAATCTATAAATAATCTAAAATAGGGTGATCAGATGTAAAACACAAATAAATGAATCAATATAAATAATAATCAGAGTATCAATATAAAATAGTATTCAATGAAAACGAATCAATAAATAATCTACAAGAACTTGATATGTCATAAAACACAAATAAATGAATCAATATAAATAATAATGAGACTATCAATATAAAATAGTATTCAATGAAAACGAATCAATAAATAATCTACAAGAACTTGATATGTCATAAAACACAAATAAATGAATCAATATAAATAATAATGAGACTATCAATATAAAAAAGTATTCAATGAAAATGAATCTATAAATAATCTAAAATAGGGTGATCAGATGTAAAACACAAATAAATGAATCAATATAAATAATAATGAGACTATCAATATAAAATAGTATTCAATGAAAACGAATCAATAAATAATCTACAAGAACTTGATATGTCATAAAACACAAATAAATGAATCAATATAAATAATAATGAGACTATCAATATAAAAAAGTATTCAATGAAAATGAATCTATAAATAATCTAAAATAGGGTGATCAGATGTAAAACACAAATAAATGAATCAATATAAATAATAATCAGAGTATCAATATAAAATAGTATTCAATGAAAACGAATCAATAAATAATCTACAAGAACTTGATATGTCATAAAACACAAATAAATGAATCAATATAAATAATAATGAGACTATCAATATAAAAAAGTATTCAATGAAAATGAATCTATAAATAATCTAAAATAGGGTGATCAGATGTAAAACACAAATAAATGAATCAATATAAATAATAATCAGAGTATCAATATAAAATAGTATTCAATGAAAACGAATCAATAAATAATCTACAAGAACTTGATATGTCATAAAACACAAATAAATGAATCAATATAAATAATAATGAGACTATCAATATAAAATAGTATTCAATGAAAACGAATCAATAAATAATCTACAAGAACTTGATATGTCATAAAACACAAATAAATGAATCAATATAAATAATAATGAGACTATCAATATAAAAAAGTATTCAATGAAAATGAATCTATAAATAATCTAAAATAGGGTGATCAGATGTAAAACACAAATAAATGAATCAATATAAATAATAATGAGACTATCAATATAAAATAGTATTCAATGAAAACGAATCAATAAATAATCTACAAGAACTTGATATGTCATAAAACACAAATAAATGAATCAATATAAATAATAATGAGACTATCAATATAAAAAAGTATTCAATGAAAATGAATCTATAAATAATCTAAAATAGGGTGATCAGATGTAAAACACAAATAAATGAATCAATATAAATAATAATCAGAGTATCAATATAAAATAGTATTCAATGAAAACGAATCAATAAATAATCTACAAGAACTTGATATGTCATAAAACACAAATAAATGAATCAATATAAATAATAATGAGACTATCAATATAAAAAAGTATTCAATGAAAATGAATCTATAAATAATCTAAAATAGGGTGATCAGATGTAAAACACAAATAAATGAATCAATATAAATAATAATCAGAGTATCAATATAAAATAGTATTCAATGAAAACGAATCAATAAATAATCTACAAGAACTTGATATGTCATAAAACACAAATAAATGAATCAATATAAATAATAATGAGACTATCAATATAAAAAAGTATTCAATGAAAATGAATCTATAAATAATCTACAAGAACTTGATATGTCATAAAACACAAATAAATGAATCAATATAAATAATAATGAGACTATCAATATAAAAAAGTATTCAATGAAAATGAATCTATAAATAATCTAAAATAGGGTGATCAGATGTAAAACACAAATAAATGAATCAATATAAATAATAATCAGAGTATCAATATAAAATAGTATTCAATGAAAACGAATCAATAAATAATCTACAAGAACTTGATATGTCATAAAACACAAATAAATGAATCAATATAAATAATAATGAGACTATCAATATAAAAAAGTATTCAATGAAAATGAATCTATAAATAATCTAAAATAGGGTGATCAGATGTAAAACACAAATAAATGAATCAATATAAATAATAATCAGAGTATCAATATAAAATAGTATTCAATGAAAACGAATCAATAAATAATCTACAAGAACTTGATATGTCATAAAACACAAATAAATGAATCAATATAAATAATAATGAGACTATCAATATAAAAAAGTATTCAATGAAAATGAATCTATAAATAATCTAAAATAGGGTGATCAGATGTAAAACACAAATAAATGAATCAATATAAATAATAATCAGAGTATCAATATAAAATAGTATTCAATGAAAACGAATCAATAAATAATCTACAAGAACTTGATATGTCATAAAACACAAATAAATGAATCAATATAAATAATAATGAGACTATCAATATAAAAAAGTATTCAATGAAAATGAATCTATAAATAATCTACAAGAACTTGATATGTCATAAAACACAAATAAATGAATCAATATAAATAATAATGAGACTATCAATATAAAAAAGTATTCAATGAAAATGAATCTATAAATAATCTACAAGAACTTGATATGTCATAAAACACAAATAAATGAATCAATATAAATAATAATGAGACTATCAATATAAAAAAGTATTCAATGAAAATGAATCTATAAATAATCTAAAATAGGGTGATCAGATGTAAAACACAAATAAATGAATCAATATAAATAATAATCAGAGTATCAATATAAAATAGTATTCAATGAAAACGAATCAATAAATAATCTACAAGAACTTGATATGTCATAAAACACAAATAAATGAATCAATATAAATAATAATGAGACTATCAATATAAAAAAGTATTCAATGAAAATGAATCTATAAATAATCTAAAATAGGGTGATCAGATGTAAAACACAAATAAATGAATCAATATAAATAATAATCAGAGTATCAATATAAAATAGTATTCAATGAAAACGAATCAATAAATAATCTACAAGAACTTGATATGTCATAAAACACAAATAAATGAATCAATATAAATAATAATGAGACTATCAATATAAAAAAGTATTCAATGAAAATGAATCTATAAATAATCTACAAGAACTTGATATGTCATAAAACACAAATAAATGAATCAATATAAATAATAATGAGACTATCAATATAAAAAAGTATTCAATGAAAACGAATCAATAAATAATCTACAAGAACTTGATATGTCATAAAACACAAATAAATGAATCAATATAAATAATAATGAGAGTATCAATATAAAAAAGTATTCAATGAAAATGAATCTATAAATAATCTACAAGAACTTGATATGTCATAAAACACAAATAAATGAATCAATATAAATAATAATGAGACTATCAATATAAAAAAGTATTCAATGAAAATGAATCTATAAATAATCTACAAGAACTTGATATGTCATAAAACACAAATAAATGAATCAATATAAATAATAATGAGACTATCAATATAAAAAAGTATTCAATGAAAATGAATCTATAAATAATCTAAAATAGGGTGATCAGATGTAAAACACAAATAAATGAATCAATATAAATAATAATCAGAGTATCAATATAAAATAGTATTCAATGAAAATGAATCTATAAATAATCTAAAATAGGGTGATCAGATGTAAAACACAAATAAATGAATCAATATAAATAATAATGAGAGTATCAATATAAAAAAGTATTCAATGAAAATGAATCTATAAATAATCTAAAATAGGGTGATCAGATGTAAAACACAAATAAATGAATCAATATAAATAATAATCAGAGTATCAATATAAAATAGTATTCAATGAAAACGAATCAATAAATAATCTACAAGAACTTGATATGTCATAAAACACAAATAAATGAATCAATATAAATAATAATGAGACTATCAATATAAAATAGTATTCAATGAAAACGAATCAATAAATAATCTACAAGAACTTGATATGTCATAAAACACAAATAAATGAATCAATATAAATAATAATGAGAGTATCAATATAAAAAAGTATTCAATGAAAATGAATCTATAAATAATCTAAAATAGGGTGATCAGATGTAAAACACAAATAAATGAATCAATATAAATAATAATCAGAGTATCAATATAAAATAGTATTCAATGAAAATGAATCTATAAATAATCTAAAATAGGGTGATCAGATGTAAAACACAAATAAATGAATCAATATAAATAATAATGAGAGTATCAATATAAAAAAGTATTCAATGAAAATGAATCTATAAATAATCTAAAATAGGGTGATCAGATGTAAAACACAAATAAATGAATCAATATAAATAATAATCAGAGTATCAATATAAAATAGTATTCAATGAAAATGAATCTATAAATAATCTAAAATAGGGTGATCAGATGTAAAACACAAATAAATGAATCAATATAAATAATAATGAGAGTATCAATATAAAAAAGTATTCAATGAAAATGAATCTATAAATAATCTAAAATAGGGTGATCAGATGTAAAACACAAATAAATGAATCAATATAAATAATAATCAGAGTATCAATATAAAATAGTATTCAATGAAAACGAATCAATAAATAATCTACAAGAACTTGATATGTCATAAAACACAAATAAATGAATCAATATAAATAATAATGAGACTATCAATATAAAAAAGTATTCAATGAAAATGAATCTATAAATAATCTAAAATAGGGTGATCAGATGTAAAACACAAATAAATGAATCAATATAAATAATAATGAGACTATCAATATAAAAAAGTATTCAATGAAAATGAATCTATAAATAATCTAAAATAGGGTGATCAGATGTAAAACACAAATAAATGAATCAATATAAATAATAATCAGAGTATCAATATAAAATAGTATTCAATGAAAACGAATCAATAAATAATCTACAAGAACTTGATATGTCATAAAACACAAATAAATGAATCAATATAAATAATAATGAGACTATCAATATAAAATAGTATTCAATGAAAACGAATCAATAAATAATCTACCCGTAAAACACAAGTCAATGAATCAATATAAATAATACTGACAGTAAAATAGTATTCAATGAAAACGAATCAGTTAATTATCCCCAAAAGATTGATAAACCATAAAGCACAAATCAATTAATCAATATGAACATTTTACTATTTAAGAGTAGTTCGTTATCAGTTGATTTGGTAGAGTTATGAGATATTCCTGTGTGTCATCTAGTGCAGTGCTGCTAAAAGTGGTGGTCCGTGGACCTGAACCAGTATACAAACCATCAGCTACCGATACGTGGCCAGTGTCCAGGCCATGTTAATGAATCATTTGTGAAGATTAAGGTTATTTGTTTTTGTATTAAAAAAACTGCTTATTTTTTTTTAATACTTTTTATTTCTTTTAATACTGAATTATTTTTTTGCAAAATAAATGGAAGATAAAAAATAGTCAACTTTTATTATATTCATTATATATATATCGTTTCCGGCACAAATTGATATTACCACAACATATTACAAGTACATGACACATTGACATAAATAATGCCAGTCTGCCAATCAGATAGTTTGAGAAGCACTGGTCTATTGAGCTTAGGTTTTTCTATACTGTGTACTATTCTATATGGTGTTCAATACAACATGAGGTTCATTTGGGACCAAAAGGTCCCTGACCTTGGTGGGAAATGAGATGCATATCTCAAAAAAACATTGTGTGATTGACCTACATTGTCCGTGAAGGGACTTCTAATATCCACTAGGCTGCATTGTATAAAGCAGTATTTCTTTTATCAATTCACCCCAAGCAAGGTGATAATGCCTCTAAAATGCAAGGGGCTACTTGGAGTGAAGGAAAATGAAAAAAGACTTTTGAAGAACCATAAACCCAATCCTAAACAGAAACCAAAGGAGAAAACCTCTTCTCCTGTTAAAAAAAAAACAAAAACGGAGAGGTGTGTAAAATAGATGATAGGCAAATATATCAACTACTATTGAAGAAAAAATAAAACAAAATATATTAATATTGGGTTGGTGCATAATTATCAGGCGTTTTTAAACAATATTATGAAGAAAAAAAAAACATAAAAATTCAACAATAACATATTTAAATGATTATTCTGGAGCATATGATTATTGACACGCATTTTTATTATCTGAAAATAAAATATTTTTATTAAAAAAAGAAAACAAAACAGCAATTTTTATTAACCAATAACTCGCCAACAAAAACACCTGATAATATGTGTGTGGATAGCAAATTTAAATTTACCTTTGTTCAGACGTGGTATGCATTTTTGAATAAATATATTTTCCTTATTTATTTGTGTTTGGTCTGTGATATTGTCTGGGCAAAGATAAAGGAGAAGACTTGTAATTTTTTGTTATTATTCCTTGTCCCTCAGTTCCTCAAGTAGTTATTAGGTTGGTGCATAATTATCAGGCGTTTTTTAAACAATATTTATTATGAAAAAAGAAACCTAACAATTCAACAATAACATTTTTAAATGAGTATGATTATCAACATGCATTTTTATAACCTGAAAATAAAATAATATTTTTATTAAAAAATAGTAAGCAAAAGAGCAATCTTTATTAGCAAATAACTTGCCTACAAAAACGCCTGATAATTATGCACCAACCCAATAAATAAGATTTAAGAAATTAAGAGATGTTAGAAATATAGAGTTGAAGTAGAATTTAGAAGGGATCAGAAACCCAATCCTAAACAGGAAACAAGGGATAAACCCTCTACTCCTGTACAAAACAGAGGGGAGGAGTGTGAACCGAATGATAGATGAACCTATTTACTGCTATTGAGAAAAAAATAAAATAAAAATAAAAAATAAATGATGGCTAAGTCAAGGGCAGATAATTAACTTTTGTAACACAACTGGAGGCACGTTGGAGTAATAGATAGCGGCATGGATTGAGGAATTGGAGAGCCTAGTTCAAATTCCAGTCAAATCCATTGCATTCATTTACATGCTAATACCCTTGGGAAAGGTATGAATCCTCTTCTTCTCCCCACAGCTATGAGTAAATAGCAGGACAGACTGGGTTCTATAGCCTTGGATGGTAACTGGTCTACCACAGAAAGAAATAGTAACCTACTGCAGGAAAAAAATCTGCCTCGTCAGTCATGTATCAAAAGATAAATGATTGCCTAAGCGTGTATCACGCATGGCACATAACTGATTGACTGACGTGCTAATACCCTTGGGAAAGGTATAAATCCTCTTCTCCTTCCAGCTATTGGTAAATAGCAGGATAGACCGGGTGCTATAGATTTGGATGGCAACTGGTCTATCGCAAAAAGAAATAGTAACCTACTGCAGAAAAAAAATCTGCCTCGTCAGTCATGTATCAAAAGATAAATGATTGCCTAAGCGTGTATCATGCATGGCACATAACTGATTGACTGACGTGCTAATACCCTTGGGAAAGGTATAAATCCTCTTCTCCTTCCAGCTATGGGTAAATAGCAGGATAGACCGGGTGCTATAGATTTGGATGGCAACTGGTCTATCGCAGAAAGAAATAGTAACCTACTGCAGGAAAAAAATCTGCCTCGTCAGTCATGTATCAAAAGATAAATGATTGCCTAAGCGTGTATCACGCATGGCACATAACTGATTGACTGACGTGCTAATACCCTTGGGAAAGGTATAAATCCTCTTCTCCTTCCAGCTATGGGTAAATAGCAGGATAGACCGGGTGCTATAGATTTGGATGGCAACTGGTCTATCGCAGAAAGAAATAGTAACCTACTGCAGGAAAAAAATCTGCCTCGTCAGTCATGTATCAAAAGATAAATGATTGCCTAAGCGTGTATCACGCATGGCACATAACTGATTGACTGACGTGCTAATACCCTTGGGAAAGGTATAAATCCTCTTCTCCTTCCAGCTATGGGTAAATAGCAGGATAGACCGGGTTCTATAGCCTTGGATGGCAACTGGTCTATTGCAGAAAGAAATGGCAACCTACTGCAGGAAAAAAAATCTGCTTTGTCAGTCATGTATCAAAAGATACATGATCACCTAAGCGAGTATCACGCATGGCACATAACTGACTGAACACAACAGTAAAAATAAAATCTATTGTTTCAGGCATCAACTGGCAAAAATAAGCCTGATAATGAAGGTATTAAAATAGGATTTAGACATTATAATGAATGTACAATGGTCCCTTCCCTGTTTTTGTGCAAGCCAATACAAATGACGATAGAGAGACAATGAGGGGTTAGTTGTCCGGTTTGTGAAAAACAGAGAGATGAAAACAATTGTTATAATTGCTCAATTTTATTATTAGTTATTGCTAATCTCATATTGTGCCTAACAAGATTGTAGTAAATTGCATAACAGTTGTCATGGATTTGCATTTGTAAGCTATTTTTTTTTATTCTAATTTGTGCATCATTCAAGTCCCTTGGCTGCAAAATCAATGCAATACTTGATGCTGACAAGCCCCTTCCTCATCTTTCTCTTTTCAGAGTTTTGGCATTATCGCAAAGCTGTGTGTGTTATCATCAGTCTCCTTATTTTGTGGAGTCCAGGGTATGACGATAAACTACATCCAGTAGCAAGATCTCTTATCAGGAGATTGGGGATTTAGAGGAAAGTGGAACCACCTCTTAATTGCTGTTGTTTCCAGGTCCACCCTAGCCCAGGGTGATGGTGTCTGTTAGGACCCCAGCTATGGGAAAATAGTGAAACCCCTAACAAAAAAAAAAAACACTATAAAAGTATAAAAATACCAGAAGCACATTTTTATATAAAAAAATTATCAATGATTCATATTTATAGTAAAATGGCCAACAATACATTTTCTAACAAAATGACTAACAATACATTTTCTAACAAAATGACTAACATTTTATAGCAAAATGACTAACAATACATTTTATAACAAAATGACTAACATTTTATAGTAAAATGACTAACAATACATTCTATAGTAAAATGACTAACAATATATTTTATAACAAAATGACTAACAATACATTTTATAACAAAATGACTAACAATACATTTTATAGCAAAATGACTAACAATACATTCTATAGTAAAATGACTAACAATATATTTTATAACAAAATGACTAACAATACATTTTATAACAAAATGACTAACAATACATTTTATAGCAAAATGACTAACAATACATTAAAATACAAGTAAAGGAGGAACAATAGAGTAATGGGTTGCAGCTTGGATTGAGAAGTCGGGAAGCCAAGTTCAAATTCCAGTTGAGTTCATTACATTCATTTACATACTTGGGAAAAGTATGAGTCCAACTCTAGTCTCCCCACCCCAGTTATGGTTAAATAGTAGGACAAACTGGGTTCTATAGCCTTAGGTGGCAACTAGTCTAGGAGAAGGAAAACTCTGAATTCAAAACTGTATGTAACCCTGGTAAAGCATACACTATTCACCTAAGGAAAGGATCATTCATATTGACTCGATGATTCCAACTATGGTCGTGTTTTTTTTAACCATAAAATATTTAGATTTTGGCATTAAATAACCCATACAGGTAGATATAAATCAGTCCATCCTTTTGTTTGTTACCAAGACAGGATTTCTCCATGCCAAATTCTATTCCGAAGTCTTGAATGTAGATTCTGACAGTTTATATAAAAATTCCCAATTCCTTATTGTTCTTGCCAATTCTTGTCATCAATAAAGGGTTTACTTTTTTAAAGTGGTTTAGTTATTGGCACTAATTAAGTAGACAGGTCCCATCATGAAAAATGTTTCAAAATTAATTTTTGTTAATTAGCATTCATTAAACCTTTCTCAAGCTACAACATTTATGAACTACTTAAATAGAGAGGTCCCATCATACAAAATATGGAAAATGTTTCAAAATTAATTTTTGTAGATTAGCATTCATTAAACCTTCCTCAAGTTACAACATTTATGCACTACTTAAGTAGATAGGTCCCACCATAAAAAATATAGAAAAATTTTTTAAATTAATTTTTGTAGTTTAGCATTCATTAAACCTTCCTCAAGTTACAACATTTATGCACTACTTAAGTAGATAGGTCCCACCATAAAAAATATAGAAAAATTTTTAAAATTAATTTTTGTAGATTAGCATTCATTAAAACTTCCTCAAGTTACAACATTTATGCACTACTTAAGTAGATAGGTCCCACCATAAAAAATATAGAAAAATTTTTAAAATTAATTTTTGTAGATTAGCATTCATTAAACCTTCCTCAAGTTACAACATTTATGCACTACTTAAGTAGATAGGTCCCACCATAAAAAATATAGAAAAATTTTTAAAATTAATTTTTGTAGATTAGCATTCATTAAACCTTCCTCAAGTTACAACATTTATGCACTACTTAAGTAGATAGGTCCCACCATAAAAAATATAGAAAAATTTTTAAAATTAATTTTTGTAGATTAGCATTCATTAAACCTTCCTCAAGTTACAACATTTATGCACTACTTAAGTAGATAGGTCCCACCATAAAAAATATATAAAAATTTTTAAAATTAATTTTTGCTGGTTAGCATTCATTAGACATTCCTCGTTACAACATTTATGCACTACTTAAGTAGATAGGTCCCACCATAAAAAATATAGAAAAATTTTTTAAATTAATTTTTGTAGATTAGCATTCATTAAACCTTCCTCAAGTTACAACATTTATGCACTACTTAAGTAGATAGGTCCCACCATAAATATAGAAAAATGTTTCAAAATTAATTTTTGTAGATTAGCATTCATTAAACCTTCCTCAAGTTACAACATTTATGACTACTTAAATAGATAGGTCCCACCATAAAAAATATAGAAAAATTTTTAAAATTAATTTTTGCAGGTTAGCACTCATTAGACATTCCTCAAGTTACAACACTTATGCACTACTTAAGTAGATAGGTCCCACCATAAAAAATACAGAAAAATTTTTTAAATTAATTTTTGTAGATTAGCATTCATTAAACCTTCCTCAAGTTACAACATTTATGCACTACTTAAGTAGATAGGTCCCACCATAAAAAATATAGAAAAGTTTTAAAATTAATTTTTGTAGATTAGCATTCATTAAACCTTCCGCAAGTTACAACATTTATGCACTTCTTAAGTAGATAGGTCCCACCATAAAAAATATAGAAAAGTTTTAAAATTAATTTTTGTAGATTAGCATTCATTAAACCTTCCTCAAGTTACAACATTTATGCACTACTTAAGTAGATAGGTCCCACCATACAAAATATAGAAAAATGTTTCAAAATTAATTTTTGTAGATTAGCATTCATTAGATCTTCCTCAAGCTACAACATAGCTTCTTCCCACAATCCACTCTTTTGTGGAACAGACTCCCAACAGAATCTTTCCCAATCACTATAATCTTCTGTTCAGGGCCAGGGTTAACAATTATCTTCCATCCCTTTACGCACAAATGGCCACCTAATGTAACCCTCTCTTGTGTGAACCTTACTTTAAAAAAAAAAAGATGACCCAGAATCAAAAGTTATTGATTTTTTTAGCATTTTAGAGAGGTGATCCTGTTCATAATATATACATATATATCCAGAGTAAAATCAATCCCTGCCAATTTACCAAGTTACCAACACCAAACTGTTCTGCTCACAAAACCAAACTATTTTTTACAAAAGTTTTCTTTTAAATAAATAACAAATGGTTAAATACATTTTTAATTAAAGAACAAAAATTTATATATATGTGTAAAAGTATATATTCATGTATTCATCATTTACGATAAATTATCATTATCCCCCGATGTTTGTGCATGTACTTCTGAAAGAATCCCAGTAAAATGTTTAAGAAAGGTTTTCAAAATTTTTAAAAAATATGCAGATATCAACTATGTAAGTGTGGTTTCAAACTTGACATTTGCAAATAACAGTTTTGATGTGAGTTGAAATCTTGGACAAAATATGAATTTTGGCATAAAAATAAGTTATTATATTTGCAGACTAGAAAAAAAAAGATCAATAAATTTAAGAGATATAAATGTCTTTTCTTTTAGTAAGACATTGTCGCAGTTAGCTCCTCCTCAGTTCTTTAATCCTTCAACAGGGGTCTCTCTTCCCTTGCTATAAATACTGGCTGACCCTTCTCTCTCTCTCTCTTTTTCGACTCAAGCCTTGGGTGGCTACCTCGCACGGAGACGAGGTAAAATCTCTCTCTTTTTCACTTAGGCCAATATGTGACCTCTCACAGATACAGCATTTCCCAAATTCTGGGAACGCGCTAAGAACAATACACGTACGTACGAACACTTACAACACACGCACATAATTTCTCCATACAAACTCTATGTAACTGTTCATGTCTTTGTTTAACTTGTTTTGTTATTAATATATATTTGTTTACCCATGTATATCAGTCTTGTTTGTTTTCTTTGTCTTCTTTGGACTTCACTTAATTAAACCCCAACATTCTCATGTAGTTGGACTGGCTAGCAGGAAATTTTAACCTTTTCTGATATCTCTTCACATCTTCACACCACGGTCCGCTACAACATGTTTACAAGAATAATTACTCTAAAAATATAATGAATATATATATATATATATATGAAAGTGAACATAGAAGTCAATACTTAGAAGCGACAGTCTGTTTTATGAAAGACACAATCGTCAGGCCACCTGATATATATACATATATATATATATATACTAGCAGCATGGCCCGGAGTTGCCCGTGCTTGATTAAAAAATCGTACGACTCATACAGCAATCACTATCACTTGACTTAAAATATTTTTGCCCTTCCTTGCCTTTAAAGGAGTGCCCTTTGCCATGCAGATGTTGCTACATGCATTACTTCTTGCCTATCTCACACTGCAAATTTTTTATAAGCTCTATACTAAACATTAAATCTGTTACGAAAAAAGAACTAAACAAAATGAACACAAAACGATCAGCTTTAAAAAAGGACTCGTAACTGGAAAAACCGAATGAAAAAAGAATGTTAAGAACAAATACTTTTTCACACACAACCCAGTTCTGCGGAATCAGAATCAACATTGAGTTTAAGCAAGCGAATGAGCCAATTGGAGTAAAGTGCCATGCAGATTTAAATTTTTCCCACTTGTGACGAATGCAGCTATTGATTTTTTTGCATGCTAGCATACTAGATTATATTCATGTCAGTCAGCTGTTAGCTCTCATGTTGGCCAATAGAATCTTCCTGCCTATTCATGGCAGCCAGCTATAGGCTCTCATTCTGGCCAGTAGAAAATGGCCACAAACTACATGAAAACTGCCGTAGAAGCATGAAAAAATCGATTATTTCCACTATCGATGGGAGTTGGGAAATGCAAAGTTGGTGTTGGCCTTTTCACTAATTTGGAGCATGTGCATGTAAATTTTGGTGCAAATCCGTCGAAAATTGCGGCCGTGCATTCGTTACACACACAAACACACATCCTGCCTTTTATAGATAGAGATTGGGATGTAAATACAAAATGTAGAGTGTAGGTAGGGCCTATTGTAAAAGGAAAAAAAATGTTGCAAGCTTAAAGTTTAAAAGAGGAATGCCAGGTAAATCATTAAGTATTAATAGGCGTTAAAATGGTTACGGGGGGTAATCAATATGTAAACTAAAATATGTAAAGGGCATGTGATATTTGGGTAATTTATCTATCCAGAATTAAAATACTTTATGAGAGTTTTCTTTCTGTGATTACAGGCTAACATGAGTTCATTTCATTTATTGAATAGATTTAAGTTAATAATGTCTTAGAGGAGGCACAGTGGAGTAATGGATAGAGGCTCAGATTGAGGAATCGGAGATCCAAGTTTCAATTCCTGTCGAATCCATTACATTCACTTATGTGCTAATACCCTTGGGAAAGGTGTTAATCCCTTTTTCTCCCCCCCCCAACTATGGGTAAATAGCAGGACAGATTGGGTTCTATAGCCTTGGGTGGCCACTGTTCTACCACAGAAAGAAATGGCAACCTATTGCGGGAAAAACATCTGCCTTGTCAGTCATGTATCAAAAGATACATGATCACCTAAGTGTGTATCACATATGGCACATAACTGACTGACTGACTTGTATGAAAAGTCTCAACTTAAAATAAAAGTAATGGATAGCGGCTCGGATTGAGGAATCGGAGAACTGAGTTCGAATTCCAGTCGAATCCATTACTTTCACTTACGTGCTAATACCCTGGGGAAAGGTATGAATCCTCTTCTTCTCCCCTGATTTATTTATTAACACAAACAAAACAATTTATTATAATTTATAATAAAAAGGAGGCACTGTGGAGTAATGGATAGCGGCTCGGATTAAGGAATCAGAGAGCAGAGTTTGAATTCCAGTCGAATCCATTACATCCACTTATGTGCTAATACCCTTGGGAAAGGTTTCAATCCTCCTAGTTATGGCTAAATAGCAGGACAGATTGGGTTCTATAGCCTTGGATGGCAACTGTTCTACCGCAGAAAGAAATGGCAATCTACTGCCTCATCAGTCATATATCAAGACCCAGTATTTTTTTAAAAAACAACTGTCGCAGTTTGTGCCTGATAAGTTGGTAGAACCGCAAAACTTGCACTTTGAATGTAGGTATTGGGTTGGTGCGTAATTATCAGGCGTTTTTTAAACAATATTCATTATGAAAAAAGAAACACATAACAATTCAACAATAACGTTTTTAAATGATTATTCCGGAGCGTATGATTATCGACACGCATTTTTATAACCTGAAGATAAAATAATATTTTTATTAAAAAAAATAAACATGACTCACCTACAATAACACCTGATAATTAGGCACCAACCCAATATATGTATATTTATTAAATATATACCTCTGAGCTCTGTCTAACGACATTCAGCACTGTTTTGTTCACACCTTATATTAAATTAAGTAAATATTTATTTGCTTACCTGTGTATGCATGCTAATGCACATATATATAGTTACTAATATCTAATTATTTATCCACAGTTATACCTATATATATATAAATATAAAAACATTGAAGTCAACACTTAGAGGCGACAGTCTGTTTCATGCTAGACGCAATTGTCAGGCCACATTTACACACGCTCTATCTCTGATATTGAACACTTTATCCCATAAATACAGAACACGTTAAGACTACATTTCTTCATATATATATATATATATATATGTATGCATGTTTCATTAAAAACAACAGACAAGGTACTACGGTTAAGCTTTTTATTTAATTTTTCTTGTGTATGAACAAGAGCTTTCTTTTCTGGACAAAGGGTGTGTAAAAACTGTCCAAATGTTTTATATTTCTGCGTGCTTTCGGCTATACCTTTATCCATTATCAAGGATGATTTTCAGCTTAATTGAGTGTGTGCATTATGTGTATGTCTTAGTGTGCGGTAGGGTTGTTTTTAATTTCCGAATACGGTTAGCACATTGTGGCTTTGTTCGTAGTTAATATTGTTCAGAGTTGGCTTTTTCTTTTTTATTATTAAAGCTTCCATTATTTTTAATCTTTTTTTACATGTGGATGCAGTTAATATATTTGTGTTTTCTACTAGTATGTTTCTAATGGAGTCTGGTAAGTTTGTGTGTGTGTTTAAATGGGTTCTAATGGAGCTGTGAAATAATCTTTTTTCACTGCTCTTTGGACTGTAATAGCTGAAAAATCCTCTTTCACATGCCAAACATCTTATGGACTGAGTTGGATCTTTTCTAATTGATCTTTTTAGCTCTAAGTTGAAATGATGATCCTTCATCCTGTTTTGGCATCCTGATCCACTTTTTCTCTCTAATGTTCCCTCTTTTTAAAACTTATTCAGCATTCTCTTGCTGGTTCTCGAATGGTCTTTGAAAATAGAAGCCAGAGCATGAATGTTGGTACCATTACTGAAGGCCTGAATGATCTTTTTCCTCTCACCATTGCTCAGCCCAGAAGATATAGTGGCTCTGACACAAAACAATTTTAACCAGGTCACTTTTTAGTTTTTCAGTGATTCTTATGGCAAATGATGTCAAGATGACTAAACCTCTTATCTGAAAACCTAGAGAAAAAAAACTCAATTAGTTTACTGTTTTTTTTAGATATTAAACATTTTGTGGGATGGATAATTATGCTGTAACATGCTTTGGACAATTTTTGCTATTATACCTGGTATATATATATATATATATATATATATATATATATATATATATATATATATATATATATGTGTGTGTGTGTGTGTGTGTGTGTGTCATTAAAGACAACACACAAGGTACTACAATGAAGCTTTTTATTTAATTCATAAATAATTACATCAGTCACACTACTCTATGCCTATCCAGTTATGCCTTATGTTACACCTATCTGACCATAGCTCTATTAGGACCCATTTAAACACACACACAAACTTACTAGATTCCATCCAAAACATACTAGAGGAAAATACAAGCATAATAACCTCATCCAGATGTAAAAAAAAGATTAAAAATAATGGAAACCTTAATAATAAAAAGAAAAAGCCAACACTTAAAAATATTAACTACAAACATGGCCACAATGTGCTGACTGTGTTCAGAAAATAAAACATCCCTATAACTCTAAAAACATATACACAATCTATACACCCAATTAAAAAACTAAAAGTAAAATCATCCTTGATAATGGCTAAAAGTATAGCCGAAAGCGCTCGGAATTACAAAATATTTGGACAGTTTCTACACGCTCTGTGTCCAGAAAAGAAAACACTTGTTCGAACACAAGAAAAATTAAATAAAAACCTAATCGCAGTACCTTGTCTGTTGTTTTTAATGAAACATGTATAAATGAAGGATTTCTGCTTTACACAATATACATATATATATAAAACATACACTATACATTCTGGATTAAATTCTTATTTATTAGGTATAAAATCCTTTTATGGTTTTTGGTCTGGCTTTGTTTATTCCTACTCTCTCTTCTTTCTCTTGCTCGATAAATTTCCCAGCTGATCAGTATTACCCGTTTTAACCTGGGGAATGTCCATAAAGTGGTTTACTGTCAATATTTTACACCATTTGCAAATATTTATTGTTTTATCATCATCTGATATCATAGATTACGTTCATAGCTGATGAGACTACATCAAATTATTTCAGAAAAATGTAATACTTTGATTGCTATCTTCTCCCAAGTTCTGGAGAGAAAATTTCAATTTGCGCTTGCAGTTTTTATTAGACTTTGTCTGGCATAAAGTCAGAATTATGCGGCACCTAGTGAGAAACAAACGTACCCAACGAATTGCTCGTAAGAGATATTTACAATGTTTATCTTTGTCTGGCACAAAGCTATAATTATGGGGCACCTAGTGAGAAACAAACTTACCCAATGAATTGCTCAGAAGAGATATTTACAATGCTTATCTTTGTCTGGTACAATGCTACAATTATGGGGCACCTAGTGAGAACCAAACTTACCCAATGAATTGCTCAGAAGAGATATTTACAATGTTTATCTTTGTCTGGCACAAAGCTACAATTATGGGGCACCTAGTGAGAACCAGACTTGCCCAATGAATTGCTCAGAAGAGATATTTACAATGCTTATCTTTGTCTGGTACAATGCTACAATTATGGGGCACCTAGTGAGAACCAAACTTACCCAATAAATTGCTTAGAAGAGATATTTACAAAGTTTACCTTTGTCTGGCAGAAAGCTACAATTATGCGGCACCTAGTGAGAACCAAACTTACCCAATAAATTGCTCAGAAGAGATATTTACAAAGGCTACAATCATGAAGCACCTATTAAGAATCCATCAGTAGTAATGATTTCTAAGATTAAATCACTAACAATGAACCTGCAGTAAATTAAACTCAGAAGATCTATTTATGATTTGTTTTTTTACAGCTTATCCACTTTTTGTAGGTTATTTAAAACCAGAAATTAATTTTAGATTGTAAGAACTTTTGGGGATTATAATAATTTACTGATGCAAGTTTTACTATTTAATCCAAATCTAATTTTGTTGGAGAAGATATGGATGCATACCTTTCCTAAGTGTATTTGTGTATAAGTGAATATAGCAAAAAAAAAAAAAGTGTTGAATTCCAAGCCAGCTTTACTCGCACACCCTGTTGCCAGGATGAGATATACTACCACCTTCAGCTTCCTTGCTCCTAACAATTCTCTTTGTCTATGATCTGTACCTTTCTCCCTCTAGATATGATCTGCTCTTATCTGGTAGGCTCATTAATGAATAAATTTCTATTGTTGGAACACTTCTAGATATAACAGCTTTCCTTTTTATGGATTATACCTGAAAAGGGATCAACCAAAATGCTGTACTAACAAGAATAAATATACAAGGAGATTTGATTATCTAAATAACGTTGATATGACACTTCTTAAAAGTTATAGACAATACAGTTTTAGGATTTAAGGAGTTTTAAAAACTTCTCAGCCATGCGCGTCAATTCATTCCCAAGAAACTCAACAAAGCATTTGATTGATTGACTGATTTGGGTTTTTTCTGGTTTATCAACCTTTTGCAGGTTATTTAAAGCCAAAAGTTATTTTAGATTGTAAGAACTTTTTTTGAGATAATAATAATTTTCTGATACAAGTCTTACTAATTAATCCAAATCTAATTGTGGGGGAGAAGATATGTATTCGTAACTTTCCCAAGGTTATTTGTGTATAAATGAATATAGCAAAAAAAAAAGTGTTGAATTCCAAGCCAGCTTAACTCACACACCCTGTTGCCAGGATGAGATATGCTACCACCTTCAGCTTCCTTACTCCCAACAATACTCTTTGTCTATGATCTGGACTAAGAGAATAGCATCTATCTTGTACCTTTCTCCCTCCAGATATGATCTGCTCTTATCTGGTAGGCACATTAATGAATAAATTTCTCTTGTTGGAAGGCTTCTAGAAATACCGAGTTTCCTTTTTATGGATTACACCTGAAAAGAGATCAACAAAAATGCTGCAATAATAAGAATAAATATACAAGGAGATTTGAGTGTCTAAACAATGTTGATATGACACTTCTTAAAAGTTACAGGCAACACATTTTTACAGATTTTTAAAGACTTCTCAACCAGGCCAGTCAATTTGTTCCCAAGATCACTCAACTAAGCATCTGATTGATTGAATAATTTGTT
Source organism: Acanthosepion esculentum (assembly GCA_964036315.1). Classification (NCBI taxonomy): domain Eukaryota; kingdom Metazoa; phylum Mollusca; class Cephalopoda; order Sepiida; family Sepiidae; genus Acanthosepion; species Acanthosepion esculentum. The sequence continues at coordinate 31,624,640 of OZ038519.1, read as the reverse complement.
TTTTTTATGGCTTATCAACTTTTTCAGGTTATTTAAAGCCAGAAAATACTTTTAGAAGATAATAATGATTTACTGATACAAGTCTTACTAATTAACCCATAGCTGGTGGTAAAAAGGTTGGATTCATACCTTTCCCAAGGTTATTTGTGTATAAGTGAATATAACGAATCTAACTGGAATTGGAACTCTGCTCTCCAATTTCAAATTCCGAGCCATTATCCATTACACCCCCCGTACATCTAATCTTACAGCATCTGGTATTCCCAAATGATCACCTGTCTAAATACTAGAATACACAGAATGCATTGCCTTTAGAGAGTGCACCCTATCAAAAAACATTACCACTTTCCAGCCACTGACTTGGATATAAAACAACCCCATGTCTAACTTCTAAACAATCCATGCAAGCCAAATCAAGGTCTAACTTCTAGATACTATGTGCAAGCCAAACCCATATGTAACTTTATAACTGTTGTATCCTTAAAGAAAACAGACAAAGGTGGTACTCGAGTGAAAGGAACAGTAATATGGACATAGATGAAAGAAAGAGAGGTTTATTGTAAAAGAGAATACACTGTTGAAAGACAGTGAATTGGTTAGCAGGATTCCCATAGCAAGGATATCTACCAACCACTCCACCCAGTCAGATGTTGCACAAGGCTGAATTTCATGTGGGGTATCCGAGCCAGTAGGTTCAACCAAAAATTCCCCATATAAAATGTGGTCGGGCAGCTGGAGATGAATCTTCAACTCTAGACTAATTCCCAAAGCAAGGATATTTACCTTACTTCCCCATGAGGTAGGATGTGACACAAGGCCATTTTTAATGCGAGGCAAAACCGAGCCCATAGGCTTGGGCAAAAATTCCCTATAGATCCTATATACATGTGGTCAGGTAGCTGTCTACCACCCCAGATGAGACTCTGCCCTTTGGCATAGCCTTGTCTGGGTTCCTCTCCATCTGAAGGCAGAGAGTTTGACCAGCACAGCTGGAGACAAATCTGCAATTAATTGCCAAAGCAAGATTATTTACCTTACATTACCTTGCAAGACAGGATGTGGCACAAGGCCATTTTTTAATGTGGGGTTAAACCGAGCCTATAGGCTCGGGCAAAAATTCCCCGTAGACCCCCTAAAAACAGGGTCAGGTAGCTGTCTACCACACCAGACCATACTCTGCCCTTCGGCATAGCCTTGTTTGGGTTCCTCTCTGCCTGAAGACAAAGAGTTTGACTAGCACAGCTGTAGACAAATTTCCAACTAATTGCCAAAGCCAGGTTATTTACCTCACCTCCCCGCACGGCAGGATGTGGCACAAGGCCGTTTTTAATGTGGGGTTAAAACCGAGCACATGGGCTCAGGAAAAAATTCCCTGTAGACCCCCCCCATAAAAACAGGGTCAGGTCGCTGTCTATCACCCCAGACGAGACTCTGCTCTTTGGCAGTGCCTCATCTGGATTCCTCTCCGCCTGAAGGCAGAGAGTTCGACCAGCACAGCTGGAGACGAATCTGCAACTAATTGCCAAAGTAAGTCCGCCAGGTATGTCCAGTGCTTACTATATATATCTACTGATATAGTCAGTCCACATATGCAATGGGGAGTGTGGGACATTCCATTGCAATAATAGCATTCAGTGCAAGCCTGACAATTGTCTATCTTCTCAACACACCATACAAACCAGATAAGTGTCTACCTTCTTGACACTCCATGCAAGCTGGACAAATATCTACCTTCTCAACACTACATGCAAGCCAGACAAGTGTCTACCTTCTCAACACTACATGCAAGCTGGACAATTGTCTACCTTCTCAACACACCATACAAACCAGATAAGTGTCTACCTTCTTGACACTCCATGCAAGCTGGACAAATATCTACCTTCTCAACACTACATGCAAGCCAGACAAGTGTTTACCTTTTCAACACTCCATGCAAGCCGGACAAGTGTCTACTTTCTCAACACTACATGCAAGTTGGACAATTGTCTACCTTCTCAACACTCCATACAAACCAGATAAATGTCTACCTTCTTGACACTACATGCAAGCCAGACAAGTGTCTACCTTCTTGACACTACATGCAAGCCAGACAAGTGTCTACCTTCTCAACACTCAGCACAAGCCAGACAAGTACCCACCTTCTCGGCACTCTGTGCATGTCAGACACAGTCTACCTTCTCAACATCCTGTCTTTATATTTCTTTTAATTTATTTTGACTTATTGTTCCGTATGACTTATATTCAACATTAAATAACCCAACAAAGTTAAATATGTCATTAAAATATGGAAAAAAGGGGATGTTAAAACTGAGAAAAACTTACTCAACTGCTATATAATATCAGTCCTGCTTTATGACAGTGAATATGGGAGAAGAGATGAAGAAGAGATTTGATGCAACAGAAATGTGGTTCTACTAACGAGCGTTAAGAATACAAGAGGCATAAATATTAAGAAATAGAAAAATGTCCTTAAGAACAAAGGAAAGAAGATTGAACTGCTACGTAATATCTAATCTCCTTTCTGGCGATGAATATTGGACAATATCCTCAAAGATAAAGATCAATCAATTTGTTTTTTTATGGCTAATCATCCTTTTGCAAGTGATTTAAAGCCAGAAAATATTTTTAGATTTCAAGAATTTTTTAGAGATAATAATGATTTTACCGATACAAGTCTTACTTAATCTATAGCTAAAAGTTGCCTTTCAGAAGCTAAGCAAAGAATTAAGAAATATAAAAATCTCCTTAAGAACAAAGGAAAGACGATTGAACTGCTACGTAATATCTAATCTCCTTTCTGGCGGTGAATGTTGGACAATCTCCTCATAGCTGAAGAGACATCGATTTGTTTTTTAATGGCTTATCAACCTTTTGCAATTGATTTAAAGCCAGAAAATATTTTTAGATTGCAAGAATTTTTAGAGATAATAATGATTTTACTGATACAAGTCTTACTTAATCTATAACTAAAAGGTGCCTTTCAGAAGCTAAGCAAAGAATTAAGAAATGGAAAAAAGTCCTTAAGAACAAAGAAAACAACACTGATCTGCTATCTAATATCTAATCGCATCTCTGGCAGTGAATGTTAGACAATCTTTTCATAGATGAAGAAGAGTCTTGAAGCAACAGAGATGTGGTTCTACTATCAAATACAAAGAATACTATGGGCAGAAGTATTAAGAGATAGGAAAATGTCCTTAGGAACAAAGAAACCTAACTGACACTACAGCAATGCACTCTTAGTATGCTCATGTTTAGGTTAATATGGCTCAAGGCCCACTGTAATAAGCATGTCGCCACACAGAAGCACTAATATCTATCTGTGCAATTAGAATAGTGTTTGTCTTTTGTTTTTGTACAAAAAAAATGGTAGTTAGAGAGACTTAAGATTCCATCTCAAAGACTTGATTTCTTGGAGCTTGGTACCACAAACACATTGAGGAAAAGGTAAAATGACATAGAAACTTTGATCTTTTACAAGCAAAATCTCTGATACTTATTTTCTATGTCTGTCTACTTTGTCTGTGACCTGACAATACAATTAATTCCAATCGGCAATTACATGTACCTTGATCTTCAAATGTCTGTGAATCTCTGACTATATTACCAAATAATTGCTTTTAGTATAAAGAACAGAAAAAAAAGTAGCATGCCCAATATTGGAATGGAAAGAATGACTAAAAGAATCCGTCACCATATTTTATCTTTTGTATATCTCATTTATAAAAAAATGTTCAAAGCATAATTCAGTTTATGTGATCTATGAAGAAGCTTTGGATTAAGTGCATTGACAAGGAAAGAGATTATGTTGAGAAATAAATTTTTCCTCGTGTCAGAATGTTTTTCCAGTATGCCTCTGTAGAACCCCTTACTGTCATGGTACGGAAAAAATGGAGGTTTATCAGCCACACTTTAAGGCTGCATTTCTCAACTGGTTCACCCAGGTGCAGCAATGAACCCTGAAAGGTAACCAGGTGAGCCCCAAGTTAAACGAATAATAATTTATGAATTATTTTTATATTTAAAAAATAATCTTTATTTTTAAAAAAGCTACAGACACCAAACACATGGCTTCCAGTCAAGTCTTTGTCATGTGATATTTTAAAATGGATGCTAAATTCCTTAATCCTTAAGAAGGAGTGGATAATCCTTTCCCTTTTGCCTTCCTCAAGCAGATTATTCATAAATCCCTTGAAATGAAAACTCTACTGCTAACCATTTTGGGGAATGCTAAACCAAAATTTCATATTTTCAAAAGTCATGACTAATTTTTCCTGATTAAAATTTAAAGAATTTTAGTTATTCTACAAATGTACCCTCGAGTTAAAAAAAAGTTTGAAACACACTGGTTTAAGCCAAGACCCAAACAATGCCTACTATGTGGAACTGATCTGTACCCCAACCCAATAAAAAAGAAGAAGACCAAGAATATGGCTAAGGACAAGAGAGAAGAAGGCTGGCAACCCTACTTGGTTTCACTGAGAAAATGAAATAAAGAAAGAAAGAGAGAAGAGAAGATAGAAGTGTTTAATGTCTGCTGCCAATACCTCATAATAAAAAACTATTCCATTTTGATCATGTGGAAAGAGAGAAAAGATATATCAGAGACACTACTTGGTTTCAGTGAGAAAATTAAATAAATAAAGAAAGAAAGAAGAGAAGATAGAAGTGTTTAATGTCTCCTGCCAATACCTCATAATAATGGACTATTCTCTTTTGATTGTGTGGAAAGAAAGAAAAGATATATCAGAGACACTACTTGGTTTCAGTGAGAAAATGAAATAAAGAAAAAAAGAAGATAGAAGTGTTTAATATTTCCTGCCAATACCTCATAAATAATGGACTATTCCATTTTGATCATGAGGAAAGAGAGAAAAGATATATCAGAGACACTACTTGGTTTCAGTAAGAAAAAGAAAGAAGGGAAGATGGAAGTGTTTAACGTCTGTTTTAGTGAAATGGAAAAAGTTGTCAATTTCAAATCTTTTCATTTATACCCACTTTTTAAAATATCAACCAGCATTCATATTTATGATTCGTATTGCAATATTTTGTTAAAGTTGTTAAGCTCAAATATTTAACGATGCCATAGAGGAAATTCTACAAATATTTCTATTATCGTAGAATTTGCCATGAGCTTATTCAATCATTAACTTAAGAATTAAGATTCATCAAAAAATTAATGTCAGAAAACCATGGAAATTTCATGGATATTTCTAGTATATATATATATATATATATATATATATATATATATATATATATATATAAGTAAAGGACCTTCAATCAGTTGTCAACTGGGGC
>OZ038519.1:31494336-31614336 GCA_964036315.1 Acanthosepion esculentum | reverse complement strand
AATTGTTATGGGACCCCTTACTAATAACGACAGAGTGAACACTATGTATACTACGCCTCTCAAGAGAGAGAGATGGAATCGAGTCGAGCCAATAGTAGTTCACTCCAAACCAGACTGACAGTCATACTAACACCTTTCACGTCTTGTATTATTATTCTGTGTAATATATCTTTGTTATTTCTACTCTTGTGTTCGTGTTGTTCCTAACCTAGACCATAACAATAATTGTATTCAGTATTCTTTGTTTAATTCAAACTTTTACAAAACTATATTGAATTATGAATTAATATTGTTGAAGTTTCTGATATGCAGGATTGAGCATTTGATTTAATAATTTTCTAATTTTTTTAAATCTATGGTCTTATTTCATAACATCTAAATGTATACCCTTTAAAAATTTTTGCTAAGTGTGCTGTGACATTTTAATTTGCTCTGAGGCATGCCCCTGTTTAAAAAGGTTGAGAAACACTGGTTTAAACAGTGAGTTCAGAGATCATTAAACTCGAGACAAATCTTTTTAGATGTGTTTTTTAGAATATGAAACAAAGTAAAAAAATTAAACAATGAGGAAAAAGTAAAATAAAGAACAGAAATGGCCAAATCAATATTTCTATGTCTGGATGTAGACTCCTTCTGTGTCTGATTGAACATCAATAATTCATTGTTCATTGGTTTCAATTCGATTGAGGTCAATGGGTCGTACCATACTAAAAAACTGTAGTTTTCAAATGAGGTAATATTCTAGATATTATAATTAAGATCACTGAATACAACAAGAGATCCATTAAATTTTGCTCTTATCTTATCGCTATGTGATATTCAAACAATCTATCTACCTAGCTCTGGAAAGTTGAGGCGGTGAAAATTTTGCCTTGTAAAAATCTAGCAATTCTGACATAATTATCCATTACGCCACCTGCACATTCAAGCTTACAGAACTTGATATTTCTGCCTTAACTTTCAGAGAGGAATTAACAGGAGATAACTGACATCCATTAGATATGGCACGTGGAACTAGAACAGTCTACCCCAGTGAGCAAAATAAAGGTTTCAGTTCGACATTCCAACCAACTGAAGAAGGCCGGAGCATACAATGGCCGAAACGTTGTGATAAACATGGCAACAAAGATGAGGACAATAGTCCAAATAATTTAAATAGTGTATAAAATTGTTTTTTTACTTTTTTTTACCACATTGGCCATCTCAAATTTATCAAGGCAATAAAAGTGCCCGTCAAAATATAATTTACCAATAACTATATGCTTTTGAATATTCACTATAAAGGCGGAAAATTTTTGCATGTGAAAGTGGGCAATGATGCAAAAAATGTTGGGAACCCCTGGTTTACACTGTGGAGATGCCTATAATGCCAGGAATTATCCTGGAAGAGGTACTGTTTAAGTTTTGGAGACTGGCGTCTTGAGACTTGAACACATTATATTTTAATAAACTCTACATTGGGACATTATTATTATAAATAAATTAAAATAAAATATAAAATAATAATGAAAATTATAAATAAAATAAAATAAAACCATAAGATAAAAACATTGTATAAAATAAATTAAATAAAATAATAAAATACTCCCAGCATGCAACAAAAACTGTTCCTGCCAGAAATAGACATCCGGCTAAAAGATGTTAAATTCAAACTCTTAACCATGAACCTTGGTGCGAGCAACATGCGTTCGACTTCTCTGTATGATATGGCTTGTAATACTATGGAGTAAATTCTCTCTTTTATCACATGTATGCCATAAAACATTTGTAACCTAAAAAATACACACACCAATACACACAAAAATGTAAATAAACTGTATGAAATTAACATACAATTTACCATACTTTTTCTATTATTTCTGCATGTTTTATTTTTTGTTAAGTATGTTTTTATCTTCATGAACACAAGGGTAATTTCTGCTGCTATGATGTGAGTGAATAATAAGATTTTAGTGACTGCTGACATGTATAACAAAATAAAACCTATTCGCCCACTAGGGTTACCAAGCTAGCTTGACTGTTGGGCATTACTACCGAATGGTAAGTTTGATCCTCACTGGATGCCACATACTTTTATTCTTGTATCAAACTAAGCTCAACCTCTTAAATAACAACATTTTTACTGTACCAGTTTGGATATTCTGACTGTGTACAGTCTTTATATGATAATCTGTTTAGGAACTGCAGGACATAACGACGGATCTTGGCTTGCACTTTTCAAGACAGTCTGCAACATCTACTTTTGGGATTGCCACCAACAGCATTGATATGTTCTCTTTGATCTCATCCATGGTGTTTCACAGGAAATTTTAGCTTTGAGAAAAAAGGCAGACATCAGAGGGACTCAAATTTAATTGTAGGTGGGGTGCTGAAAGAATTTGCTGATCTGATGTTTTTGGCAAAATAATTAAATGAAAAATTAAAAAAATAAGCCTGCACCAAATCTGAAGAATCTGCTTGTGTGCTCATTGTGAATTCCACAGCCACACAGTATGCAATCTCACTCACTGTGTAACCTTACAGGAGAGTATATGTTTACGCTGATTGTTTGCCCTGCCTAAATCTTTTCAACATGCCAACTGCATCCGCTTGTTATAGTGATTTTCCAAGCATAGCTCAGATGTGGCACAAGACCGAAAGTATGGGGCACCCAGTGAGGATCGAACTCACTACTCAGTCGTAATTATTCTAGCAAGACACACTTGCTAACCATTACACCACCTCGAGGTGACTGCATCCTCTTGTTATATAGGAACAAAGGGTCACTGCTGACACTTGAGTTTGAACATAGATCGCCAGTGAGCAAACACAGACGATCCCATTGTTGAATTAAGTGGATCATGTGACCATAGAGGAAATGCATATATAGGAAGTCACATGACATTTAAATGATTGATATTTTCTTGTCCATCCTCTATACTATACGGATTGCATTTCTATTCTATCCTCTATTACTATTCGGATCACTATTTTCTTGTCTACCCTCTATACTATACAGATCGCTATTACTATTCTATCCTCTATTAATATTCGGACTGTTCTTCTCTACTCTATTCATTATCCTATTTCTCTATTCAGATCACTATATGAGTTACTTGTCAAGCAAGTATTATCAAGCAAGTGCTATTAGTGTGAGTGTTATTCGAAGACGTTTGACACCAGTATTGTTCAACAGTGTACTATAGTTGCATCTGCAATTACAAAGTCTCTACTACAACGATCATTACGAAAGTGACAATGAGTATTCATTGACATTGTAGTCGACCGGCCGTGTGGTGTGGATGGAAGAAGTAGAGAAGATGAATTATCTCTGGGTTAAGACTTCGATGGCCAGTCCAGCCACATAAAAATGTTGGACTTTAATGGAGTCCAAAGAAACAAACAAGACAGATATATATGTATGCGAACAAATATATATTATTAACAAACAGGTTAAAAACACGAATTACAAATACATCATTTAAAACATGAATAAAACGTTTAGTGTCTGTATGGAAAGTTATTGTGTGTGTGTTTGAGTTGAAATGTCCGTACGGTTGTGAAATTTTGTTTTAGCGTATTAGAGTTCACATACTGGAGATGTTAAGAAAAAGTTTTTGTACCTCGCCCCACGTGCGAGGTTGCCGGCCTCAAAAGAGGCAAGTCTGGCCGCACGTGGGCGAAGCCGTGGAAAGAGCTGTGGAAAGAGAGACAGAGGCGAAAGGTCAGCCCGTATTTATACTCCCGGGAGAGAGAGACCCCTGGTGAAGCGTTAAGAAAATGAAGGGGAGCTAACTGCGACAACATCACAAAAGTGGCAACGGGTGTTCGTTGACATCACAAAACCTCTGAAAGTGGCAAATCTTTTACAAAAAGGCCAACATTCAGAGTAGATTCTTGCAGACTCAAGTCTAGAGGCATCCAATGTCTCCCTTTTTTATGCAAGTATAAAAAAGAACTATTTCTATGTTTTTTTTACTCGAACATCAATTTGACTTCTCCCTACTTTCTTGAATCTAGTGTAAGCCAAATCTGTGGCTACCTTTTTATCCTATTTCAAAACCATACCTACGAGGTTTGGCTGAAAAGTTCATAGGCTGACCAAGATACTCTCATGGAATGTGAAAAATCAGATTTATTTTTCAACATAATCCCTCTTGAAGTTCGCACACTTCTTCCATTGGTGCTGCATTGCATGGATCTCATTGGTGAAGAAGCTATCCTTTGGTCAAAATGTCATCAACAGCAAATATGACATCATCATCATCATCATCATCATCATCATCATCATCATCATCATCATCACTACAATACTGGTTCCAGCCAAGTGTTTTATAATGTTGGGAAACAGATGATAGTCAGATGGCCAAATCAAAAAAATGGGGAGGGTGATTAACTAGTTCAAAGCCACAGAGCAGCCATTGAAACTAAGAGCTTGTGTTCTGGAGTATTGTCCTGATTAATCAGTACCACTTTCATTAGTTTCCTGGTTATGACATTTTGACTACACTCACTTTCTCACAGACACGATGTGGCTTCCCTCTGTCTTTTCTACAAATATTTTCATGCTAACTGTTCTGATAAGCTACTTTCACTGGTACCCCAACTCTAGAACCGAATTTAAGTATGCTACTAGGTTGACATCCCAGTCCCACCTTTTCACTGTTGAAACAGTTAAATGTAATCGCCTCTTCTACTCCAACAGCTTCTTCTCTCACACTTCCCGCCAGTGGAACTCCCTTCCTCTTACTTGCTTCCCTGATAGCTATAATCTTCAAATATTCAAATGTAATGCCGATCGACATGTTTTGATGCCTTGATCTTGATCTCTGTGGATGTGCAGGTGGCGTAATCGATAGCGCTCAGAATGGGAAGTCAGCGAGCTGAGTTCAATTTCTAGTCAAGTTTGTTATATTCACCTAAACTGAATCTATTTTGATGTTTTTGACTCTACTGTGGATGTGCAGGTGGTGTAATCGATAGTGGCTCAGAATGAGTTCAATTTCTAGTCAAGTTTGTTATATTCACCTAAACCGAATCTATTTTGGCATTTTTGACTCTACTGTGGATGTGCAGGTGGTGTAATCGTGGCTCAGAATGAAAAGTTGAACAGCCAAGTTCAAATTCCGGTCTAGTTTGTTATATTCACTCAAATCGAATTTATTTCTACTTTTTTGACTCTACTGTGGACGTGCAGGTGGTGTAAGGATATTGGCTTATAAAGAGAAGTTGGAGAGCCACGTTCAAAAGAATTATTCTTACAATTTCAAATATTTTTTGACTTTTGGCTAACCCTCAAGGATTGATAAACTATAAAAAACAAATCAATCAAATTGAATTTACTGCAAACTGAAAAGCCAAAACCAGACCCTATGTCTGTGACTTGTGGGATTACCCAATGGCCCACTTGGTTTGCCATGATGCTGTCAAGTTCAGAATGATAAAACAGAGAGCTGAGTTCAAATTCCCATTGAGTTCATTATATTCACTTATGGGCAAGTTCCCTTGGGAAAGGAATGTATCCATCTCTTTTCCACCCTGCTATGAACCCTGGTTGCTAGACAATTTTTCTTGTTACAATCTATCTTGCATATTTATAATTCTACCATTTATCCTTGCTTTGAATAATGCTGCCATATATGGTCTGGTGCTCCTGCTATATATTTAGAGATTCTTGATAAAATCCAAAGAAGAATCTATCTTGCATATTTATAATTCTACCATTTATCCTTGCTTTAAATAACTGCCATATATGGTCTGGTGCTCCTGCTATATATTTAGAGATTCTTGATAAAATGCTAAGAAGAATATATCTTGCATATTTATAATTCTACCATTTATCCTTGCTTTGAATAATGCTGCCATATATGGTCTGGTGCTCCTGCTATATATTTAGAGATTCTTGATAAAATCCAAAGAAGAATCTATCTTGCATATTTATAATTCTACCATTTATCCTTGCTTTAAATAACTGCCATATATGGTCTGGTGCTCCTGCTATATATTTAGAGATTCTTGATAAAATGCTAAGAAGAATATATCTTGCATATTTATAATTCTACCATTTATCCTTGCTTTGAATAATGCTGCCATATATGGTCTGGTGCTCCTGCTATATATTTAGAGATTCTTGATAAAATCCAAAGAAGAATCTATCTTGCATATTTATAATTCTACCATTTATCCTTGCTTTGAATAATGCTGCCATATATGGTCTGGTGCTCCTGCTATATATTTAGAGATTCTTGATAAAATCCAAAGAAGAATCTATCTTGCATATTTATAATTCTACCATTTATCCTTGCTTTGAATAATGCTGCCATATATGGTCTGGTGCTCCTGCTATATATTTAGAGATACTTGATAAAATCCAAAGAAGAATCTATCTTGCATATTTATAATTCTACCATTTATCCTTGCTTTGAATAATGCTGCCATATATGGTCTGGTGCTCCTGCTATATATTTAGAGATTCTTGATAAAATCCAAAGAAGAATCTATCTTGCATATTTATAATTCTACCATTTATCCTTGCTTTGAATAATGCTATCATATATGGTCTGGTGCTCCTGCTATATATTTAGAGATACTTGATAAAATCCAAAAGGAGAATCTGCAATGTTACTGGTCCTGATCTGACATCTTGCCTTCAGTCACTTTCCCAATGCTGTAATGTAGCTTCCTTGTGCCTTTTTGTTGTATCATCGAGGTGAATGATACACAGAGAAGAACGAGTGCTTAATATATTTATTCAGCACCAGTATCTGATGCTAATAGATGCATACAAAAAACACAGAACAATAAGTTACAAAATAATGAACAAGACAACTTTCAAGGAATAGAAGAAGGTCAAATGCTGTATAGCCAAATAAGGTAAGATCAGTCTGAATATTAATCAGCTTAGTATTAACTTATTAATCAACCGTTGAAGTCCTTAATCTTAGACTATTTAAGGCTATGAGCCAGGCCATCTGGTAGAGTGTTGAAGGGGTGCTAGCTACTTTACAACACTTTTCTATAAAAGCATTCATGGTAATTGTTCGGATGAGCTCTTTGCTATGGCACGTAAACATTATTAATTTAAGCACAAGAAATTGTGAATCACCGAAGATCTGAAGGGGCATGGCACATAGAACAAGAAAATCCATTGAATATGTTTTCAGGCATATTTTTCCAGCTTATGCATATTTGAGGATCTGCTGGGTGAAATCTGATTAAAAGCCAAGACGTCAATTGGGAAGCAAATTGCTTTTTTTCAGTTATTATAATCACTGCTGTTATGATTATTAATATGGCTCTGGGTAAAATATTAGTCAAAACAAGAAAAGCTATAAAGTTTCTAATGGTCCAAAAAATTTGAAAGCCATTGCATTGCTATATATCATTGTAGATTAACTCAAGAACAGGGTTAAGCCAATGCTAAAATGCTTTTTTGATGAAAAATATTTGATAAAAAAAGAATATGAGCAATCTTTTAAAATTGTTTTGTCCTTGCTTCGAATAATGCTGCCACATATAGTCTGGTGCTTCTGCTATATATTTAGAGATTCTTGATAAAATCCAAAGAAGAATCTGCAATATTATTGGTGTTGATCTGGCATCTTGCCTTCAGTCACTTTTCCACTGCTGTAATGTAGCTTCATTGTGCCTTTTCTATAAAAGCATTCATGATAATTCTTCAGATGAGCTTTTTGCTGTGGTACCTAGAAATTATTAATTTAAGCGCAAGAAATTGTGAATCACTAAAGTTCTGAAGGGGCATGGCACATAGAACAAGAAAATCCATTGAATATGTTTTCAGGCATATTTTTCCAGCTTATGCATATTTGAGGATCTGCTGGGTGAAATCTGATTAAAAGCCAAGACGTCAATTGGGAAGCAAATTGTTTTTTTTCAGTTATTATAATCACTGCTGTCATGATTATTAATATGGCTCTGGGTAAAATATTAGTCAAAACAAGAAAATCTATAAAGTTTCTAATGGTCCAAAAAATTTGAAAGCCATTGCATTGCTGTATCATTGTAGATTAACTCAAGAACAGGGTTAAACCAATGCTAAAATGCTTTTTTGATGAAAAATATTTGATAAAAAAAGAATATGAGCAATCTTTTAAAATTTTTTTGTCCTTGCTTCGAATAATGCTGCCACATATAGTCTGGTGCTTCTGCTATATATTTAGAGATTCTTGATAAAATCCAAAGAAGAATCTGCAATATTATTGGTGTTGATCTGGCATCTTGCCTTCAGTCACTTTTCCACTGCTGTAATGTAGCTTCATTGTGCCTTTTCTATAAAAGCATTCATGATAATTCTTCAGATGAGCTTTTTGCTGTGGTACCTAGAAATTATTAATTTAAGCGCAAGAAATTGTGAATCACTAAAGTTCTGAAGGGGCATGGCACATAGAACAAGAAAATCCATTGAATATGTTTTCAGGCATATTTTTCCAGCTTATGCATATTTGAGGATCTGCTGGGTGAAATCTGATTAAAAGCCAAGACGTCAATTGGGAAGCAAATTGTTTTTTTTCAGTTATTATAATCACTGCTGTCATGATTATTAATATGGCTCTGGGTAAAATATTAGTCAAAACAAGAAAATCTATAAAGTTTCTAATGGTCCAAAAAATTTGAAAGCCATTGCATTGCTGTATCATTGTAGATTAACTCAAGAACAGGGTTAAACCAATGCTAAAATGCTTTTTTGATGAAAAATATTTGATAAAAAAAGAATATGAGCAATCTTTTAAAATTTTTTTGTCCTTGCTTCGAATAATGCTGCCACATATAGTCTGGTGCTTCTGCTATATATTTAGAGATTCTTGATAAAATCCAAAGAAGAATCTGCAATATTATTGGTGTTGATCTGGCATCTTGCCTTCAGTCACTTTTCCACTGCTGTAATGTAGCTTCATTGTGCCTTTTCTATAAAAGCATTCATGATAATTCTTCAGATGAGCTTTTTGCTATGGTACCTAGAAATTATTAATTTAAGCGCAAGAAATTGTGAATCACTAAAGTTCTGAAGGGGCATGGCACATAGAACAAGAAAATCCATTGAATATGTTTTCAGGCATATTTTTCCAGCTTATGCATATTTGAGGATCTGCTGGGTAAAATCTGATTAAAAGCCAAGACGTCAATTGGGAAGCAAATTGCTTTTTTTCAGTTATTATAATCACTGCTGTTATGATTATTAATATGGCTCTGGGTAAAATATTAGTCAAAACAAGAAAAGGCAAAATGGTCCAAAAAATTTGAAAGCCATTGCATTGCTGTATCATGGTAGATTAGCTCAAGAACAGGGTTAAACCAATGCAAAAATGCTTTTTTGATGAAAAATATTTGATAAAAAAAGAATATGAGCAATCTTTTAAAGATTGTTGAAAAGATAATGCTAACAAGAAGATTAGAAATCATTGTAATTAGTCTTGTTTTGATCAGATTTTATTCATATATGAAGTGTGGCTAATGAATTATGTGGGGAAGCGACAGAGGGTTTTAGTAATATTTATCAGAAAATTTGGAGCACTCTGAAATAAAGGAACAGAATCAAAGATATAAGCAATATAAGATTATTTAATTGGCTTCAACAGGATGAGTCTTTTATAAATCTGGTTGGCGAAAGTTTGTTCAACTTGTTTTGTGATGTGTTGTAATGGAATGTTCCACTCTCCCTATTGCCTATTGTAGACTGACTATATCTGTAAATACAGTGTAACCCAGATATAAGAGACCCGGATATAAGAGAAATCCGGATACAAGAGAGATTTTGTCTGGTACCAAATTAGAGCCTGTGTTAATGTAAACAAAATAGACCAAACCCGGATATAAGAGACTTCTTCTCCGGTCCAGACAACTCTCTTATATCCGGGTTACACTGTATATATAGTGTGCACAGGATATACTGGAGACTTGCTTCAGGAATTAGTTGAAGATTTGTCTCCAGCTGTGCTGGTCGAACTCTCTGCTTGAAATGCAGAGAGGAACCCAGATGAGGTTATGCCAAAGGGCAGAGTCTCATCTGGGGTGGTAGACAGCTACCCGACCCTGTGTATACCAGGTCTATGGGAAATTTTTCCCTAACCCTACGGTTTTGCTCCGCATTAAAAAACGGCCTTGTGCCACATCGTGCCTCGTGGGGATGTAAGGTAAATATCCTTGCTTCGGGAATTACTAGCCTGCTAACCGATTCCCTGTCTTTCAGTAGTGTATTTTTGCAATAAACCTCTCTTTCTTTCATCTATGCTTATCTTGCTGTTCCTTTCACTCAAGTACCACCTTTGTCTGTTTGTAACCTCTTTGATGTCAACAAACATTTGTTGCCACTTTTATGATGCCAAGGAATACTCGTCATCACTTTCATAATGCTCATTGTAGTAGAGACTTTGTAATCGCAGATACAACTTATAGTGTGCCATTGAACAATGCTGGTATCAGACACCTTCAAATATCGCTCTAATAGTACTTGCTCGATAATACTAGCTCGAATAGTAATCCATATAGTGACTGGAAAAGAGAAATAGTATAGTGAATAGAGTAGAGAATAGCGCTCCATATAGTAATAGAGGATAGACTAGAAAATGCGATCATTAGTCGTCACGATACTTTCTACTTATGCGTTTCTTCTATGGTCATGTCATCCACGTAATTCAATAATGGGATCGCCTGTTTTTGCTCACTGGCGATCTATGTTCAAACTCAAGTGTCAGTAGCAACACTGTATTCTTATATAACAGCTTGATAGTTGCTAGTTTATGAGTCAGACTTTGACAGTGGTCGTCATCTTGTATGTAAGCTTTTGGAAGTGCAGTTACTTTGTGTTGTGGATTTCGAGATGAATCCGATAACAAACGCCAGCAATGGATAAGGAAAATAAATGTATTAACGTAATAATACAAACTGGTAATACGGGTTAGTAGATCCAGGAATGCGGGTTAGTAGCAATAATATATATACAGTCTTGGTATTGAAGTATCGCGGTATGACTCCTTACTGAGTCTAGGTGCTCGTGACGGTGACTCTTGTGCTATCCTCCTCTATTACAGACCGTCCGGTTATTCACTGGTAGTAGTATATGTATACCTTGGGTGAGTCCATTTGTGTAAAAAGGGGAGACCCCTTAACACCCCCCTCCTTTCTCTTATGGTCGACAATTAGAGGCACTGTAAATTTTCTCTTCCTGCTAGTCCTTCCAATTTCTGTGTCTTCTTGTGGTCTTTGAAACTCAAAATCTCTCTACAACTTCCTGATTTTTGATTTGGGATCTGAACCTCCCCCATTGGTATTTTTTCACATGAATTCATAAATAAAGATTACAGTTGAAAAATCAGTTTTCATACACTTCTTTACCCAACTTATAGATTTTTCTTTGTGACGTTAGTTTGGTTGCTTTCATGCCTTTAGCCCAGAGGTTCTCAAACAGGGTCCATTGGAACCGAGGGTGCATGTAACATTAGTGTGGGTTCACACAACACAGAGATCTTTTTTGATGTGCCATATCTCTTCAGTACATAAACGATCATGGCTGTCCACAACTTCTTATCCCTCCCATCTCTTAATAATGCCTGTTATTTTATCAGCCCTTATAACCTAGTTCTGTCATGGCTGGAGGTCCATGCAACATCATTGGGGGATCCACACAAAAAAATATCAAATTGGGGGTCCATGGTAATAATTTAATTTTGAAATGTTTGTTACAACTGAGAACTGGAATTTCTACAGTAATCTATATCATATTAAAATACTAAAAATAGAAAAACAACTCTAAAATACTAAAAACTGAGAAGAATATATAAAGGAAGGATTATATATATATATATATATATATATATATATATATATATATATATATATATATATATTGTCATCCACAGACAGACTGTTTGGCTGTTTCACTGCTCATCAGTGTGGTCAGACATCCAATTGCCTCAAGCCGGGATTGAAACCCAACTGATTTGGTATCAGTCAGAAAATCTACCCCTAAGCTATTGACGCACGGCAGGGATGAAGGGGAATTTAAATGTATCTATTTTTAGATAAACACACCAGTGACTGGGTGAACTCGATTCGTTTTAATGAAGAGTCTTGAATTAGCAGCAGTAATATTCGCTGTTTACACATTCACCTTTCCCCGCCGAGAGCTCAACCGAAATAATTTTTTTCAGGAGCATGTATATATTGTCATCCACAGACAGACTGTTTTGCTCTTTCACTGCACATCAGTGTGGCCAGACATCCAATTGCCTCAAGCCAGGATTGAAACCCGACTAATTTAGTATCAGTCAGAGAATCTACCCCTAAGCCATTGGCGCATGGCATGGATGTAGGTGAATTTAAACATATTTATTTTGAGATAAACACGCCCATGACTGGGAGAACTCAATTTGTTTTAATGAAGAGTCATGCATTAGGAGCAGTAATATATATAAAGGAAAATTATATAAGATTATAATTTATTATATAAATTAATTTAATATATTAATAATAAATAATAATATTAATTTTAAATATTAATAAAATAAAATATTAATATGTTAATATGAATTAATTCATATAGGAATAGACTTGATATTGTGAAAAGAGATATTCTTCGGCTATCATTGACATCGATGGAGCCAAATATAAAAAAATTAAAGAGCAGCATCAACCACAGGGATCTCATTGAATAAATTTGCACGTTTTTTAAATTTATTAATTACTCAATAGATTTTACTAGTGTACATAAATTTTCCATTGAATTTAGAGCATGTATATATTGTCATCCACAGACAGACTGTTTTGCTCTTTCATCATATTATACACCTTGGCTGGAGGCCCCCGAGACTTTGAGGCCCTCGGCTTCAGTCTGCTAAGCCTATAGGTAAATCCGGCACTGCCGCCACACACACACACACACACACACACACACACACACAGCTTCTGTAAGAAAGGACTATGACAGTATCAAAAATATTATGCATCTTGGTTGGAGGCCCCCTGCTAAACCTATAGGTAAATCCGGCACTGCCCCTCACTCCCAACACACACACACGCATAAAAATGCCAGGATGAAATTAATAAAAGCTTTCTCTTACTGTAACTGATATTATTAACATTCCTAATAATGAAGTGGATGTGTGGGTGGTGCAATGGATACAAAAGAGAAATCGGAGACCTGAGTTCAAATTCCAGTCAGATTCATTACATTCACAAATTTACTCACAAATATCCATGGGAAAGTTATGAATCTATCTCCTCCTATGGGTTAAATAGTAAAAGTGGTACATGGGTAAAAAAAAGTTTGAGAACCACTGCTTTAGTCAATGTTCTTAATATTCTGCATCTTTTCTTTCTGTATACATTTGCAACACCAGATTCTTCTGATATTGTTTTGCTGGTCAATTCACTTTTATTCGTGCTTGTTACTCTTTTAATTTTTCTCAAATCTCTTTTTTGTGACATATTCTCAAAATCAATCATATTTTTTAAGGTTCAATTTTGTTTTTGATTCTTCTCTGATCTTTGCTCGTTTTATTTCAAAATTTCCAACACTGTGTTCGATTCACTCAATAGCTTGTTTCCCTTTGAGATTACATCTTTCTTGCGACCTTTTGAAAATGTGCCGCACTAGAAAGTTTTGCCTATTGCCGCAAAACCAAAACATTAACCTATAAACTTGTTTTTTAAATAGTCTTGCCAAATCCAAACTTTAATATGGATGCCAAACCTGTTCAAACATATCTAAACTGTTATCTGAACACGACCATTTTCTCAGATCAATGATTCGAAATGGTTTTAAGCAAAAGAAGACTGTAGGTTTTAGTGAGGACAATCCTTCTTGTTGACTGGTACTACAGAAACACAAAGAACTGTACCAAATAATAGAAACCACATTATTTGAAGACATTCAATAACAGCAACAACTAAAACAAAATAGCACATGTATCTTGTAGAAGGAATAATGACACTATGAAAATATTGATGTTCCACACTACTTCAAACAAAAGGTTAGGAAGGAAGCCCCCATCAATACTAGAAAGAGCAATAACAGTTGAGAAACCTATTTGTATGAAAAATTATTTTGTAAGAGATTTTATAATTATCAACCAAAAGTAGCTGCTTCGTCAATGAATGAAAAATGTTTCCTTATAATGGAATGGCTAATATTACTGTTACCATTAGAGATGCAAGAAACAGATACTGCACTTTGATCCCAGTCCAATGGCAAGGGAATAAAGAAAAGCATAATCTGAGTTGCATAGGCTGCTTGGTCAATAACTGCTGAACATTTCCTTATAAAGGAATGATTAATATAACCATCGCCATTAGAGATGCGGGAAACAGACACTGCACTTTGATCCCAGCCCAATGACTAGGGAATAAAGAAAAGCATAACCTGAGTAGCACAGTCTGCTTGGTCCATAAATGCTGGACATTTCCTTATAAAGAAATGGTTTATATAACCATTGCCATTAGCGATGAATTGAACAGATACTGCACTTTGATCCCAGCCCAATGACCAGTGAGTAGAAAAAAGTGTATCGAAGTAGCACTGACTGCTTGGTCAATGAATGCCAAAATGTTTCCTTATAATAAAACAGCTAATATTACCATTACCATTTTCTGTTTTCTCAAATCTCTTTATGAATTTATTTTAGGGGAATTTATCATGGTTTTATTGTTGAACTTCAATCGTGTATTCGATACGCATCTACAATTTCAGAGATGCATGTGTAAAAAGAAACAATAAGATTAGTAACTACTTGTTCCATTATATAAAGACTCTTTTTCCATCTAATTTTTTTTATTACCCTCCACTTATTTATTTTTTCTGTCCACTCTAAGTGAGTTTTAACTGACATTCAAGATGGTGCTGGCATAATTAGATTTATCACCTGTGAGGCCTAGCAGGTCACTAGAGCCAAAGGCCTGGCCCCAGCTATTTAAATAACAACTGAAATTGATTTTTGTTTCACTCTTTATCTACAGACGGAACTTATCTAGCCTCTCACTACTCTCTCGCTATTTTCATGGCCATGTCTGGGCTGGAGCTGCCCAATCCTTTCTTTCCAGTCTTAATAAAGTTCAAAAGAGTCTCCGTGTCCTTGTGGGTGATGAACTATTTTCCATCCTACAGCACCTTTCCCTCAAACAAAACATCACTCCCTACTCCATGGAAAATGTCCTGACAAGCTACATTCTTCAATTCTACCAGTTCAGATCTTTACAGAGAAGACCCATTATGCCATGTACACAGAGGCAAACCATCCACATTCCCTTCATATTTCATTAGTAACAAGGAAGTTCCACTTGGACTGATTCTTCCCAAGAACTACTACTTTGTAGAACAGATTCCTGGGTGGATGTTTTCCGAATCATTACATTCCGAATCATCTTAACCACTTCAAGTCTACATTAACCATTATCTTTCCTATATATCCTCATAAACTGCACTTTTTAATTCCTCCTCTTACACTCATATAACAACCTTGCTCATTAATCCTCTACCTTGAAGGACTCTTGGGTCTTGTATTGGGTAAACTTTTAAAAAAATGGCAGATGTTCAGCATTCCTCAGTTCCACCAGTCCAGACCTTCATAGATAGGACACACCATGCCATATAGACATGGTCAACTCATCCTCATTCCCTTCATAAGAAGGAAGTTCCACTCAGACAGTTTCTTCCCCAGAACTGTTACTTTGTGAAACAGACTCCCGAGAGGATGCTTTCCCAATCACTCCTGTGTGGGTACTGTAACAGATAGTGGCTCAGAGTAAGAAATCAAAGAGCTGAGCTGGAATTCCAGTCAAGTTTGTTGCATTCACTTACATGAAAATACCCTTGGGAAAGGTATGAATCCAGCACTTCTCCCCCCAGCTATGAGTTAAATAGTAGGACTTATCTGGAAAAATCAACTCCTAAAATTGTTAATGCAATATTCACTTGCAGAAAAAAAAAATACAATTATTCTTACGATCTAAAAAGTTGTTAATACAACTTTTTACAGAAAAAAAAAAAGAATTATTCTGACATGCCAAAATATATTTGGGCTTTAAATAACACCCAAAGGTTTGATAAGTTGTAAGAACCAAAACAATACGGTTGGAATTGCTAGATGTAACCATAAATCCTATGCCAAGAGGGGTCAAACTGCGGTTCTCGAGCCTTCATGCAGCACCATGACCTTTAATATGCGGCTCGGGAAAATATGTTAGCGGATCTACTTCTTTCATCACAGTTAATATACATAGTTAATATAAAAGGTAAATAAGAAAAAATTTCAAACTTTATAATTGTTTACTGGGTTTGAACTGAGGCCTTATTAGAATAAAACCTAAGTTTAAATTCATAAAGTCTAGGTATCATAGCAAATAGCTCATCCGAACAATTACCATGAAAGTATTTACAAAAAAGGCACAAAGAGGCAACCTTACAAAGTTGAGGCCAGATGTCAGTATAAGGCCCAATAGTCTTTCAGGGCATGGTGCCTCTGTGTGGCTGGTGATAGTTTGGGGTTCAATCGGCATGACTGGGGGTAGTTCGGGGTTTGATTGACACTTGGATTGAACTTCCGCATTGCTATTTTCTCCTACAAGAAAAACACTGGGGTCTACTTCTTTCGTCACAGTTAATATAAAAGGTGAATAAGAAAAATTTCAAGCTTTATAATTGTTTACTGGGTTTGAACTGAGACCCTGTTGGATTAAAATCTAAGTATAATGTTCATGGTTAGTAAAAATATTTAAGAATTTAAATCCTACTTTTAATGCTAAAAAAAACCCTGTATCAAGTTATGACATTTGTCAGAATTGAAAAATATTGAATTTTTTATCATTTTAGAAGTGCGGTCTGATTTATAATATATAAATATTATTCTACTGTTACAAATTCGAAATTTCAAAGTAACGACAAACTCGTGTATATGCGATGTGGAAGCGAAAATCGCGTCCCAGCTCGTGACGTCCCACATGACCACGCGAGAGTGAAAACAAGAAGTATTAAGTATTAAGTATGGGAAGCCATTGGTATAAACCAATGGTTTCTGTTATCATTATTGTTTCGTCTGTGTATTGTTTGATATATTGAAATGTAATTGTCATCTTTGATAATAGCTTATGTAAGCCGAAAACTTAGATTGGATTTAAACATGTATCAATATGGTGATTTCCTTTCGTCTTTCAATGATAATGTGATTAAGCTTATCAGACAATATGAAAGGAACTTACTTAAAATAAATAGACAAAACTTGTCTATATTATTTAATGAAACATGCATCAATATATATATATATATATATATATATATATATATATGTTGCACCTCTTATCAGATTCTGTAGGTCCTTTTCTGGGCTAAAGAGCCACATCCATTCAGCATATCAGTAGATATTCTCCAAAAAGATATGTAGTAATGGACGTACTATATATATATGGTGGTTGCAACCACCATATATATATATATATATATATATATATATGGTGGTTGCAAACTCATGTTCGAGTACGTCCATTACTACATATCTTTTTGGAGAATATTTACTGATATGCTGAATGGATGTGGCTCTTTAGCCCAGAAAAGGACCTGCAGAATCTGATAAGAGGTGCAACATATATATATATATAGTCAAACAGGTTTGGTTAAATAATTTAGACATATTTTGTTTATTTTAGTTTTAATCCTTAAAAAATAATAATAATAAATAAACACAAAAGTTACCTCCCTTGTATAGAAAAAAAAACTCTTGAATTTGAATTTGACGCTGGAACACTGCAAAATGCAGTAAAATGAACATATGAACATATATATATATATATATATATATATATATATATATATATATATATATATATATATATATATATATATAGCCTGTTGTGCTATACCATTTAGCTACAGAGGAAGCATCTGGTTAGCAAAGTCAAAATCATGTTTTTAAACTACAAATTTCTCATGATTTCTCTTGAACACTCATATCTGTTCACTGCATATCTTAATGCAAACAAATGACATCATATATGATGAAATGGATCACATATTTCAGATATTTTCTATTTATACATTATTTTTATAGATACAAATACTTAAGTAAATGCTCTGTTTATAATAAACAGTATTAACAACATTTACTGGCCTGAATGTCCAAGAAATTTCATAGAAAATATGTGTCCTCTGACAGGAATTGAACCTTTATCCTACATGGAACTGTCCTATAGCCTGATGTGCTATACCATTTAGTTACAGAGGAAGCGTCTGGTTAGCATTGTCAAATTACTACAAGTTTTCCATGTCATTTGTTTACACTAAGATACGCTTTGAGCGGATATAAGTGTTCGAGAGAAATCATGGGAAATTTGTAGTTTAAAAACAGTAATATACATATATATATAACTTTATGTATATATATATATATATATATATATATATATATATATATATATATATATATATATATATATAGAGAGAGAGAGAGAGAGAGAGAGAGAGAGAGAGAGAGATTTGGGGAAATGATATATATATATTTTTTTATATATCAAGAACAATTTTAGGAGAAAGAAGTATGGCAAAGTGGGAAAAGATTTTGTGCGACATGTTTCGTTCTTTAGACAAAACTTATATTTAAGTTGATGTGGCCACATATGCGCATGAAGGAAAGAGGGACACTAAGAATTTGTTAGGGTCCAGAATGATGATGATGATATTTCATCATTCTAAAAATAACCATGCCATCAGTGATGATAGGAAAGGATATTTCATCATCTTAACTCTCATCATTATAAAAACGACCCTTCCACCCCAAGAAAGTCAGTAGAGTAGAGTAGACTAGGGTACCTGTAGCAGTAGTCAGTAGATGTGTAGACAAGTAGCAGTGTCAGTACAGAAACACACAGGTAGCCAACGTACTGTGAAGATAGAAAACAGAAAATTTCAAACGCCATCCTCACAAACGAAATTCTCAGAACCAAACCAAGTAATCACCGACTTTTAAACAAAAGAGACACTGAGAACATTTTTACACACACCATACCAATATTCTGTAATTCACATCACAAAAAAGAAAATACAAATTCTTGTTATTTATGTCAACACATGTCTCAAGTTTTTATTGTTGTTATTGCTGTACGTTTTATATATTTTAATTTCTGTCTTCAACATCAACTCTGTTACACCCAACTTATCAACCCCATTACAGTCAACAAATAATATCATGTCGAGATAACTACTACATCAACACTAACTTAACCAACACCATTACAATTTTTAAATCCTGAAAAACCCAATGAATCCAAATATATTGTTCTTCCTACCAACTACAATTGAAAAGAATTTATTTAAACTCAACATAAAATTTATCACAACTACAACTAAAACAATAAAAGACTTAATACAAAACAAAATAATAAGTTAAAACTTGAAAGAGAAATTTACTCTATAATCTGTAGTAATTGCCACAAGGAATAAATAGGAGAAACTTCAAGGAATTTAAATAAATGATTATATGAACATAAAAAAGATCTTTTACAAAACAACACATTAAATGCATTAGTTGCTCACCATGAATTACTTATTAAAAAAATCAAAATTTCCGAGTTGATTTGTATGGATACAATTTTTTTATATATATTTTTGCCCCAGAAAAGTAGGAAATGAATCTTGATTTGTCTCTGACATATGCCTTTAATATATCTACAAAGGTTGGCTGACCAAGATACTCTCATAGAATGTGACCAAATGAGGTCTATTTTTCAACATTGCCCTCTTTGCGGTTCACACACATTTTGCAGTGCTTGGATCCCATAGGTGAAGAAGCTTTCATCCTGTTGGTAAAAAAAATCATCAACAGCACATATGACATCATCATCACTGCAATACTTGTTCCCCGGCAAGTGTTTTTTCATGTTGGGGAACAGATGATAGACAGATAGGCCAAATCAGAAGAATAAGGAGGGTGATCAACCAGTTCAAAACCAGAGTCACACACAGTAGCCATTGAAACCCAGGTCTTGTGTGCTGGAGCATTGTCCTGTTGAAACAAGACCCCTTTCATCAGTTTTCTTTAATAGCCTTTTGTAACTGTTTCAGCAAGTTGGCATAGTACTCTCCATTGATGGTGTGGCTCTTTTAAAGATAGTCAATAAACACAGCGTCTTTTACATCCCAAAAAACTGGGGTCATCACCTTCCCTGCAGATGAAATGACCAGATGAGGAGGGGTGATTTCACTGCATGGATTATCTCTTTCATAAAGTGATGAACCCAACATTTATTGTGGGTTAGGAAACATTCAAGGAAACCAGCTGAATCTGCTTCAAACAATGTCAGAATTTTCCAGTGATGTGATCAGCCTGCTTCACTTTTGTCAGAAGACTGAAAAGCCACCAAGCAGAAACCTTGATCATGCCAAGTTCATTGTGCAGAATATTCTCAACTTTATAGTTTCAGCTGTCAATCACCTGTCTTCAATCACCATGTGGTCAGCACGATCAATGTTTTCCTTGGTGGTGGCATTTGCAGGATGTCCTGACCTTGGGTCATCTTCCCTTTCCCTCCTAAATACAGCTGCCCTTTTTTGCACTGTTGATAAAGCTGAAGCTTCAACCCTTAATGTAGCAACCATGTCAGCATGAATGTCCTTGAGGGTTAAACCCTTTTTCTGCAGGTACTTGATAATATCATGATGCCAAATTTTGTCCATTTTCAAGAGAACTTACTACTAGTTACCTTTGAAGCCTTCTTTTAACAGCCAGATATCAGTTTATCTGGAAATAAACAATGCAGTTATTGATAAGAAGAGTTGAAATTAATACATGCAGGATTTCACAACTCTAGTCAGACTTTGAACTTTTCAGCCCACCCTTGTATATTGCACAGACATTGTAAACATATGACTTGGTATGTAATTGTTTAAAAAAAATTTAATTTCTAAGTATGTTTGTTGAAATGTATTCAAATGTAAATAACTTAATTATTATAGATGTTGTAAAATGAAACTTTGCAACATGATAATTCAAAATAAGTTTTAAAAGATGTATAAATTTTACTTTGTTATACAAATTATAAGTTAAATTCCACTGGAAGTTGGTTTCTTTTTAGTTGGAATCTCATGTTTCATCTACATAATAAATGTAAATGTCAGTGTGTCACACTTTTTCAATTAAATGGGCACAACTCTCAATAGCTCACACTGATATTGAGCACTTTAACCCAGAAATACCCAAATACCTTAAAACTATAATTTTATCATTTATATTTATATTTCTGAGATGTACAATATTTACATTATTCGGACTATTGTCCTCATCTTTGTCGCCATATTTATTACAACGTTTCGGCCGTTGTACGCTCCGGCCTTCTTCAGTATCTGTCTATATTTCTGAGATGAGGTATTATGTACACTATTTACATTATTCGGACTATTGTCCTCATCTTTGTCACCATATTTATTACAACGTTTCGTCCTTTCAGTATCAGTCTATATTTCTGAGATGAGGTATTATGTACACTATTTACATTATTTGGACTATATTTATTACAGTTTGTCCTTTCAGTATTTCTTTATAGTTGATTCACATTTTATACTAAACAAAATAATAAATAAGTATCATATTTTCTGGATTATAAGATGCACTTTTTTTCCTAGAAAAATACCCTGGGAAATGCGTGCATGTCTTCCAAGACAAATGTACGGCAATGCCCAGGCTCAAGTAAGCTTAGATTTAATTGGTTTGACTGAAAGGGGCATGGATTTGTATGTTAAGTCATTACACTATAATGCTAGCTATCTATCTACTTCAGCCTTTTATATGATGAAACCTCAGTACTTAGCTGTTACAAGTATTTCCAAGACTATAAACCTTCCTGGAGCCAAGCCACAAGCTTAAACATGCTTTGTTTACTAGCAGTGGTGGGCGTTTTTCTGCTCTTGACTAGTATGTCATTGCCATACAAAAAAAATTAGATGAGTGATGATTAATGCAAACAATATGTGCCGCTAGTATGTCAGGGACCCTTGGTGAATGTGTTGCTGTATGAGAATTACTTTCTTTTTTCTTTCCAATGTTAAGGTGCATCTTCCAAGCCACTGTGTCTTGTAAGCCGGAAAGTATGGTACTAGTAATAAATAAATAAATATTTTTGTTTCATATTCTCAATAGTACAAACAATGTATAAATTCACTTTAATCAGGTGTTTAGGTTTAACTTTTATTACAATTCTAATCATTGCTTTTTAAAACAATGATCATGGCTGAAGAGTGAAAGTAGTTCAAAAGATGGTGTCATTGGAAAAAAAAAAACTATTCTTTTGACACGCCGTCTTGTGGGAATTTTTATCCATCTCTGCAAAAGTTTTATTTTATTCTAAGTTGGTAAAATACATTTGAATGATGTGTCTTCTATAGTTTAAATATTAAAATTTATTTGTTTTATCAAATTTTAATTTACAAGGTGGTCTGAAAGTCATGTCACCCCCCCTACGAAAATGTAATGAGAACAATAGAAGAACAAGTAATACAGTAATACAAAGTATGTGTAGTGGATTTAGTTTATTCACTTTCAATGACAACAATTATGTGTCACATAATGAATATACAGTGTAACCCGGATATAAGAGAGTTGTCGGGACCGGAGAAGAAGTCTCTTATATCTGTGTTTCGCTTATATCCGGGTTTGGTCTATTATATATACATTAACACAGGCTCTAATTTGGGACCAGATAAATTCTCTCTTATATCCGGGTTTCTCTTATATCCGGGTTTGGTCTATTATATATACATTAACACAGGCTCTAATTTGGGACCAGAGTAAATCTCTCTTATATCCGGGTTTCTCTTATATCCGGGTTTGGTCTATTATATATACATTAACACAGGCTCTAATTTGGGACCAGATAAAATCTCTCTTATATCCGGGTTTCTCTTATATCAGGGTTTGGTCTATTATATATACATTAACACAGGCTCTAATTTGGGGCCAGATAAAATCTCTCTTATATCCAGGTTTCTCTTATATCCTGGTCTCTTATATCCGGGTTACACTGTATATTCCTTTTTGTGGACTTATTAAAAAATAAAAAACCTGGCATTATACAGGCATTAGATTCTGAGAAATAGATAAATATATTAAAAATTGATGGGTGTACGAATAATTTCATTGTTGACTATATATATATATATATTTTTGTCATCCACAGACAGACTGTTTCGCTGTTTCACAGCTCATCAGTGTGGCTAGACGTCCGGTTGCCTCTAGCTAGGATCGAAACCCGACTGAATTTGCGTCAGTCGGAACTTCTACCACTAAGCCGTTGGCGCACGGCAGGGATGAAGGTGAATTTTAGCGTGTTTATTTTTAGATTTAGATAAACACACAGTGACTGACAGTGACTCAATTCTGCCGAAGAGTCGTGCTTAAATAGTCACTGTTTACAAACCCACACCTCAAACCAAAGAGCTCAACCGAAATTAATTTTTCAGGAGCCAATATTTTTGTCATCCACAGACAGACTGTTTCGCTGTTTCACAGCTCATCAGTGTGGCTAGACGTCCGGTTGCCTCTAGCTAGGATCGAAACCCGACTGAATTGGCGTCAGTCGGAACTTCTACCACTAAGCCGTCGGCGCACGACAGGGATGAAGGTGAATTTTAGCGTGTTTATTTTTAGATTTAGATAAACACACAGTGACTGACAGTGACTCAATTCTGCCGAAGAGTCGTGCTTAAATAGTCACTGTTTACAAACCCACACCTCAAACCAAAGAGCTCAACCGAAATTAATTTTTCAGGAGCCAATATTTTTGTCATCCACAGACAGACTGTTTCGCTGTTTCACAGCTCATCAGTGTGGCTAGACGTCCGGTTGCCTCTAGCTAGGATCGAAACCCGACTGAATTTGCTATATATATATATATAGGTATAGGGTTAGGTAAATGAGAGAACTAGATATTAGTGACCATATACACGTGTGCTAGCATGCACACACTGGTAAGCAAATAAATAATTACCAAATTTAACCAAGAGGGGTAGACATAAAAGTGCTCATTGTGATTAGACAGAGCTAGGAAATATATATTAATAAATACACATATACCTACGTTTGATGTGCAACTTGAATTTTGTCAGTTACTCAATTCATCAGGCCTGAGATATCACTTATGGTTTACTTTAAAAAGTATGCTTTTAAAAATAAGCAATAAACGATATCTTGTGCCTGATGAATTGGGCAACCAATGAAATTCAAGTCGCACATCAAATATAGGTATAGATCCAGTATTTACATTAGTCGGACTATTGTCCTCATCTTTGTCGCCATATTTGTCACAACGTTTCGGCCGTTGTACGCTCCGGCCTTCTTCAGGTGGTTGGAATTTCGAACCGAACCCTTTATTTCGATCACTGGGGTAGACTGTTCTAGTTCCATGAGCCATGTTTGATGGATGTCAGTTATCAGTTATCTCCTGGTAATTTTCCCTCTGAAAGTTCTCCACTGCCTGAACCGGGTATTGAACTCACACTCTTTGGGTCTGTCACTGGATCTAACCAACGCCTTTATCCACTGTACCATGTGTCCTTGAACAGTCTACCCCAGTGATCGAAATAAAGGGTTCGGTTCAAAATTCCAACCACCTGAAGAAGGCTGGAGCGTACAACGGCCGAAACGTTGTGACAAATATGGCGACAAAGATGAGGACAATAGTCCGACTAATGTAAATACTGTACATAATACCTCATCTCAGAAATATAGACAGAGGTATAGATCCTTTGTCATTTGTGTTAACATTGTGGTTTTGGAAATTCATAGCTCAGATGACCGTTTTCATCGTGACTTCTTGGGTGATTATAGAACAGAGGCCACCCCCTCTGCACATGTGACCCTTCATGTTGAGGGTTGTCCTGTTCTCAGTTTGTCCTGAATTGATCCTGTGAGAAACAGTTTGTGTTACCATCGCAGTATCATCCTTTTCGGAGGAGCTGGTTTGATGACTCTTGAAGTGAAGTCATGTTGCACATCCTCCATGCTCTTGCCAGAATGCACGTGATCATATGTCCATATACTTGCAAGCAGCTTCTCTCTTCCAAACTGTAGGAGCTTGTGTCAGCCGCCTGAAATAGAAAATTATATTATGTATGGGGTGACAAAACTTTCGGACCACCATGTATATCGATCTTTATAAGTATTAATGGTAAACCTGTAATCAGTACACCTCAAATATATGATGTAAATGATTATGAGAGTTAAAAATTGGTCTTGTGATAATATTTTAAAAAAAGAGAGGAAAAAGAAACGAAAAGAAAAGAAAAGAAAAGAAAAAGAAAAGAAAGCAGAAAAAGAAAAGAAAAGAAAAGAAAAGAAAAAGAAAGCAGGAAAAGAAAAGAAAAGAAAAGAAAAAGAAAAGAAAAGAAAAGAAAAGAAAAAGAAAAAGAAAAGAAAAGAAAAGAAAAGAAAAGAAAAAGAAAAGAAAAGAAAAGAAAAGAAAAGAAAAAGAAAGCA
The DNA here is from genome assembly GCA_964036315.1 of Acanthosepion esculentum. Classification (NCBI taxonomy): domain Eukaryota; kingdom Metazoa; phylum Mollusca; class Cephalopoda; order Sepiida; family Sepiidae; genus Acanthosepion; species Acanthosepion esculentum. Next base: position 31,588,891 of record OZ038519.1, on the reverse strand, counting down.
GGAAAAGAAAAGAAAAGAAAAAGAAAAGAAAAGAAAAGAAAAAGAAAAAGAAAAGAAAAGAAAAGAAAAGAAAAAGAAAAGAAAAGAAAAGAAAAAGAAAGCAGGAAAAGAAAAGAAAAGAAAAAGAAAAGAAAAGAAAAGGAAAGAAAAGAAAAGAAAAGAAAAGAAAAAGAAAAGAAAAGAAAAGAAAAGAAAAAGAAAAGAAAAAAAAAAGAAAAGAAAAGAAAAGAAAAGAAAAAGAAAAGAAAAGAAAAGAAAAAGAAAAAGAAAAGAAAAGAAAAGAAAAGAAAAAGAAAAGAAAAGAAAAGAAAAAGAAAGCAGGAAAAGAAAAGAAAAGAAAAAGAAAAGAAAAGAAAAGAAAAAGAAAAAGAAAAGAAAAGAAAAGAAAAGAAAAAGAAAAGAAAAGAAAAGAAAAGAAAAAGAAAGCAGGAAAAGAAAAGAAAAAGAAAAGAAAAGAAAAGGAAAGAAAAGAAAAGAAAAGAAAAAGAAAAGAAAGCAGAAAAAGAAAAGAAAAGAAAAGAAAAGAAAAAGAAAAGAAAAGAAAAGAAAAAGAAAGCAGAAAAAGAAAAGAAAAGAAAAGAAAAAGAAAAGAAAAGGAAAGAAAAGAAAAAAAGAAAAGAAAAGAAAAGAAAAAGAAAAGAAAGCAGAAAAAGAAAAAGAAAAAGAAAAGAAAAAAGAAAAGAAAAAGAAAAGAAATGAAAAGAAAAGAAAAAGAAAAGAAAAAGAAAAGAAAAAGAAAAGAAAAGAAAAGAAAATGTAGGTATATGAATATTTATATTTGTTAGTTATGCAGTGTTACATTAGTACATGCACATACCCATTATAAAACTGTACGTCTTCTTTCAACATTAAAAAATTTTTTTACGATTTCATCATCGTTAATAAAAAAAAATTTTGAACGTTGAAACAAGATGTACAGTTTTGTAGTGGGTACATGCATGTTCTAATGTAACACTGTATAATAAGTAAATATTTATTGCTCTACATTTGTATTGAGCCCTGTTTTAAATTAATATTTTGAACACTGAAATCTTACTCTTTGTTCTTTTACATTTGTATATATATATATATATATATATATATATATAAACTTTAAGGGATTAATGTGCATTGTAATATTGTATTCCTTCTGGGGAGAGGTGGCAAACTTGAGGGCCGCCCTGGGCGGCAAATACGTTAGCTACACCACTGTCCTTTATTCTTTACATCATAGGAAAATGTATATATTTTTTTATTAATCATTATTGTTATTTCATTCATTGATTTTATTTCATTTTCCAACTAGACACAGGAAGATTTCTTGATGACTTCAACTTGGACTGTTACTAGTTACTATTACATGGACTCTCATTTGAACTGACTACTTAATTTGATTTGTTTGTTTTATCGCTTATCTACTCCTTATGGTTCATTTAATGCCAAAATTTAATTTTATTGGGAGCTTTGAAGTAATAAAAATACACTATATGTTATTCTGCTTTCACATTTGAATACATGGTAGTTGATACTCAGCTTTTGTGTATATACATGTTTTGAGCATAATTACTAGAGACAGTGATACGTGTGTAGTTTTGTTGAAGTTATATTTTGGAATACAGTTTGATTTCTTTAAGAAATTGTAGGATATTATATGGATTAATGCTTGCAAAGAGGTCTTTCATGTTGATTGATGTATTGTTGGTAATCTTATATATAAAGTACTGTGTATGTATGTGTGTGTGTGTGTGTGTGTGTGCCCAAGCAATTCTTTTTTTCCTACCATCCTGGGTAAAACGTTAAACTACATCCGCGTCCTGGGTAAGACGATAAACTACGTCCAGCAGCAAGGCCTCTGATCAGGAGGTTTTGAGGAATGTGGAACCACCTCTTAATTGCTGGTGTTCCCAGGTCCACCCTGACCCAGGGTGGTAGCACCTGTTAGGGTCCCAGCTATGGGCAAATAGTTAACTATTACTAGCAATACTTTTTTTGAAAAATTATTACCAGCAATAAAATTTTGACAAAAAAAAATATTACCAGCAATAAAGAATTTTGTCGTCATTGAGTAGCCCATTGGGGTTGGTGTGCCGTGGGACAAAATAAACCAAACCAATCTAAACCAAAGGATACATATTCTGTTCATACGAACCTATCCTAAAAATGTTGTCGGCATTAAATAACCTATTGAGGTTGATATGCCGTAAAACAAAATAAACCAAACCAAATCTTTGCTCTCACTGGTCCAATTTCAAAGATTCATAGCTCATTCAAAAGCCACAGAAAAGTTAGGCGCAGGGAACAATTTTTGTTGAGCTCAGATTCAGGGTTACCAGATTATCAAGGTTAGAAATATATATTAACATATCATATTCCATAATATAGGTTTTACTTAATTAGCTATTATGTTTCTCTAACTCTTCAAATGTTTAACTAATTCTAATTTCTATTTTCCCATCTTTACACTATATTAATTTTTTCTTATAAATTGTCCCGTGTTCTGTCACTCATGAAATAAAAATAATGTTTTGTACGGAAAATAAGGATCTACGTACATCAAATCGTCTTTAAATTAATTGGCAGCAGAAGAATTGTCATTGAACTTTTAAAAGGTAAGCTTAAACATTAATTCAATACTTAAATGCAGCGATCAATTTTGAGTTCTGTAGTTTATTGCTGCCTATTTCATCTGCTCCTCCCTAGCTAATGTGATGATGGCCAAACCAAGAGTCCTCCACAGGAGCTAGCTTAAAAGCTGCCCTATCAGGCAGCATTTAAGCTAGTTTTACTATCAATAAGTATTGCTACTACTTTTACTATAAAAATACATTTTTATATAAAAAAGACACCAACAATACATATTTATAGTAAAATTACCAACAGTAACTAATTATAATATAATTACTATCAATAACTATTTATAGTATATATTTAGTTGAAGCCATAAAATTGTGTTTAAAATATTTACATTTCAGCATTAAATAACCCATAGAGATGTTGATATGCCACTAAAGAAAATCAGCCTAAAAGAAAATACAAAATTAAAATAAATTTTAATAAAATGCTAAAGAAAAGTCTTTTTGTTTAACAGCATATCAACTCCTTATGGGCCATGTAATGCCGAAATTTTATTTTCATGGGAGCTTTGAAATAATAAAAATATGTTATTCTGCTTTCACAGTTGATTACATGGTAGATGATACTCAGCTTTTGTGCATGTACATGTTTGTGTGGATATGATTACTAGAGGCAGTGTTGTATGTATTTTATGTTGTACTTTTGTTGAAGTTATATTTTGGAACACAGTTTGATGTCTTTAAGAAATTGTAGGGTAATATATGGATTAATATTATGAAAGACCTTTTTTATGTTGAAAGAAAGAAAACTAAAGTGATTTACTAAGAAAATAATGATAGAGTAGGGATAGGCTTGTAACTTTGCGTCTGTGGAGAAAGAGGCTGTAGAATGGGAGACATGTGGTCCCCTACATTGATGATTTTGAACTCTATCAAGGCTGGGAAGTGCAGATTGATCAACCCCAGTCTAAATGTGGCAGTACTGCACTGTGTTTTTGTTTAATCTGACTTTTCTAAGGGTAAAGCTTGGACAAAGATGGTGAATATGAGTTTTGAAGTAATAAAAATATGATATATGTTATTCTTCTTCCACAGTTGAATCCATGGTAGATGATACTCAGCTTTTGTGCATATATATGTTTGTGGGGACATGATTACTAGAGATAGTGATATATGAGTTTTATGTTGTAGTTGAAGTTATATTTTGGAATACAGTTTGATTTCTTTAAGAAATTCTAAGATATTATATGAATTAATGTCATGAAAGAGTTCTTTGATATTGGTTGTTTGGTTTAGCGGCATATCAACACCTCTATGGGTTATTTAATGCCAAAATCTAAATATTTTGAACACAATTTCATGACTTCAACAAAATATATTTTGAACACAATTGCACACCTTCAACTACAGATTGAATTAGCTAAATGCATCCGTCACTTCTATTTGAATGTTTTTTTTTTCTTGCACTTCCCAACAGTGGAACTCCCTTCCTCTTACTTGCTTCCATGATAACTATAATCTTCAAATATTTAACTGTAACATTGAAAAATCCTGAAATTTTGGATTCCCAAGTTTTTATTACTGTGATTGTTTTTGTAAATTTTTATGTGATTTTCTGTGACAATTTTTTGTACGATCACAATTTTTATAACTTAGATTTGGGAATAACCAAAATGAATTGCAAAATCCAGCGAAAGTCACCCATGAAATAAAAATAATTATTTGTATGATAGATAGTAAGGACCTCTGCACAACAAATTGTCTTTAAATTAAGTGGTGGCAGAAGAATTATCATTTGACTTTTAAAAGTTAAGCTTAAATATTAGTTCAATACTTAAATGCAGTGATCAATTTTAAGTTCTTCTGTAGTTTAATGTTGCCTATCGTATCTACTCCTCCTTACCTGTCATGATGAACGCCCAATCAAGGGTACTCCACTGGAGTTTGTTTAGATGCCACCCGATAGGGTGACTTTTAAGCTAGTTAATAATAATGAATAAAATGAAAAATAAGTAAGATATTAAAAAATATAAATTAATAATCAATAAAATAACATCACATTTCATAAATTATTGAGTTACCCCTATCATATCATTTCATTAATACCCCAGTTATTAAATTTTTAAATTAATGTAAGAAAATTTTATATTATTTTAAATTTTATTATTTTTTCAGAAAGCATTTTCAAACATAAGGCTATAACTCTAAAGTAACTAAAATTCAATAAAATATAAGATAATTGCTGGAAATATGTTAATTTAAAAAAAATTACTAGTTAGTTAAAAGCCAAAAAATAAGCGTTCACTTAGATTTTGTAAATTTATGTCAATTTTGGCCAATCTTAGCTGTAAACTCGTTAGGCTGTTAAAAACAAAACCCCTTGGTTAAAAAATGCTTACTACGTTTTTTTTTTAATGCTCAAGTAAGTTATATTTGTTTCAAATCAGATTAATTTAACTATAAATTTGCTAATTTTCCTCAAATAACGTGTCACAAATATATATTTTATTTTGGGGAGATTTTTAAAACCGAGAATTAAATTTTGTTTACAAATATATCAGGATGGCCAAATTTAAATGAGTTTTTGAAAGCGACTGAAAAGTTGATATTCCACTCAATATAATTTCTGTTTGAAATAAATACACCAGGGTATTTTGCTTACTGGAAATAATTGTTTAGCTTTCAATTAAAGATAAAAAGAAAGCTTTTTCATTTATAAAAATTCATTTTATTTTTAAACCAAGGTATCGAAATTGAGTGACAGTACCTAACCGAGTAACAAAACTGCAGAGAGCCATGATCATCAAATTTTTAGTTTTAAATTTTAAATTAAAAGGTAAGAAAATGCCCACCCAAGTTGGAAAACTAGCATAGCGAAAAATCCCACAATTTGTTTTTGGCTTGTGTTGCATTTAAATTTATTAAATAAAGTAGATAAATTTTTTTTTTTTTTTAAAAGTTTATAAAAAAAAAAAAAATTTAATAATGTCGTAAACAAACTCAAAACTCCCGCCAAATCATATCAATTCTAAACCTTCGAAAATCATTTTAAAGCGTAGAGACTTGTTATTTATTAACACAAATAAATGATAATTATCTACGATTATGATAAACTTGTTTTATTTTTAATTGTCATTTTTTTTTTTCTTTTTGGCTTTCATCCACGTTAGAACCGACCATCATCAGGCAGCTGCCGGGACCATGTGTTTGCTACACGTGTGTGTGTTATGCAGTTAGTATAGAGAAAGGAAGGGGGGGAGAAGATATCGGCGGAAGCCGTCGTTTGCCGACAGGGGGCGTTGTGGGTAATGGCGCTTATTCGAAGCTAGATGCAAGTGTACCTAACCGACATGATCCCGCACTGACTATGTGTTTTAAAACAGACGTGGGCCTCGGGTAAGATTTTTATATTTTCAAAACAGCATCCACCATCGATAACCTTTCTTTCAACGGTTGTAGATGATTTGCAAACAGCGACATTATATTAAAAATGAATCTTTTTTTTTTTTTTAATGCATATCCCAACAATAAAGATGTTTTTCTTTTTAGACTTCCTCTCTCCCAGTTTGACTGTACTAATAAAAATTTAATTTTTTATATTTAAAAGTTCTTGTCTTGCCTTCTTTTATCGTTACGTGTAGATATTATTCTTACATTGTATATTTTTTTAAACAGTCTTCTAATTGCAATATTAATACTTTCTTAAGTAGATATCAACTAAAAATCCTAAAGTGTAACGCTTTTTCAATGGGGACATGATTGCCTTTTTAGCCTAAATTCAAATTCTGTTTTTTTTTTTTTAATGACCTTAAAACTTAATAACTTCTTTTATTGCAGTGTCTAAATTTATAAAAAAAACAAACAATTATTTACTTGTTTAGAAGAAATAATAAATAATATATTTTATTTTCTTATAAAGAGAGAAATACCCCGGGTAAATTAAGTCTCCAATCGAACTTCGCTTGTCTTCCTTTATGTTTAAAATTTTACGCGCTATTTTCACTCTAAAAAGGAACAAGTTATGATTTTTAAAAAAATACTTTAATTTGCAATTTTTACTTATTATTTTTTAAAAAATCTTATTTTATACTGTTAGGGTGAAATAATTAAAAAAAAATTTCCCATGTGATTTTTTTTCTTTAAATGAACATAAAAAGTAAAAACTTAACGTTTTATTTGAAACTATTTTAAAAGAACGATTATTTTGCTATTTAAAATAAATATTTAAAATAAAATATTTTGAATTTATCTAAAGAAATATATTTAAAAAAAAATATCTTGATATATTTATTTTGTGTTTGGTTTCGTAATTCGATCAGCAAACTTTTTTTTCCCCAAAATATTGACTTATTTCAAAATTTAGTTGGCGGTAATTCTTGTATTTTTTTTTTTTTTTTTTTTTTTTAATTAGCTTTAATTTATTTTTTACTTACATACAAACTACAAAGGTTTATTTTATCTACTTTATAGATTTCACTTTGATAGGTTTAAATAAAAACGACTTAATGGGTCAGCTTAATTTCTCTTTTCTTTTTACTATAATTATAAAATAAATTATATTTATTGATCTGCAAGTGCTTCATTACTTGTTTTTCTTTTCTGTATTCGAAAACTTTCTAAAATAAAAAAAATGCTTCGTCTTTAATTAATAATTAAGTTATTTTTGTTTGAAAGCTTATTCAATTTCTTTGTCATGATCTCAAAACGTTGACTATAGCAACGGAATTATTATACCTGTTTAATTTTCTTTTCTTTTTTTTTTACTCCTCTTCTCCAAATAATAATATAAAAATACCCTAAACTTCTATTCTTAATTAACTGCTTAATGTTTTATTTAAAAGATAAGAAACCTCATTCAAACGAGACGGACGTACATATACAAAAATACAATGTACTTACTTAAATTTAGGGCTTTATAGCAGTAGTACTAAGTAACTAAAATCAATCGTTGTTACAATTTGAACCGAATGTAATTTTTTTTATGTCTATTACCAATTTAATTGTAATATACAATAATTACATCTATTGTTCCTGATGTTGATCGATTTTTATATCAATGGATATATAGATTTTTTTTTCTATCGATGGCCTGCATTTCATTCGGTTAACTACACGTGAATTATGGTTTGTTACTTAAAATAGTAATTAAATAAGTCTTTTATTTTTACTTTTTTAAATTTTTTTTAGTTTGATTAATTATCCGAAAAGGACTTTTTTTTTTTTCCGTAATGATAAATTAAAAAGGTATGGTTGGCCTAGTTTTGGGACTCCCCCTCCCGTAGATGTCGATGTGCCAGAAATTGACATCACTTATGTTTTTTTTTTTTTAAATCATGTATGTCTTTCTGTCTCTGCGCTCGTAGAATGCTGCAAAAGAACAGTCTTGTGTGATTCTTCTTGTATTCGTTTTTTTTTTTTTTTAATTGTCGATTTCTCCTGAGCTTCCATAAAAAAATAATTTCGTACTTGACATTTTTTTTTTAATTCATTTATTTGATACTTGTAAAAAAAAATTTTTTTTTTTTAATTTAATAATTTAAAAAAATAATTTTTTCCTAGTTCTGTTTAAGTTTGCATTTATTCTATATTTTATATCGGTATTAATTATAGTTAAAAAAAAAAAAATCATTTGACTGCATAATTCTTATAGAGTTAGTTCTCCAAGTCTTACCTATTTAAAAAAAAAAAAAAAAAAAATTAGTCTTGGTGTGAAGTAGACTGTTTTTAAAACCAAACCTGTTTCACAAAGAGTTTAGTCACGTGACTTTATATTGCAATTTGGACTGAACAAAATAGTTTATGCTGGCATTTAAAAAATATATATTTTCGGCCTTTAAAAAAAAAATAATTAAAGACTCTTTCCAATAATTTTTATAATATTCATTTATTTATTTTAGCAAACAATTTTATTTAATTTTTTTTTTTTTTACCTGCCTAAATTTAAAAAAAAATAAAATCACATTTAAAAAAAAAAAATCCCGTCAAGTATCGATAAAATAAAGATGTGAAATTTATTATTGACTAAAACGATAACTAATTTATATTATTATTATTAGTCGTACCAGTTGACGGTGTGGAGACACGCGGTTAAAAAAAAAAAAAATTGCCGTTCTTGATTTTAAATTTAATTTTAACTCTTCTGTCTCCCACAAAAAAAAAATTGTTTGTAAATAAATGTAAAAAAAAACAAAAAAAAACAATTTCTAGTTACAAACATTCAAAATTATTAAAATCAATAATAAATTTTAAAAGTAAAAACTATTTATTTGGTTGGCTATTGGTAGCTTTTGAATGCACAATAACGTTAGTCTAATTTATTTTAATGTCTACATAAGTATTTTTCGCAATTATCTTCCAGACGAATATAACTGTCCATTACGCATTAAATAATACTATTTGCTAAATAATATTGTTTTTTTATGATATTTAATACATTTTTCGTTTTCTCTGATCACTTTAAAACAAGTGGTGTGGAGGCCGCCATCTTGGGTTGGAGAAGGAGGCCTTGTGTGTGTATATGTATGTATGTATGTGTGTGTGTGTGTGTGTATGTATATATATATATATATATATATATATAAGCACATTTTGCACATATTTGGTATTAATAATTTTTAAGGAACGAACTTTTAAAGTCAGGAAAAGTTTTATATAGCGGATTTATTACACAGGTTTTTTTTTTTTATCTGTTCAAATTTTTCAATTCTAACATTATTTGTTATTTGTTTGTACATTTTCCTTAATTAATTTTTCTCAATTTTAACAAGTCTCATATTGAGAAAGCATCTTTTTAATTTTTTGTCTTAAAAAAATCTCAAACTGATTGACTTAGTAATTTGAATAAAAAAGTGGAAATGCATGTAACTAAAGACGTGAAAATGTAACTTTTTTATTATTTAGAAAAACCTAATGGAAACTAGAAGAGCTTTATAATAATTTTATCGTAAAGCGTACTAAATAATCATTATTTAATAATGCATATGCGGAACTCGTGCAAAGCTGTTGCAGTTATTTGCTAATTTGCTGGCTTTGAATATGAGACTGGGTAAAAAGTTTTTGTATAGAATTCTTTTCATTACTTTTTAGTTGCTTTTAGTCTAGAGGAAAAAAATCTTTTTTTTTTTGTAATTTTTAAATTATATAAACTTTTATTAAAGTAATTGAAAAAAAAATTTTGTTTTAAATCTCTAAGCATTGATTTCCAATATCTTATTGGAATTATTTCTCCGTATTTAAAATAGAGAAATAATTAATTTACGTTAAAAATGTTCAGTTCAGTCACTTTCATTTTCTTTCAAGTTTTATTTTCTTTCTTAGTTTTTAAAATTTAAATTGAATCTTTCTGCAACTTTATGTAGGATCCACTTTCTAAGTTTTTTTTTTTTTTTTTTTTTTAGACATCTAAGGTGCGCTTTTGTTTTTAAGGCATTGATCTTCTTCTTCATACTTGATTTCAACCTGAACTTACAAGTGTGCACTTCATGTCTATCAATATTTCCTTTAAAACATTTAAAACCTTATTTGGTTACTACGAATTAAAACTATTCCAATCAACTAACTAGATTATTACTTTTTATGCTAGTTTCCTTATTTAAAAAAATTCAATATAGAAACAAATGTCTTTCCACCATATTGTCCCGATCTTCGTAAGCAGTTAAAAAAAAGAGCCCCCTTTTTTGCTTATATATATTTATGAAAATATAATGATCGGTTCGTCGACGATCCGTTCTTCATTAAAAACAAAGATATCTACACAAGACACTCTCCCCGTCGACAGAGTTGTAAATGCTCACGTAAGAAGACCGTTTATTGAGTGGGAACGTGACCCATGTAAATATCGGTGTGTCGAAATTCGTTATTCATATTGTCTTCTTGCATTTCGTGACTAGAGAATGAGGAACAGCGCACACGTGTACGTGTACGTGTGTACTGTTAAGTCGCCGAGTATAACGGCAGTTCATTTGTACTAACTTAGCTGGGAAAAGGCTACATGGAATTTCTTTTCGTCAGTAATTTTTCTTCAATTTAGAAGTTTTTTTTTCAATCAGTCTGTTAAAGTTAGTTGTTGAACCATTGGCAGTATCTCCTCATTTTTTTCGTAATAATACTTACAGTGTCCCGTAACAGATGTTACATTTCCTCTGCAAACTGTATGTACAAATGTAACAATTATTATGGGACAGGTAGTAAGTTACTTGAATTTCATTTGATTTATTCAAACATTTTGTCTTTATTTTAAATAACATTTGTCATTAAATTTTTATTTTTTTTTTATTCTAAGAAGTGGGTATGACAAAGTTATTCAGCATCCCTCATAATGTACTTTCAATGAGATATTAGTAAGAAAACTTTCTACCAAGTATAGTATAGGTACTTGACCATTGTTTGAAATCCACATTGAAGACCTGCTATTTTTGTTTTTCTGACTATTTAGTATGGTGTTGTACACTGTAGGCCAAAAGTTTGGAGCAAAGCCTCTGGATTTCAAAGATGTATCTAATGATTAAAGGATTGCCTGCTCTTTTCAAACTTAATTTACTAGATCACTTCCAATGAGAGGCTTTTATCAGATATTCATTAATAATAACAAAATTAGCCCATTACTGTATGAAGTTCCCTTAAAATTTCAGCTGCTTTTGTTTAATCTACCTTGCTGTAATCTTGAGGCTGGCAGATTTTAGGTAACTCTCTCTAAAAAAAAACAGGATGCCATGCACTAGTGGGGTTAAATAGTTTCACTGTTGTCACTTAGTAGGAATTAATTAAACCAAAGGAGGTATGAAACTTATTAATTATTACATTTCGTGGGTATCCCCATAACCTTCGGTCTATAGTGTATATCTGTCTCTTATCTATATATCTATTCTGTGTGTGTGTATATGTATATATATATATATATATATATATAATATATATATATATATATATATACACACACACAGTGTATATTTGGGAAGCAACCTTTCTTTTATGCATGTTTCATTAAATGTGTCAGATAAGGAAAAAATTTTTTTTTAAGCTTTTCTAATGTTCTTACTGTTTCCAATTTGGAAGGATTGCGGAAATGCAAAATAATTGTGGGGAAATTTCTGTACTCTCTTAGTCCTTACGTTAAGAAAACGGTATGAACCTGAGAAAAACTAAGGAAATTTTTCTTGTTGGTTTCATTCAATGAAACCTGTAGGTGTGTATTTTCTTAAATCCCCTCCCCTGTAAAAAAAAGAGAATGCTATTAAAAAATAAGTTACATTATGAGTCAAGGTAAATATCTACAGAATTTAAAAAGCTTAACTAAATTTAAATGATAGCTTTATATATATACATTATGAGATAAATGCTTTTTTTTTCTCACTTCGTGCCACTATAGCTTGTGTAATAGAGTAAAAATAAATGTCTTATATATATATATATATATATATCAGGTTGTACAATAGTTTTAAAATATTTTATAGCATAAATTTATTATCAGTCTTTTTGTTCTTCATGACGTATTCTTGTTCGTTGGGTGCAGTTTCTTGTTAAGGGCACAATGGTACATTTAATGAATGAATGAAAACAAATCAACTACACGTACAACCTTTCACATATGCACTTTTATTACTGCTGCTATTGTTGCTTATATTAAATGTGTTCATTTTATTGATTAGGCTGACCTAATTGATCAGCCTAATATGGATGATATTGATACTATAAAAACGGCATTCATCTTATGCACGTGTGTGTTTACATATTTGTTCATCAGGGAAGATCACATCATTGTCGGTCTAATGCCAACTTTGTGAACGTCCTTCCTGGCAGCCCTACAGGGTAGATGTCAGTTTTGCGATATCATATGCTGGGCTGGAGAGACACATGCGAGTGCACTAGAAAACATGCAAACCATTCTGGGGATTAGGCGAGCAAGTTTGTTTTGCAGATCATTCCTACTGTAATAACTTTGATTCTCGCTAGATACTCTACACTTGCAGCCTTGCACTGGATTAAGGTCTTAATTTCAACAATTTCAAGTCTAGGGGGCAATACGCTCAATTGTTTAAAGGTGCTGGAAAAATAGTTGTCTCTTTGGACTGCTCCAGAAAGTACCTGACTCCAACAGCCATGCTCTATCTTTACAAGAGTCAGTTTTTGTTTGTTTGTTTTCTTACTAATGTTCAGTGCCCAAGAGCCACTGAATATAGAGGTTTTCTGTGTGGTGTATTGGCATAAGGAAGGGCAAGAAGTAAAGTTCTTTGAGTTGGGCAAGAATGGTAATACTAACTCTATACTCAATGAATCAAGTCTTTATTAGTGAATAACATTTACAAGTTCAGTTGGAGATGTTAAAAATCTAGTGTAGGGTCCCAATCTTAAACAGGAAACAAGGGATAAACCGCTAATCCTGTTCAAAAGACTGGAGAGGAGTGTTTATTGGATGATAAGTGAAACTAGTATTGTTGCCATATTTGGGCTGGAGCTTTTTAGCTTTTAGAGTTGAAAAGGGATTTATGCAGCCTTGTGTGGTGTGGAATTTTCCATTCTCAAGCCACTTTTCCACAGTGGATATTTCACACCCTATTGCTATTTCCATGGAAAAGGTTCTCACTAGATTCCTTTCATATTCCATTGGTAAGGAGGAAGTTCCATTCGGACAGTTTCTTCTCAAGAAGTGATGCTTTTTCTGAACAGACTCCCACGTTGATGCATCCCCAAATACTACAATTTTAACCTCCTTTATGTCTCTGGTCAGTTGTTATCTAGCTGCCATATCCCCATAATCTCCACTCTCTATATCCTCATATCACACACCTTGTTCAGTAATTCTCTACTTTAAGTGGCTCTTGGGTGAACTTTAGTTTAAAAAAACAAAAAAACAACAATCTGACTTTGGGATTTGATATTGGTTGTTGCTAATCCCCCCCCCCCAAAAAAAAACTGAGTAACTAATACTAATTTCTGATTTGTATTTCTTTCATTGTCATTTCGCTTGCTTAATAATGGGTATTTGGAAAGTGAAATTAAAATGAAGAAAATACTGGTAAAAAATTAACGATTTGCAATGCTGCATTTGATAATAATAAAATTCCTGATAATATTACTACTAATACTAGTGGAAATGAAGGAATTGAAATGAAGATGAAAGAAATACAAGTGAAAAATGAATAAGAAATAAAGCAATTGAAATGAAGATGAAAGAAATACAAGTGAAAAATGAATAAGAACTGACAAGTCTTCATCTAATAATAATAATAATAATAATATTCAGTATTACTACTAGTGGAAATAAAGCAATTGAAATGAAATAAGATCTTAATATTCAAAGTGCATAATTTGGAAATTTTATATAAATATACTCTTTTTTTAATTTTTTTAATTTTTTTAAACTTTATTGGTGTCTCATAATGTATCTAGTATTTGGATTGGGATTTAGCAAGCAACATAAGTAATGAATATATGTTTTTAAAGATATCTTTGCATCATAATATTGGTCTACCAGATTATATATTTGCACAAATAAGCTTTTATTTATTTATTTATTTTTTTTTTCAATCTGTGTAGATTTTTTGTACAAAATTTAATTTTTCTTCTCTCTTACTCAATTTATGAATTGAAAGCCTGTCAGTGTTTTGCTGAGAACCTTTAAATATTTGATAAATGATATATTTTCGTCTTATGTCAGCTTATATTAAGGCGTTTGATTGCGGTCCATGGTTGAGAAATGCCAAAATGTACAAGTTACCCTGATAATGTTACAGCATTTTTTTCCTTCTCCCCCAGGCATTGCAATAGTGAAAATCAAATATAAAGATAAGAATCTCTATCGATAGCATTATCATGAAACTGGTATATCAAATGAAAAATAAATACATTTCCAATTTTGAAAGAAAGACTAGTCTGTATGCTACCATTTTTACTGTGGCTGCAGTACATATGGTGCCCCTACAACCCTAATGGGTCACGGGATTTGCAATCGCGTTTAGATGTTAGTTAAATTTAGTAACAACTAAGGTATTGACACCAAGTCATTTTTCGGTAAAAGTCAGCTTGTTTAAATGTTTTCTCATGTTATTTTAGTGCTTAACTGGCTCTATTTTTGTTGTTTTTTTTTTGTTTTTTGTTTTTTCATATAACATTGAACGCAAATCAGGAAGAAAGGGATTGTCAGTGGTCAGGAATGAATGCAAGCCTTACTGACAGGTTATTTTATGCAAATTTTCAATGAAAAGAGAATTTCCTTATAGAATTGATTAATCTCTTGTCAATGTACACTCTTTGTTTTGTAAAATTGAGATACTTGCTTCAATTTTGAATTTTATTTTATTTTTGTCATTAAAAAAGAAAATAACTCGATTTCAGATTAGTATCCTTATAATTTTTTCTTTTAACCATGCAATTTTTTTTTTCTTCCTCAGGTGTATGTTAATATAAGCTTCTATAAATGTTGAACAAAATATTTTTATATCTCTTGGAACAAATATATTTTCTCTTTTTATTGAAAGATAAAAATGTTTTCAGAACACATGGAAATACTCATTGCTCACTTTTTTTGTGTGTGTGTGTGTGTGTGTGTGTGTGTGTGTGTGTGTGTGTGTGTGTATATATATATATATATACACACACACACTCTTCACAGCAGTATCTATCCTTTTTCGCTATTCAATTCCCTTTTCTTTCTTATCTGTTAACCTCCACTTATTTAATTTTATAAAGTTTCGAGGAATTCATTTTCATATGGCTAAATATTTATATTAGTTATATGCAGAAGTCCTTGGAGAATTTAAATCATAATTTTAAAAAAATTTTTTTTTTTGTAAAACAGGGCCCCATTTACCCAAAAATCTGTTTTCAATTGTAAAATAAAACTAAGACATTATTTGATTAGAAAAGCTTTTGTTTTATGAATAAAGTATTTTATAGACACTATTGTCTTAAGGAAAACGTTTTTCTTTCCTTTTTCTTTTTTTTCTTCCAATGAATAATGAATTTTGACAAATTTTTAAACAATTTTAATTCAAATAATTTATAAAGTTTTAAATCTTTTAAGATTCTCTATTAATTTGTATCAGTTATGTGATATTGTTCTTAAGTAAAAACTATTTACTAATCATAAATGGAAAAGCTTACAATTTAATTTAATAATTTTGTGTGTATAAGCATGCCAACTTTTGTAAATACGAACATCTATACAGAACATTATCAGAAAATCAGAGTGGTAACTATAGTAATTTTAAAGACAAAGTACCTAAAATTCAATAAAACAGATTATCGGCAATATTTGCCAAAATTTTTAAGATTATTCTGTAGTTAAAAAAATTAAAAGAAGCACTCCTGTTATATTCAAGTAATCTTTACTGATATGTCCCCCATAGAAAAAATTAAATTTCAGGCTGTCAATCTGTCAAAGGAGATCTCAACATGTAATAAAAACATCTACCTTTGTGTTAAAAAATGTATTTCTGTGATATTTTAAACTAAAATGTTTTAAATCAGCTAGTATTCCTGAAATAAATTCTCTGGAGAGTGTATTTTATTTTTGAAAGAGTTTTTACTAAAGAGAACTACATTGTGATGACAGATGGCTAAAAATGGCGATTTCAAAATAATAAAAAAAAAAAATTTTCATTCAGTTTAAATTAATTTTGATATACAGCAAAGTATTTTCTTTTATTGGAAATATTAAATTTAATCTATTACCTTGAAATTAAAATAAAAGCTTCAAGAAAGATTTCATTTTTAAAAATTAATTTTAAACCGTAGTTATGTTTCTTGGGAGATACTTATCTCTCTCTCTCTTTCATTATATATATATATATATATATATATATATATATATATATATATATATATATATATATATATATATGTGTGTGTGAGAGAGATGTTGATAGGTGTGTGTCCCTGACATACAAAACTCTTAAAGGACACAGTAAGTTTCCCATGAAAAATGATACATTATACAATACCAACCCATAACCGTTATGACATAGTAAAAGGAATTTGTTATTGGTCAACACTAAGTAAACAACACCAATTTAATTTAAAATGTAACAGAAATTTACAGAAATAATATATTAGAGCAATATATTCTTTCTGTAACCTAATGCAAATCATTTGTCAAATAAACTAAGATATTGATTGTAATTAGGACATACTTATTTATTTTTTAAAAAATATTTTGCATTTTTATTGTTAGATACATTTTGAAACTATGAGTGCAAAACGTTTTAACTAACAAGTGCAAACATTTTTGTATTTAACATTCAGTTCAGGAATAAATTTTCCCTGGTGGGTTGGGACAGACTAGTGGCTACTATGTTAAATAATAAACACTGCATTAATCCTTTGATGTTCTAACAAATACATTTTACTAGTTCTTTCTTTCACTTTTTCCTTTTCATTGGGTGGCAAGATGTGTGGGTGGCATGAAATAGACATCAAAGTACCTCACCAGACACTTTCTTGGTTGTGTGTTTTTTGTTTGTTTTTTTTTTTTAATTTTAACCTTTATCACAGTATGTGACTTCATTTGCTGTACAAAAAGTTTATCCTGCCACTGATGGTGACTCTGATACCTGAATTGGAATTTCATAGTTGTGTTGTCATATCCTGCTATGGAAACAGAAAACAAGTTTGAGTGAAATTAACAATAAGAAATTGAAAGAATGCAGTGGAAAGGGAAGTAATAATAATAATGCAACTTGCTAAAGGTTAATCAGCAAAAGGAAGGAAACTTTATGCAGTAATAGGTTAATTTTGTTATCAGTGAATATATGATAAAACCCTTTGATAATGCAGAGTGCTAGAGGTTTGTCATATAAGAAAATGAGTAACTACTGACACCGAGGTTCAAGCATGAAACTCTGGTCTTATGAATGTATGCTTTCTGCCAGATGTATAAATTGCGGTGTTGGGCTACTGACTGGAGTTGATTATTGAGTGGAATCATTCAGTCGAATTAGGGTTGTGCGTTGATGATTTGGGTTTTGATTTAGGATTTACTAGATGTTAAGTCAAGACGCGCAAGGTATTCACTGAAATGGTTAATTATTTTTAGTCGACTTTTAGTTCTTTGTTCTTGCTAAGTATTTATTTGCAGTTATAATTAAATACTGTTTTATTTATCATTGAAGTCTCTAGTTATGCTTAATCATTAACAGCTGCTGTACGTCACAAAATGGTTAAAAAAAAAACAACTTTCGTTCGGTCAATTTAAAAAAGTGATAATTCTCAAAAGATATAGTTTCATAAATGAATTGGGATTAAGTGTAAATAATATTTTTGTATTGAATTTATTGATTTAATAAAAAAAAACGATGTTACTTTGTCAATTTAAGTAATTTGTCTTGATTAAAATTGTTTTTTTTTTTTTCTTTCTTTCTTTGGGCGATGCTAAAAAGGAAAACTTTGTAACCCTGCAGTTTTACTTGGGATCCATTGATCTCCCCTACCCCCCGTGGGGGGGGGGGGCAGCCGGATCACCACCTGTAGATCCTGGTGATCTACTACATTAAAAATCTTACACACATGCACATACAGGGTGTGATGGATAAATTATCATGTAAATTATGCAAAAATGAAAATAACGGCAACATTTCATTTTAACAGATATATTTACCAAAATTACACAAAAAATCTCTTGAAATACTAGAGAGTAAATTTATTCAATAAAATCACCATTAGCTTCAACCATGACCTCAGAATCTCCTGCAACTCTTCTGGATGTTCTCCTTGTTTTAGTTGGTAAATGGTGCCATAATCCTTGCCTTCAATTCATCTTTGATGTTACAAGGAGTTTTGTTGGTCTCTTGCTCAACTGTGCCCCACACATAATAATCAAGGGTTTGCAGTTTGGCCAGATGTATGTGGTTGCAAAAATTGTCTGACAGCCATGACTGGGTTTGCCTGCTTGTGTGGCAATGTGCTGAGTCCTGTTGCCAGACATAATATCTTCCAGCAGCCATCCTCATGACCCAGGGCAGCACTACCTCCTCAAAGGACTTAATGTAGGCCTCTATGTTGAGTTGGAGGCCCTCACCAACAAATTCAGGAGTTCTTAACAGAATGATCAGTTTTCCAAGCTGCCATAATCATAACCACCATTAGACTCGTCCAGCTCTTTTCCGAATCCTCTGCAATTTCTCAGATTGACACCAAAACACTCTGAAATGTTTGTATTGGAGCTTTTGGTGGAGTGAATTACGTCATGGGGCTCTTTCTTTCTCACAGGCGGTGCCCAACTGACCCTCCTATACAGTGCAGTCAACAATTTACCCATCACACCATATATATATATATATATATATATATATATATATATATATATATATATATAAATATATATAAATAAAATAATTTATCTAATCATAAGAGTGTTAATCTGAAGCAATGCAATTTAGTTATGTCACTTTTCTTTTTTAATGATTTAAAAATTGAGACAAGAGTATCAGTTTTCCAGATGCAAGACAGTACAAAAAATCTGTTGCTATTTTTTCTTTTATTTTCCTTATCCATGTGATGAAAACCTGTTTAAATTTTGGGGAATCTCATGGGACAGACAGAAATGGATGATCAAAAGGAACAAGACTTTTATATTTGTTTGAAATGATTTCCTTGATGCCTGATTTGACAAAAGGGTCAGACTTTTTATAAGCTCTTTTTATTCCTTTTGCAGTTTCTTGAATTGACATTGGGGGAAGATTGGATTACATTAAGAGGGGAAGGGACAATGGAACCAGTAACTTGTATAGCTGAACTATGAAAGTAAGTTTCTATATTTTTTTTTTTTTTTTTTTAATACAGTTTTATTTAAGCCAGTGTCTCCGTATGATTTTGGCAATTGTACTCTCCTGCCGTTTTTTAGTGCATGTTCAAGATGATGCAGCCATGAAGTTGGGGTTCACAACTGGAGGTGGGCATTTGGAGACCTAATTGCGACTAAATAACAATTACATACAGCATTTTTAGTAAGGAACTTGTTTTTAATATCTAGTAATTAGGTAATCAGCAACTATACCTATTATTTGAAATCACCTTACAACTATAACAAGCCTGTTCAACTGTCGAACTCTCTGCCTTGAGCAGAGAGGAATCTGGATGAGGTTTTGCCGAAGGGCAAAGTTTCATCTGGGGAGGTAGACAGGCCCTGAACCCGTTTATGCGGTTTCTAAGGGAATATTTTTGGCCAAGCCTATGGGCACAGAAAACCCACAGTAAACTCAGCCTTGTGCCACATACATCCTTGGTGGTGGTGGTGGTGGGGGGGCTGTTAAATATTAACAGTCATTGGCTTATTTCCATAAATGCAAATGTACAAAGAAAGAACAAACCTAATTTTCTCTACTAAATGCACCAAAAAGTCACTTTATTCACCACAAATTAGTAAGTTTTTAATGATATTGCAAAAATAATCAGGTTGTTTATACTAATTAAAAGCATAGAAAGTATATTTGTATAATACAATCAGAAAGCAAGTTCAGCATTTTAAAAAATCATGTATCAACAAAGTCTGAAAATACTTGCAAAAAAGAAAGAAAAGTCAATGAATTTCAAACAAAAATTTTGATCATTTTTGTAAATTTGTGATTTTTGTCACATCTGTAGGTGGCTGCCTTTGTTTTGCAGAAGATGAAGAAAATAATTATTTCACTATGATAATAGATATTAACAGTATACTTAGTTTTAATAATAATTAAAATCAATTAACATTAACAGGAGCACAGAATTAACAGGATAATTTGGTAAGTTCACCAGTTATATATAAAATAAAAATTACCTGGTAGATATTCTAGGCATTATCTTGTGCTTGTTGTATTTCAAATTAAACCTTTTATTCCATCCATGGAAGTAGACTATTCTTATTGATGTCTCTGCTAGGGGATCATCTTTGTTCATTACTTTGATGCTGCTTTTACTTATTCTGCTGAACCAATGTGCATGGATTCTATATTGTCAATTGAATAAAGGGTTTAGCTTGAATTTCTGACACTTGTTAAATACAAGCCTGAAAATGTTTGGTGAGTATTAATGGCTAAGTCATTGTGATTATAACCGCCAAGATGAGGGTTCTAGTTTGAATAAGTCTAGTTACAATTACTGATTCCAGAAATGTTTTTTTTTTCTTGAATTTTAGAGATGAAATGTTCCTGTTAATCCATTGAATAATTACTGCTTGTTTTTCCTCATCTTTGTTTTTTATCACAGTTGTTCAGTGAATGTACTCTTTAGCATCCTTCATCTGGCAGGGCTAGATGAGGAATTTGGCACTGATTAAACTTTAATAAAAAAACTGTCAAAAGGACTGTTATTCTCTTGAATAACTGTATAGACTTTTGACTTAATCAGCATTGTTTATTTATAGGTTATAAAAATGGGAACCAAGTACAATGTGATACGTATTTACCATTTTATAAAGAAATAAATTTGAAAACAGAATTTTTATTCAAAAATTTATAAGCAATTACATAATTATGAAAATCTAGTAAACCAACTGGCATGCAATATTTATTATTTACCATTTTATAAATAACTATGAAAACAAGATTTTATTCAAGTTAATAAATGAATATGATTGAACATCTTTGTTGTCAGTTCTCAAGTATGAAGAAAATGTATAAATTCATTTTCATATGTTTAGATTTTATTAAAATTCTAATTGTCACTGAAGGAGTCAAAGGTATATACAGCAAAAGTGATGACAAGAGGAGAATCATCCTTTTGAAACCACTGTTATACATTGCCAAAAATTTGATCTGCAGATATAGTCTTCCCATTTTTATACTTGTCCAATATCTTTCCTAAGGAATTTCAGAATTTATCAGTCAATTCTTGCTTATGGTGCCAATCTGCCTCTTTGCTGTGAGCTGCATCTAAGAAAGCTCTCCATTTGACGTTCGTGGAAGGCTGCTGAATGCAGCTCACATTTGAAGAAGTCTAGAGGGCAACAGTGATTGAAACATCATCTGATAAAGATAGTGAACATGACAAAACTAGTCAAAATGAATTAGTAGATAATTGTTACCGGTTTAAATTTGGACAATCTATTTCATTTTGTTGGACACAGTTCCAACATCTTGGAGAGAGAAAAAACATGTCTGTGTGCATTGCTGAATGAATCTCAGATTCAGATACTTTCTTTTTGGTAATTTTCTAGGCATAGCTTAGATGTGGCACAAGACGGAAAGTATGGGGCACCCAGTGAGAATCAAACTCACAACTTGGTTGTAATTGTTCTAGTGAGACAAGCTTGTTAACCATTGCATTGCATCAAGTTGCTCAGATGTTTTATGATAATTTAGATTCTAAAACAGTGTAGAACTACTAAGAAATGTCAATCCTTCTATACGGCAGTGAATGCTAGATAGTTTATCTGCAGATAGTTTCTTCTCATCTGCAGATAGTTTCTTCTCATCTGCAGATAGTTTCTTCTCATCTGCAGATAGTTTCTTCTCATCTGCAGATAGTTTCTTCTCATCTGCAGATAGTTTCTTCTCATCTGCAGATAGTTTCTTCTCATCTGCAGATAGTTTCTTCTCATCTGCAGATAGTTTCTTCTCATCTGCAGATAGTTTCTTCTCATCTGCAGATAGTTTCTTCTCATCTGCAGATAGTTTCTTCTCATCTGCAGATAGTTTCTTCTCATCTGCAGATAGTTTCTTCTCATCTGCAGATAGTTTCTTCTCATCTGCAGATAGTTTCTTTAATGATGTGGACTTGAAAAACATGTTAAAAATATTAAAACTTTTGTAGAATTCTATAATTTTAGGTCTAACAGTGTTTATGATCTTATTTCCTGCAGAGTTCATAATAACCATTGGTATTGTCTGCCATTTCACATTACTAAAAATTAGCCGAGAAAAAAAATGTTTTGGGCTTACAGCCACTGCACATTAAAACAGCAGTTGCTGTACGATCACCAAAATTAAGCAGCATCAAAAATAAGAACATTCAATGGTACCCATTGATACACTTTTTGATTTTAGTACAAAAGGAATATCCCACATTTAACTAAAAAGACTTCATCAGTTTGCAATTCTCTACTTCTTATTTATGTGAATTAGGTTCCTTAACCCTAAATAACATCAAAAATAAGAAGCGAGAAAGACTATGCTCAACTGAAGAAGAAATGAGGGTCTGTTTATCGATCATTCGACCAAACATTGAAGAAATCGCAAAAAAAAAAAAACTGGCATGGATTTCACATTAAATCAACTGCACAAATATTTGAATAGAAACATTGAAATAAAATAAGTTCATAATTATGTGTGTACATTTTAAAAATTTTGCTAAATGTACTGTGATATTTTTCATTTGCTCCTAGGTGTGCCATTGCTTAAAAAGGTTGAGAGAAACAGATTCAAATATATACATACACACACACATACATACATACATACACACACACACATGGGGGGGGTAGTAATGGTACAGCGTTAGTATTTGAATAAGTGTTAAACTTTTTTTTATCTCACTTTAGCTAAAAAGGCTTTATCAGTTTTATTTCAATTTTCTAATTCCTATTTATGTGAATTTGGCTTCTCAACCCTAAATAACATTAAAAAAAAAAGAATCAAGAAAGATTACGCTCAACTGAAGAAATGAGGTTCTGCTTATCGCACATTTGGCCAATGTTGAAGAAATGGCAAATAACATCAGGCATGTGTTTCACACTAAATAAGCTGCACAAATAGTTGGATAAAAACATTGAAATAAAGTTCATAGTTATGTGTTTTTAATTTATGGTTTTATATCCTAACATTTAAATATATACCCTTTAAAAATTTTGCTAAGTGTGCCGTGATATTTTCATTTGCTCTGAGGTGTGCCATTGCTCAAAAAGATTGAGAAACACTGCTTTAGAGAGTGATAGAAACTTTTTATGCGGACAGGATTATGATGTATTTCCAAAAATTAGGCTTCAGTGGACCAAAATTAAGATGAGTTTTTTTTTTTTTTGTGCCCCCCCCCCCCCTTTCCGGTCATATGTGCAGTTGCTTTAAAATCTGTATTGGTGTCATTTAAGATACCAATTTAGAAACTATACATAACCGGACATTGATTTTCCCAAATTGAAAGAAAAATCTCCTGTAGACCATACGCTCATGTTAGTACTGTTTGACCTCTTTAACCTGGCACTCTTGAGACCAGGGCACTGTCAGACCAAAAAAATATCACTCTTTAAAAACAGACTCTACATATGTTGCCTGTGTTATTATCAAAGGGGAAACAAAGCTTAAAACAGGAAATGAAACATTCATTAATGTTTGTTTAACAGCATATCAATCAACTCCTCCAGGTCAGATTGAAAGATTTGTCTTTCATTCTGACCTGAAGATGCCTAATTAATGAAGGTGAAACACGTTGTCAATAAAAAGGAATTCCACTTTGTCTGATTTCTCCATCTTTAGATGTTTAGAAGTGAATATTGATTTATTTTCCTCTTTCTTCCTCATTTTTCGCATTATCGAAATGGAAGACATTAAAATTGGTTGTTTTTATATATATTTTTGGTTATCATTATTATACACTGGTAACATTTCTTGTCTACTCCATATAAGATACTGCCAATTATCTGGTTCTGATTACAAAAGCCTGATGGATATTGATTTTGATGGGTCATTTGAGGTCAAATGTATATTAATTCAATTATGTATTTCTAATCCACGAATCCAGTATCACCAAATTAGCTCTTGATTTTGTCTCTTTCACAGGATTTCTCTGGTTTGTTTCCTTCATGTATTGATGACATGGAATTTTAATATTTGACTTATTGCTTCTTCATATAAAATCCCTTTATCTCTCTCTCTCTCTCCCTTTATCTCTCTCTCTCCCTTTATCTCTCTCTCCCTCCCTCCCTCTATCTCCCTTTATCTCTCTCTCTCTCTCCCTCCCTCTATCTCCCTCTGTCTCTCTCTAATAAATATATATATATAGTGTTTTTTCAGCATTAACCTCACTTTCAACATATTGCTTTATATGTAGGGTTGATGAGTCTTATTTCCCGGCTAACATGTTGATTCCTGTTGTTTAGCTTGACTCTTCTACTCATATTTAGTCATTTCATAAAATTTATGATTACCCAAGTTGAGTAATGTCAAGCCTGGTCAGTACCTAGATGGGTAACTGCTTGGAAATACCATGTGCTGTAAACTTGTGTAATGGACAACATCTTGGAATTGAAAATCGGAGTGCAACTTCCAGTTGGATTCGTTATTCAATTATGTGCAAATACCATTGGTAAAAGTACTTCCTTTTCCCCTAACTATGGGTTAATTATAATTAGTAGGACTCGTAACAGTAAATCATTATCTCCTCCCAAAATTCTTTCAATCTAAAAAGATTTTCTGGCTTTAAATAAATTACAAAGGGTTGATAAATCGTAAAAACAAATCAATCAAATCATACTCATTTTTAAAATTTACAATCGTTGAAGTTAAGCAACATTGAATCTGGTCAGTACCAAGATTGGTGACTGTTTGGGAATACCAGGTGTTGTAAGATTGGATGTGCAGCTGGTATAATAGATAATGGCTTGGAATTGAAAATCAGAGCCATGGTTGAATTCCAGTCAGGATCGTTATATTCAGTTATGTGCAAATACCTTTTGGGAAAGGCAGGAATCCACCTGTTTTCCTCCTAATTAATTATGACTCGTATCAGTAAATCATTATCTAAAAAAAATTCTGACAATTTATAAATACTTTCTGGCTTTAAATAACCTACAAAAGGTTAAGCTATAAAAATCAAATCGGTCATTTCCAAAATTATTTTCAGTCGAAGTTTGATTATCCAGATTAGGTGAATGGGTCATGTTTTGTTTAGGTAATTGATTATAAAAAGGGGGACCTATATTGAAGATATTAAAGAAATAAAGTCTGTTTAAAGGGTCTTTTTTTCCAGTAAGTCAATAGAATGTATAAAAGACATAGGATATTTATTTTTTTTAAAATTATTATAGATAAAATTCATATCATTTGTTATTTAAATAACAAAAATATAGAACTGAAAAAAAAAAACCTCGAAAAAATCAAGGAATCAGGACATAATTTGTGTTTAACACCCAGAGAGTCCACCTGTAATTTATACTGCAACTATACTAAGTAAACCTTAGTTACTAGTTTCTGGGACAGGGTGCATTATCTGGCATGATCATCAGTCAGCATACTCAAGCCTTCTGTCACGATGACTTATGACTTTGTGCTAGCACAACCATGAACAACTCCCAATCATCCACAAGTTTTGGGTCAACCTGTGGTGTGATTTTCAGGCACTTTCCAAAGGTGCCATATGCTGGGATTGCCTCACCTGGCTGATAATATCAAGAAGTTACTTTTGTGACAAATTGACCATGTTGAAATTAGAGTTGTCCTTCTCTTGCCTTGTATTTTACACTCTTGCCACTTGACCAAGCATGACAAACATATTCTTGTCTCATGAACAACATATTCTTGTTTCATGAACAACTTTGATACAGTTCCTTGACGATTATGCACATTATTGCAGCCTGATTTTGATAGGTATACAAGTTTTTTCAAATTGTTGCAGATGAACAGTTTACTTTAGCTCTTCATTCATACTGTTTCTGGATGTTAAACCTTCAGTACCACTTCATAATTTTTTTTCTTGTTCAAACATATATTAATTACTATCTCTATTCCATAAGTTATATTTAATGAACACAAACACAGGTACACATGTATTTTTTGGTATTCTTAACTTGAGAACTGTGGATTATCCTTTTTGCCAGACCCACAGAAGTCACATAATGATTCAGTAATATACCAATGACCCACAGATTATACATCATCCAGTAATAAAAACCTGTATTAAACTATTATTAAATTGGAGCTGCACCAACCATTTTATTTGTTTCTTCTTTTTTTTTTTTTGTTTCTTCTTTTTTTTTTTTTGTTTCTTCTTTTTTTTTTTGTTTCTTCTTTTCTTTTTTTTTGTTTCTTCTTTTTTTTTTTTTTGTTTCTTCTTTTTTTTTTTTTTTGTTTGTTTAGTCATTTATTCCAAGCAAGGCAATAAAGCCACTAAAATGTAAAATGTTACTGGGTAAAAGACTATAAGAAAAAGAAAAACATTATTAAAGAGAGAACAATAAAAACAGGAATTAAGTAGAAGAAAGATAATGGTTTGACATTGCATTTAAATTTTTTTTAAGATCAAGTGGACTGGAAAGTAAGCGAGAAGTACAAAAGAAACTGTTAGCATGCAGCTTGGTTACATATAGCCATTTCAGCTGTAAAATGAAACCTTACTGCCAATCTAGTACTGCACTAAATTTGTAAAGTCATGGTGCCAAAAAGGGAAAAAGCTCATCAGAACAATTACTATGAAAATATTTTACTACATTATGTAGCTACACTCGTGTAATCAATGAAGTGTCCATGCATCACATATGATACTGCCTGTTATCACTCGGTAAATTAGTCTGGCAATTGCATGAAATTCAAATACTTGTTATCTCATCCAGATTAAAATAGATGCTGGACTATCAATTGCTGGAAAAGTGGTGGTGGTGGTGCACCTGTACTAATAAAATCAAAAACATTCATCCAGTTCAGGTACATAGCTGATTCTCTTGCAATTGACTACTCCACCTCTAAACCATTAATTGCACGTCTGTCTTATCACTACAACATTATCGACTACCAGAAACTTATATAAAATCAATGGAACTGTACTAATTCCCTTTGTTCCTGTTCTACCAACCATTTACACAAACGCTCTAAGTAGGTAACATGCTGTTACTCCCTTCTTGTGCCTTCCATATTCCCTGTGAGCTGAAAACTCTCCAGGTCTTCTTTTCTTGTGTCCCTGGCACTTATAGTTCCAGAATTGTGCTGGATTATCCATTTAGCTATCCAACAAAAGTCATGTGATAACAGATCAATAATACACCACTGACCCAATAATTAGGCATCTCTTGTATCTCAACAGCATCATTCCATCCTGGGTAAGACAATGAACTACGTCTGGCGGTGGGGCCTCTGGTCAGGAGGTTTTGGGTGGCGTGGAGCCACCTCTTAATTGCTGGTGTTCCCAGGTCTGCCTTGGCCCAGGGTAGTGGCGCCTGTTAGGGTCCCAGCTATGGGCAGGTGGTTGACCCCACAACCTGACTCAAAACACTATGACAGTGTAAAAGTGGATGTTAGTACTAGAAATGCTTTCTTAATAAAAAAACCAAAAAAAAACACAACAAAATTTGGTATCAGCGGTGGATATGAGGAGAGAGAATATTATCAGAAATAGGTGTGTTGTCGGCATTAAATAACCCATTGTGGTTGATATGCTGTAAAACAAACTAAACCAAACCAATCTACAGCATCATTAACTGTTAAAACTTTTATTAAACCTGTATTTAAAAAAACACTACCTGTGACTTCTCAATGAATTAGTATTTCAATCTTATGAAATACAAATGCTTGCTTGTAAAATCAGATTAAAACAGGTGGCAGACCATAAATTGTCAGGAATATGGTGGTATATCTATAATAAATAATCTGTATAATAAATAATATATCTATAACCAAACAACAATTAAGCTATCTGGTAAGTGTTTTAACAGAGGACAGAAAGTGAGAATTTGAAATATGAAGGTACTTAGAGATAGTGAAAGATGTATCCAAAAAGCTAAGCAAAGTATTATAGGAAAATTTTGTTTGAATCAGAAAAGAGTACTGAACTATTATGTAATATCAGTCCTCCTGTATGACAGTGAGTGCTGGACAATCTCCTTAATGATGAAGAAGAGACTTGAAGAAACAGAAATGTGCTTCTACAGAAGGATGTTGAGAATACCATGGATCAAACATATGAGCAATGAAGTTTTAAAGGAAAACAGAAAACACTTACTTACAGATAACATCAGGAAGAGAGTTAAAATTTTTAGGGTATGTAATAAGGAAAGGGGGTTTTGAAAATTTGCTACTCTCAAGACAGATTAAAGGCAAGAGGGCAGAGGAAAACAACACATAACCTACCTAGTGAGCTTGAGCAAATGAATGGCGAAACAAGGTTTCGGAGAGATAACAAAAAAAGATATAATTTATTAACAGGAAATTGTGGAGAGCCATGCTTGTCAACATCCTAATGGGATACAGCACATAGAAGAACTAAGTACAAGTAAACCTTTTTTTTTTTTTTTTCCTGGTACCCCTGTTTTCAGAATTGTTTGGCAGGACCAATGAAAGTCATGTATTGAAAATTTAATAATAAACCTCTGGCCCACTAATTATGCATTTCTCTGTGGCTTTTATCAGCTGTTAGAAACTTATATTAGATTATTATTAAAGATAAGTTAAATGACTGAAGACTTAGTATAGTTTCTTAGTTCAGATGAAACGCATACAGGTATTTATGCAAATTACACTACTGTACTTAGAAAGGCAGTTGCAGCATTACCACTCCCAGAGCGAAATAATATCACATAGCTTCTCTTCCAAAACATGACCGTCAAGTTTTATCAACATTTCCATCTTTGGCTGCATTGATATCGAGTAGTGTTTCTGCTTGACATCACCATGGACATTTGCACTTTGAAAGCCATAATCAAGTATGGACAAAATAGGCTAGGATTGAGACTAATGGAGCTTACAGCCATATCACATTGAAACACTGAAGTTAACATACGGTCACTAAAGTTAACGAGCCTAGTCAGTACCTAGATGGGTGACCACTTGGGAATACCATGTTCTGAAAGCTTGGATGTTTGTTTGGTATAATGGCTAATGGCTTTCTTCTTGTTTTTTGTTTTTTTTCGCTCCAACCCAAGCAAAGCAGTAAAGCCACTAGAATGCAAGGGGGGTTACTGGGTGTGAAAGAATTAGAAAAACAGAAACATTATAAAAGTGAGAACAATAGAAGAGTAATCAGGAAGACAGTAGATAGCGATTGACATGGCATTTAAATTTTTTAAGATTAACATTGGCTGAAAAACATATGGACTTAGTTTCACAATCGAGAAGTGTGAGAAAAGAAACTGTTAGCATAGAACTTAGTTACATCTAGCCAACTCAACTGTATATTGGTGAGACTTTGTTACCAGTCTAGTACTGCACTTAAATTCAAAAAGTCAAGGTACCATAATGAAGAATTCATCGGAACAATTACCATGAAAGTATTTATAGAAAAGGCACAGGGAAGCAACTTTACAGCACTGGGAAAGTGAGTGAAGCTGAGATGCCAGATCAGGACCAGTAATAATGCTGATTCTTCTTTGGATTTTATCAAAGATCTATAGGTATATGGCAGGATTACCAGACCATATATGGCAGAAATATTCTAAGCATAGTAGACTTATAGATATTTAAGATAGATTCAAGAGAGAAAAATTGTCTAGCATGACACAGTGAGCCAACTTTCTTCGCATCTGACCTAGCAATGGATACAATATAGTCTTTCCACTTCAGCCGAGAATGTTAGCCCAAGCAGGCACAGCGAGTCTCTCTCTTGGAGGTTAGCATCAGCCATGTTGATGGAAGGCAGAAAGATGATTAATAGAGAGCAGTTTAGTTTTGGAAGTGTTAAAATTACCAAGCCATTCTTTGCCCCAGTTAACAACAGACTGATGGTTGTTTTTTATATCAGCCACCAATTTGACCTTATCCAACTGTTCAAATTTAGTATTAAGGCAGGTGTCATCAGCATAGATAGTAAATTGAGAGCTAAAGTCCTCAGGGACACATGCATTTTGGAAATCGGTAGAGCTTAATACCAATTCCAGTTGAGGTTGTTATATTCACTTAGATACAAATACTCTTGGGGCAGTTATGAATCCTTTTCATCAGAATTATATAATCTGAAAAATGAAATTTCAAAACCCTTTGAGGACTTTTTGCACAGCATGTGTAGCTCCCTTCTCCCTTTTTTTTTTTTTTTTTCCCAAATAAAATATAAGAATTTAAGCTTCAAAATTTAGAGACATTATCTTTTTCAGGATAAAAGTAATCATTGGATAACACCAGTTATCCTACGAACCAGATGCACCTTAATTATAATCAAGGCATTAAAAATATATTAGTATATATCGCATTTAATAAACACCAAACATTCATAACTTAGTTTTAAAAAAAAATGTCTAAAACCTCTAACTTTATTGCCAGAAACACAAAATGTCAAAAATCTTCCTCTCTTAAAATAATGTTTATGAAATGTCATATCCTTTGGGAAATTGCATCTTCAATATCAATAATCAAAAAGAGCATTCTTATATTGGTCACATAAACACCATCCTCTCTCCTCGATGAACTTGTTATTTATTAAAGCATCACACGTATTGTGCACATATTGGTCATTGCATAAAAATACACCAGTTAAGACGACTTGTTTCCTGCAAGGAAAGACTCAAAATACTCAGCAGTTTTTTTGTTTTTTTTATACAAGAGAAGCCACCCACATTAAATACAATTTTCCAACAGAGGGAATGGCAATCATCCAAGGGACACTGAGAGTAGTCGTTATAGCCAGTGATTTTCGCTATACATTAAGCAACCTGAGACATTGAAATGGGTGACTGTCTCTCACTGACATTATTAGCAAGTACAGTGTAACCCGGATATAAGAGAGATTTTCTCTGGTCCCAAATTAGAGCCTGTGTTAATGTATATATAATAGACCAAACCCGGATATAAGAGAATTCTTCTCTGGTCCCAACAACTCTCTTATATCCGGGTTACACTGTAATTATTTTTAATTTTTAATTTTTTTTATTTATGAAAATTGTTTTTAAAAATAGCTGAAATCACTAAGATTTCTAATTTCTAACTAAATTTATAGCTAATGAGGTTGACGTGTACCTCCAGAACTTAACATGGACTTGAATGATTTGTTCTGGCATTTATCTAGCTTAGTAAAAAAAAAAAAAAAAAAAAATAAGATCCACAAGTGGTTATTTAAATCCAATTTTCCTTACATGTAGGCTTTACTGTATTTCAGTTTTGTCTATTCTTTTTCTGCCTTGCCATTGTAATATTAGAAATCTGTCCAACATAATCTGCCAATAACATGTTTAATACTTATTGGCAAATAGATTATGTCATTTAATAAATCCATTTAGGAGTTGCATAGTTATTTCTTTCAGAGCAAATTTACTGGGTTAAGTGCTATTTTCAGCTTGTTCAAGTTTAATTGAATCAATTAGATTTTTGTTGACCTTATTCTTCCTGGCTCAGTTGCTGAGCTCAGTGCTTGGGTCAATTATGATAAAACTTTTTTTTTTTTTAAGAATTCAACCAAAAGAGAATTTGCTTTTGACATAATCTTTGGCAACCGTCCAACCATGGAGAGTTAGTGTGGTATAAAATAATATTTTTAATTTTGAATAGAAAACTTCAAACATGAAAGAATATTTGGTCTTTGATGTATTTGGGTGATATTTCATGGATTTGCGATAAACCTGACAACCCTATAACCTGTTAGCTTATCATCTGAGAGAAAATTATAATGGAAGAAAAAAAATTTTCATTGAAATTGATTCATGATATGTTATGCTCCCTTTTTCAGATTGTGGGAAAGAGGGATTTTTCTTTATTCATTCATATGCAAATAAGGGATAGTATTAAAAAATTAACATCAGATTCCAATAAACAGTGGGAGGCTTGTCAAACCTGCAAACTAAAATAGACTCCGTCCTGTGTATGATGTTAAACTACATCCACGTCCTGGGTAAGATGATAAACTACGTCCAGCAGCAAGGCCTCTGATCAGGAGGTTTTGAGGAGCGTGGAACCGCCTCTTAAATTGCTGATGTTCCCAGGTCCACCCTGACTCTGGGTGGTAGCACCTGTTAGGGTCCCAGCTATTGGCAAATAGTTAACACCCAAACTTGTGTAAAAATAGGTTTTAATACCAGAAATACTTTGTAATTAAAAAAAATTATTACAGCAATAATTTATGAAGGACAAATTTATTATTTGCAATAAATTAAAAAAAAAAAAAAATACCAGCAATACAAACAGTTATACATTCTTTGAAAAAATATGACCAGCTATAGATTTCTTCAAGGAAAAATATTCCCAGAAATAGATTTTTGAAGAAAAACATATTACCAGCGATAAAAATTTTTCTCGGCATTAAATAACCCATTGAGGTGTTGATATGCCATAAAACAAAATAAACCAAACCTGTGGCAGCACCTCCCTCATTGCACTAAAGAGAGGGTTGGTGAAATAATGACGTCAACATGACTGGTTGTGTAGACAGCAATCTGTAACATACTATCCCTTTGCTAAAAACAAATTTGATGTCTGAGGAAACTTTGCCAGTCTTAACTAATTTATTGTTATACTAACTTAATTAGTACATAGGTCAGTAAAATATCAATAAGCTACTAAAGCTCTCTTTCGGTAAAAGAAAGAAAAACTTATTTTTTTCAAAGCCGTATTGCACAAGCAAAGACAGTTTAATGGGCATAAGATGTTTTTATTTTTTTCCTTGTTACCAACTTTGATCCAGGTTATGGATTGTCCAGTCAGGAATGTATTATTCCATTCTCTTAATTCAAACTCTGTCAGATGATATATATATATGCAAGTTTCTTTAAAAATGACTGACAAGGTGCTATGATTAAGATTTTTTTATATAATTTTTCATGTGTTCTGATAATTTTCTTTTCTTTTCAGGACATAAATTATATAAAAATTTTGAAGGATGAATTTTGTTTTACTTTTAAGTGAATATATGGATTGTTTTATGTATCTATTTAGTTATAGGAATGTTTTATTTTCCAAACATGGTCAGCACATTGTGGCCATGTTCATAGTTGATATTATTGAGTGTCAGCTTTTTCTTTTTTTTTATTAGTAATGCTTCCATTATTTTTAGCCTTTTTGTATGTGTGGATGATGCTATTATATTTATGTTATCGATAGTTTGGTAGATTTCCATGTGTATTTAAATGAGACTTAATTGATCTATGGTCAGAGAGATGTAATATGACTCTCCTTGTTAAACATGTAGTATATCCAATATAATTATTTACGAATTTGGATTGGTCAGGAACTCAACTTGTTAAGGGACATGTGAATTCAAAAATAATATTGGTTCTCTGTAATTTGGTTCTGGCAGGTGAATTAACTTTTTTCAATGTGGTTATTAGCAGTTTTACATTTTTTTTATAATAGATAATTTTCTTGTTTTGTGAACTGGAGTTGTGTATTTTTTTTATAATGTTTCTAAGTGAAGATTCGTCTTGCTTATAATGACTATGCATTTGATTTTTGTAGAAAATTTTTTTTTTTTCTGTATGTTAAGTGTTGCTATTGGTTACCTTAGTAAGTCTAATATGGTAATCTACAGGATGGTTTGGAAAACCATTATTAAAAAAAAAAAATTAAGTTTTTCTTGTCTGTCATATTCAACAAAACTAGTTGAAAAGAAAGGTTGCTCCCCAAATATACATTTATATATATATATATATATATATATATATTTGTGTATTTAGGCAGCAATTCTTCTTTCATGCTCATTTCATTGAATATGACAGACAAGGTGCTTTTATTTAGATTTTTATACAATTTCTCATGCGATCTAATAATTTTTTTCTTTTCGGATGATAAATTATATAAAAACTGTCCGAATGTTTTTTTTATCCGAGCGTTTTTTGGCTATACATTTAGCCATTTCCAAGGATTAAATATTTTAACTGTTATACATACAACAAACTTATTTCTTATTTAATAGTTAAAATATTTAATCCTTGAAAATGGCTAAATGTATAGCCAAAAAACGCTCGGATAAAAAGAACATTCGGACAGTTTTTATATAATTTATTATCCGAAAAGAAAAAAAATATTAGATCGCATGAGAAATTGTATAAAAATCTAAATAAAAGCACCTTGTCTGTCATATTCAATGAAAGAAGAATTGCTGCCTAAATACACACACACACACACACACACACACACACATACATACATACATACATACATACATATATATATATATATATATATATATATATATATTTGGGGAGCAACCTTTCTTTTCAACTAGTTGTGTTGAATATGACAGACAAGAAAAAATTTTATTTTATTTTTTTATTTAGTTTTTCCGGCATCCTTACATTTTTCCATTTGGTGGGAGTAAAGAAATGAAAAGATTGAGTCACTTCCTTAGCCATTTTCAAGAGGGTTTGTGTTCAACTGTATAACATGTCCAGAAAAGGAAACACTTGTTTGAGCACAAGAAAAATTAAATAAAGATCTTAATTGCAGTACCTTATTTGTTGCCTTTAATGAAATATTTATTTATTTATATATATATATATATATAAAATGATAGGATAAAGAACAAGTTCGAAACATATCTTAATCTAACATGTTTCAGTTTATTAAAACTTCATCAGAGATCAAAATAGAAATGATAAAAGGCAAAGAGATATAGATTAACGGTATCTTGTGTTTCGGTATTTCTTCTTGGTTAGATACGTTAAGAGATAGCCAAACACAGCATACCATTAATCTGTGTCTCTGCTTTTTATCATTTCTATCTGACGAAGCTTTAACAAAGTGAAACAAGTTAGATTAAGATCTGTTTCCTACTTGTTCTTTATACTATCATTTTGTCGGATTGCTATCCATACTCAATCACACACACACACACACACACACACATATATAAAATATTGTTTATTTCTGGTTAGTCTCACTCTGTTGAAGCTGTATATATGTGTACTATAAAAAA
The DNA here is from genome assembly GCA_964036315.1 of Acanthosepion esculentum. Taxonomy (NCBI): domain Eukaryota; kingdom Metazoa; phylum Mollusca; class Cephalopoda; order Sepiida; family Sepiidae; genus Acanthosepion; species Acanthosepion esculentum. The sequence continues at coordinate 31,553,678 of OZ038519.1, read as the reverse complement.
AAAGGCTTGTTTTATGCATTGTCATTACCTAGGATAAGTAATGGACCATTCTGTTTTGATAGAGAGGAAAGATGGGAGAAAAACAGTAACTGAAAAGACAGTAAAGAGAGAGAGGAGGCAATAACACTCTCATGAGTTAAACATCTGCTTCAGTGAAATGGTAAAACCTTGAACCTTTTCATTTGTACCCTCTTACTTTTTTAACTAACAACCTGTGGGATAAATCAATGTAAAATCAAAACAAAGAATGTTGCAGAATTTCCACAGGTTCATGTTAGTTACTATAATTTTTTCGTTATTTCTTTTGTCATTTTAATTTCAGTTGCTTTTCATGCCAGACTATCATTCTATAACCATGAGACAACAATACTGATTGTAAATTAAGAATTGTATTTTGGTAAGCCTCACACTTGCATCATTCTTCCTCTTGGGAAGCTTGTCTTTATGTAACAGCTGCTCTGTCTCTTGTGCTATGGAAGCTAATGATTGCAGAAACTTAACCATATTCCTTATTTTTCCCTGAAGACTTGATGCTGATGTCTTTGTTTGCATACATGAGTAGTATTAGTAGCCATGTTGAATTTTTATTATTAGATTATCTTTGTCATCAAAAATGGATAACAGTGTTGAAATAATTTTCTAGTTGCATTGTATGAGGGGGAAGTCAAAAATTATCGATACTTTCACCATAATATATCTTTAGGTTTGTCACCCTACCTTTTGCTTATGTGTTCTTATAGTTGGTACTGTTGTGATCACGTGATTGAAGTTTGAGCTTGATCCTCCTTGGTGCACACTGCTAGGGGAGCAGCCATGTTTATACTGTAACTGCAGCAAGAAAACAGGCGCAGTGTGGCAAACCTAAAGGTATATCATGGTGAAAGCATGGATAATTTTCAACTTAATCCTCGTACTTATAAAATATCAAACGTTTTATTGCTTTGCATTTTCCTATGTTTTAATGAGTGTTCCAGATGAATCTTTTTTTTTTTATCTTGGAGCCATCTTAAAAAAATAAATAAAATAAATGACAGTTACTTTTAGAATTTTTAATAAATTTGATATCCTCTCAGCATAGTCCCAAAAAGGCAAACCATTTGTCTTGTCCTCATATTATACTGTCCTGGGTAAGACGATAAACTATGTCCAGCAGCAAGCTTTCTGATCAGGAGATTTTGAGGGGCGTGGAACCACTTCTTAATTGCTGGTGTTTCCAGGTCCACCCTGACCTGGGATGGTAGCACCTGTTAGGGTCCTAGATATGTGTAAATAGTGAACCTCCCAAACTGGGATCCAAACACTATGAAAGTGTAAAAATAGGTTTTAATACCAGAAATATTTTTATGTAAAAATTATTACCAGCAATACATTATTACCAGCTATATATTTAAAAAAAAAAAAAAAAAAATACCAGCAATAAAAATCTTGTCAGAATTAAATAACCCATGGAGGTTGAGATGTGCCATAAAACAAACCAAAACAATCCATATTATAAAACATTAAAAACGTAAGAAATAAAACATTAAAAACGTAAGAAATAAAACATTAAAAACGTAAGAAATAAAACATTAAAAACGTAAGAAATAAAACATTAAAAACGTAAGAAATAAAACATTAAAAACGTAAGAAATAAAACATTAAAAACGTAAGAAATAAAACATTAAAAACGTAAGAAATAAAACATTAAAAACGTAAGAAATAAAACATTAAAAACGTAAGAAATAAAACATTAAAAACGTAAGAAATAAAACATTAAAAACGTAAGAAATAAAACATTAAAAACGTAAGAAATAAAACATTAAAAACGTAAGAAATAAAACATTAAAAACGTAAGAAATAAAACATTAAAAACGTAAGAAATAAAACATTAAAAACGTAAGAAATAAAACATTAAAAACGTAAGAAATAAAACATTAAAAACGTAAGAAATAAAACATTAAAAACGTAAGAAATAAAACATTAAAAACGTAAGAAATAAAACATTAAAAACGTAAGAAATAAAACATTAAAAACGTAAGAAATAAAACATTAAAAACGTAAGAAATAAAACATTAAAAACGTAAGAAATAAAACATTAAAAACGTAAGAAATAAAACATTAAAAACGTAAGAAATAAAACATTAAAAACGTAAGAAATAAAACATTAAAAACGTAAGAAATAAAACATTAAAAACGTAAGAAATAAAACATTAAAAACGTAAGAAATAAAACATTAAAAACGTAAGAAATAAAACATTAAAAACGTAAGAAATAAAACATTAAAAACGTAAGAAATAAAACGGTGGATACTTTCTTTTGATTTTAAACATTTAGTATCTACAAGTCTACCATTCATCGGTGCTTTATATATTGCTGCCATATATGGTCTGGTGCTCTTGTTATATTAAGAGATCCTTGATAAAAGCTGAAGAATGTTACTAGTTTTGACTTAGCATCTTCAGTCACTTTCGCACTGCTATAACAGCTTTCCTATGCCTTTTCTATAAATACTTTCATGGATGAACTTTCCTCTACATTGTTATTTTATAAACCAGATAAATTGTACACATAACTAGTTAGGGCGACAGAGACTTTAAGGTATTACGGGGGCTATAGTAAGAATGTGTTGTTTTGGTGTAAGGAATACTGTGGTATATTTGGGTCAGTAATCATGGTTAGCTAAGTTTAAGATATGGCAGGTTGAATACTGGCTTTTTCCCATCTCCCTTTTGGCCTTGTGCCACATTTTTGTATTATTCAAAATAAATATTACTCTCCTCTATGATTCCTAGACTCTATGAATTTAAATGCAGTACTAGATCGGCAGCAAGGTCTCATCATTTTACATTTGAAATGGCTAGATGTAAGCATAAATTTTATGCTAAGTTTTTTTCTTTTCTTGCACTTGGGAATTCTCTTCTGGCTTCTTGCTTTTCAGTCAAATTTGAGCTTCAAAAATTTTAATGCATCTTAGTGACTATGTTGCCTTGCTTGGGATGAAATGATTTAAAAAAAAATAATATAAATGAAAGATCACTTTTTTTAAAAATTCTTTTTCAAAATTGATTTAACAAGGCCCTTTTGCTGTATAATTTTTTTCTTCATAATTAACTGCTTTATAAACTGGTCATAAAGATTTGATCATATATAATAGCTAAGATTGATGGGTAACATTAATATATGTTGTCATGATGAAATTACTTATAATAAAATTAATAAGATGACAGTATCTTTGAAAAGCATGCTTGTCAGTAATTGGCATTTGATTTTCAAAAAAAACCATGATTGATTTTTACCAATATTTTTATAGTTAATTGTTATATAAACAAGGTCACTTCTATTTGTAATGTTCTGAAGATAATCGGAAAAAAATTCTCTAACATGACTCATTTACATGCCAAGATTTGTTAAGCTTATTGTGTTGGCTGATGTGTTTTGCAGCTTTCTTTAGTTATAGTGTAAGGATAATTTTCTACTGGGTCTGCTTTTCTTTGCTCAGCAAGGTGGGAATTGGAGAGCACTTTGTATCAATTAGAATTGCGCAAGTTACAAGGAATGACATTGTCAATTGTCTTGTGTTGCTTGAATAAATCAAAATAGATGGCATATTAGCTTTCTTTTTTTTTCTTTTTTGTAGGGAAAAAACCCCAAAAAAACACTTCGCCCTTTTTTGTTTTGCTTTCCAAACGTCAGATGTTTAATTGCCCAAACAAATCATAAAATAAAAAAACTGACAAAATTCTTGATCATCAAGTATTGATTACCTACAACCATATTTTCAGAGCTCTCTTCATATTTGAAATTTATCAGAACTTAATAAAATTGATTTTTTTTTTTTTTTTTTTTTTTTTTTTTTTTAACATTCATGTCTTTTGATCTTAATAAGAGGTTTACTTACTAACAATATTATTGATTGAGTCATTTGACTGAAATGTCATTTTATTGGACTATTTTGCAATGTTTATATCTTTGAGTATCTTAGTGTTTGCACATAAAAGTTTGTTTATTTTCATATGTCAATTCCGATTCTTGATAATGAACACTTCCCCAGTTCAGGTTTCTTGTTAACTTATTCTCCACAGAACAAATTATTTGACAGATTCAGTTTACACACACACTATTTTCCTTATTTCACTTTATGGAATTTTAAAATCATTTGCTTAAACAACTTTTTTTCACATATGGGTTGAGTATTTTGAATAGTGTTTTAAATAATGTCAGTATCAGAAATATCATGAACTCGGCATTTTAAAAGAAGAAACAAAAAAGAAAGAAAATAAGCCTTTAATCTCATAACTAATATATTTCGGCCATGCTGGTCACATCATCTACATGTCTGAGAAACGATTTCGATGGCAAGCTTCCTTTACTGTATTGGGAGTCTGGCAAAATGGTTGTCAGTGGTCAGTATAAGGAGTCACATCAGGACCATCCTTGAAGGTCTAATACCTTCTCTAGGCCAATAGAAAAATTGATTGGTGATTGGGCCAGTTGGCAACATGTCTTCATAGAATCAAGGAATGCCATCAGAAATGCTACATGCAGAGTGCTTCTTTTGATATCACCCAAGATTTTTTTTCTTTCTTGGATGCCCTACCAGTCCCATAGCACACAGATCCATTACATTCACTTACCTGCTAATACCCTAGGGAAAGGTATGAATCCTCTTCTTCTCCCCACAGCTATGGATAAATAGGAGAGACCGGGTTCTATAGCCTGGGATGGCAACTGGTCTACCGCAGAAAGAAATGGCAACTTACTGCGGGGGAAAAATCTGCCTCGTCAGTCATGTATCGAAAGATACATGATTGCCTAAGCATGTATCACGTGTGGCATATAACTGACTGACCATTTCCATGTTGGTCTAATGAGCCACACAAGAATTAATCCACTTTGAAGGGAAATAGATGACTGCTGAAAAGCAAATGGTCTACAGTGACATGCATTATTTAAATTAATGATCCTCACAGATTAATTTTTTTTTTCTCTCCTTCCCACATTTTTTGCTTGTGATTAGTCACTCTCAACCAACCTTTCTTAACGAGGGTGCACTAATGTGCCCTGGAAGGTGATCAAGTGCACCTCAAATTAGCGGAAGAGTAATTTATGAATTATTTTTATGCCTAAAAATCTTCACTTTTAAAGCACTAGATACCAAACACAAGGCTTGTATGTCTAAGACAAGTCTTTGTTATTTGATATTTTAACCTTCAGCACGCTAATTTCTTTCTAGAATTGTTCCCCTTGCAACTGCTTTTTTTTTTTTTTTTCTTTTTAGGACACAAAGACAAACAACTAGTTTTAAAATCGTTATAACTTTCTTTGTATTGTGTGTATAGATTTTATCTTTTGATTCAAAAGAATTAATGAGTAATATTTTGATGCAATGCATCATGTTTTACATGCATATTTTGATGTTGAAAACAAAAAATTGAAAAAAATAAAAAAACAAATACATTAACAAATTAACACACTTTTATTATTCCTTGTGGAGCTCTGGGGTGCAGTAAGAAGCAAAATAGCTAAGAAGGCCTTCATTTTGTCAAAAAAGTGACCTGCTTCTCAGGGTTTACATACGAGGGAAGACCCAAGCATTTGTTTGATCTTTCTTTCACCTGACTAGCATATTTATTTGTCTCGTTAACAAATAAAGTTATTATTTTGTCATTTGTAAATAGAAAAAAATAATTCACCTTCAGAAATACTATCCGGTATATCAATGGTAGGTTTCATAAAATTAGTCAGCCATGGATGATAGTAACCGCTAGTGGTCATCAATGTTTTTCGCCTTGTAGTGACACATGGTTATCATCTTTGACCACTTCACCATCAATATTCACTTGAGTAAAGCTTTCAAAATCATCATCTGAATTGAAGAAAAACTCCTGAATAAAGGCTTCGTTGGATGTTGATGCAGCCATTTTTGTTTACAAAAAAATCACAAAAAAAATTAATGTGGGTTTAATTGATGTTAAATCTCATGCTGGATCTAGAAAATTTCAAAATGACATTGGAAAACGCAAGTTTAATCTTGTTCCAAAGCAGTAGTAGGCAATTTCCAGCTTAATCCTAGAACACTAACCATAGGTATAATGTACCCAGTGCAAATTTTCCTATTTTTAATTACAATTTTCAGTACCTGATTTTCTTACCTAAATAATGTTTTTCAGTTCCTATTAATGTTAACTCAAAGTACAAAGTTTGAAGTGCCTGCATGTAAAATATTTCAAATAAAGATTTATATTTAATTTTTTTTTTGATATTTTCAAAATCGGGTATGATATACCCATGGTTAGTAGTGGTGTAACTTTAATTGATGGTTAGTGTTCTAGGGTTAAAATACTGGAAATAATAGTTGACAAGTGCTTATTTATAGCAACCATCTCAAGGCGACAGAATGCGTCTAGAACAGCAAAGGGAGAGATTTCTAAGGCGACAGCTTTCAACTCCAGCATGGTAAAGGTTAAACTGGATGCTAAATTCCTTAATCTTTAAGGCGTGAATAATCCTTTCCTTTTTAGCTTCCTCAAGAAATTTAAATTAATTATTATCAGCTTCTCTTAAAAAAAGATTCTTTATAAGCCCCTATAAATGAAAACTGTACTGATAATTTTCTTTGGGAATGCGCTACCAAAAATGAAAACCATGGAAAGGTAATTTTCAAAGCACATCAATGAAAAGTTTCACACAAGCATACTTAAATACACAATGTAATGTCTTAAAAATAAATGCTTATTTCAGGAGGCTTTGTCATTATTTTCCTATTTTCAGACTTCATGACTAATTTTTCCTTATTAAAATTTAAAGTGCACCCCAGAGCTTTAGTTATTCTACAAGTCCACCCTGAAGTAAAAAAAGGTTGAGAAATACTGCTCTAAACACTCATCAACTTGAGCTCATGTAAATTATTCTCTATCAGCTTGAGCATTCAAGTGACTTAATAAAAGAAAATGGGCTCTCTGACAGATTAATTCTCTTGAATACACAGGCCAATTGATGTAATTTTCAGTTTATAAGAACATGGCATCTACTCAAACATTGGTGTCCACAAAATAACATTTAGAGCAGTAGGAAATAATGTTGATAAGAAATTCATTGATTCACTTGTTTACATTTCAGATACAAAAAAATGAATGCATGGGCTTTTGAGAATATCCAACCAAGTGGATGGGCATTATCCAAAAAGATATTACTAAAAAAGTATAGAAATACACATAGATCTGGTCTTTGATGTGTAACTTTTCTTGCAATTTGTTTATGCATGTATAAAATACACAAGGACTTCATATTATACATACGCACACACATGCATACACATAATATATATATATATATATATATATATATATATATAAAATAGGAGGCATGGAGGAGTAATGGATAGCAGCTTAGATTGAGGAACCAGAGAGCCTAGTTTGAATTTCAGTTGAACCCATTACATTTACTTCCGTGCTAATGCCCTTGGGAAAGGTATGAATACTCTTTTTCTTGTTCCAGCTATGGGTAAATAGCAGGACAGACAGGGTTTTATAGCCTTGGATGTCAACTAGTCTAGGAGAAGGACAACTCTGAATTCAAAACCTGTGGAGGGTCATTTGGGGACCTTGTGGCACGTAGTGAACCAGGTCTCAGTATTCAGCCCTTCAAAAAGTGTGGATGGCTTTGCACAAAACCTTCACCACTATAATCAAATTCCATGTGCTGGTGTCTGGCTGTTGGTTCCAGGAGCTGATCTGCTTGACCCTCATATGTTGAACACGACAGGAGAGTTGAAAATTATATATATATATATATAATCTGCATCTGCATGATGGAATGGCATTCTCTCAATGAGGCTTCTTGGTTTGAACATCTGTTGAGACTCTAGCTCATCCCAGATCTGAAGAAGAGCTCCTGTATGTGGTCCATTGCAATGGATGCTGGAAAAATGGTTGTGTGTGGTTTTTTTTTTTTTTTTTTTTTTTTTTTTTTTTAACCACTCTAGTAAGTATCTGACTTCCCCCAAGAGCCAACTTGGACTAAAAATGTATTCTTGCTGCCATATCTGGGCTGGAGCTTCCCAATCCTCACTTGCCTGTATGTGATACTATAGACAACCACAACGAAAGGGGAGAGGTGGTTTTACCTCAATCTCAAATGTTTCTGTTTGATAGACCAGCAGACAGGTTTGGCATCCACTTTAACCAAAGAGTAATGGAAAGTAAAGGGGTGGATTTTTGTCAGTCAAGTGACAACAAAACTGTAAATAGGTTATATCCATGTGCTGGTTTTTATTAAGTCATGCTTGTGATTGTGGAGAGTGCTGGTCTACCATGTGTGGGAAAAAGATATGTCTGTATCATGGTTCTGAAGCCTCCACTTAACCTTTGCAACTACAAACCAACATACCACACATCCAATGGGGAATCGTCCTTGTTCCTCATTAGTAGGAAAGTTCCACTTATACAGCTTCTTCAAAATTGCTTTGTGAAACACAGCCTCTGGCGGTGTTTTCTCAATCAGTACAATCTTCAAGTCTAGGGTTAATTCACTTCTTGCCTTTCTTCATTAAATGACCCAATCGGTTGATATGCCGTAAAACAAACCAAACCAACAACAGGAGAATGGCATCTGAAATTCCAAACTAGAAGAGAAGTGATCATGTCCAGACTCCATATTGGATACACTACCATAACCCATTCATATATCCTTTTAAAAAAAAAAAATTTTTTTTTAAATCCTGTGTGTAGGGGGAGGGCATGCCAAGAGTCATTCATGATAAAACACATACTGTCAAACTGCCGCAATTTCAATTTGACCTGCTAAAAATACTACCAAACAACAAACTTAACTTTATCAAAATACTGATTTGTTTTACATATTCTAGTTTCTGAGAGAAATTAAACTGGTTTCAAAAATATAATTTATAAAAAAATATCTATAACAAACAGCAGTCTTTGTAAAATAAAAGATTTTGACTGTTTAAATACAAGACTTGCTTTTAAAAAGATTAAATTTTGTCATTAAATTATCTGATGGATTGATATACTGTAAACCAAACCAATCTTGCTTTTATGCTCATGCAACATCATCACCTTCTGAGTGGCTCTTGGGTCTTCTATTGGGTCTACATTTATTTAAAAAAAAAATTAAAAAATATATATATATATATATATATATATATATATATATATATGAGCATATATTGTAGACTGGTCATGGTCAAACTGTGGGTCAAATGTGACTCAATTGGCTTTCTAAATGACGCTTAATTTTATGAGGAAAATAGCATTTCTTAAAATGTTTGTTTCTTTTCATTCTCACTTGTTCACTCACACACTCTCTCATACAAAATCATGTACATAAACAATGATTCTTGAATTTTGTAACATTTTGTTGAAGCTAACGTTGTCAGCATTTTAAATGATTGGCAATTTTCAATATGGAAGGTCATCCATGTAAACATTGGCTTCAGAAACCAGAAACATCAATGATAACTATTCTTCTTTTACAACTATTTTGTCTACTGAAATAAATAAATTAGAAACAAATCATATCCAGAATTGTGTGTTAATCATGCTGTCATCAGTGATAATATTATACAAAGATTTAATTTTTTTTTTTTTTAATTATACATGGAATCAACTTTCCCCCATTTCTACGGCAGATTCTTTTGTTGGGGAAATGGCTGCAGTATTTTTAATAAAAAGAATACTTTAATTCTTTTAGTAGAGCTGCCTGCCTTATGATGTACTGTACTTCATGAGGCCTACTGTTAAAAAAAAAAAAAAAAAAAAAAAGGTTGCCCATGCCTGTTGTAGACACTGTGTTTAATAAAGTCGAGTTTTTAAAGACTCCTTTTGTTTGGCTATACAACAACTATTGAAATTAAGCCTCCAAGCAGTTGATACTGTTAATAGCCAATATATTATAAAAACTACTTGCGAATAGATTACATTTCCTAGGAAAACAATTTCACATATTATAGTTACAGATATCATGATGGCTACTGTACTTTTAAGATAAATTGATTACAAAATTTAATTTGTAGAAATGTTAAGTATTGATTTTTTTCTCTATTATCTGCTTTAAAAGTTATGACCTATAAAGTCTCTTAAAAATAGGAAAAAAGATAATTGCTCCCCCAACACCCACCTTCCCATCATACCTGTGAAGTTTTTTATATTTTTAGTTTTTTTCTCTATTTGTTTTAAAAGTTATGACTTATAAAGTCTCTTAAAAAAATAGGAAAAAAAGAATACCCCCCCCCCCTTTCCATCATATCTGTAAAGTTTTTTTTTTCTTTCTTTTTTCTAAGTGTGTGTTCAGTGAAGGTTTATATGAAACTTTCAGAAATTAAATTACTTTTGAAACATTTATTTGTCTATATTTCTGAGATGATGTGTTATGTTCATTATTTACATTATTCGGACTTCGGCCTTTCAGTATCCGTCTATATTTCTGAGATGAAGTATTATATACACTATTTACATTATTCGGACTATTGTCCTAATCTTTGTCGCCATATTTATTACGTTTCGGCCTTTCAGTATCTGTCTATATTTCTGAGATGAGGTATTATGTACACTATTTACATTATTCGGACTATTGTCCTCATCTTTGTTGCCATATTTATTATGATTCGGCCGTTGTATGCTCCAGCCTTCTTCAGGTGGTTGGAATGTCTAACTGAACCCTTTATTCGCTTACTGGTGTAGACTGTTCTAGTTCTATGTACCATGTTTAATGGATGTCAGTTATCAGTTATCTACTGTTAATTCCCCTCTCCAAGTTCTCCACTGCCTTAACCGGGTATTGAACTCACACTCGTTGGGTCTTGTTGTTGGATCTAACCAATGCCTTTATCCTCAAGGACACATGGCACAGTGGATAAAGGTGTTGGTTAGATCTAGTGACAAGACCCAGAGAGTGTGAGTTCAATACCCGGTTAAGGCAGTGGAGAACTTGGAGAGGGGAATTAACAGGAGATAACTGATAACTGACATCCATTAAACATGGCACGTGGAACTAGAACAGTCTACCCCAGTGAGCAAAATAAAGGGTTCAGTTGGACATTCCAACTACCTGAACAAGGCCGGGGTGTACATCAGTCGAAACATAATAAATATGGCAACAAAGATGAGGATAATAGTCTGAATAATGTAAATAGTAAACATTTATTTATTTTTTAAAATTTTTTATGGAATTTTGAAAATTTTTCTTTTCTATATCTCAATGTTTGTATATATTTCTTGTAATTGTTTATCAGTTTAATCCTGTGTGGAAATGATTTTTCTTTCACAGATCATTTACATTTCAAGATGTATATTTGAGGATGCTAGAAAGTTCTCAGCCCAACCAAAAGAAAATAAAAAAAAATAATCTGATGTTTGGACATTTGGGAAGTAGATTTGCCAGAGAACTTTTCAGCCTTCCCCCTTTCATGAGAGAGAAATACAGGTTGATCTCTCGAAAGATTTCTCATATAGGTCAAGTCAATTAGCCTCCAACAAGATTTCTTAGTAGACCCCTAAGTAAATCTCGTCTACTTATAATTTCCCCTGTTAAGATCATTTCCTGCCAAATAAATTAGGAATTTTTGTAAACTCCTCAAGGTTGACTCCCATTATTTCTCTCTCATGGTTAATAACTTTTCAATCTTGATAACTTGTCTCTTGCTGAGTGCTCCTGAAATGTGGCCTTCTGCCAGTTTGAGTTCAATCAATATTCAAACAGGCAATTCTGTTTCTTTGCAAGAACAAATCTGATTAATTCTTGGATTTAAAGAATATTTTCCAGAAATGTTCTTTGAACTATATATAGTATTGAGGTTTTTTATTTTATTTTTACTTTTTTATAGTAGAACTTTCTTTTTAAAATAAATATATTGTGTAACAATGAAATCATTGGAGTTTGGCAAAAAACGTAAAAAAAATAAAAATAAAATAAAATGAATGTCTCTAAACTGACAAACCAACGCCTTTATCCACTGTGCCATATGACCTTGGTTAGATCCAGGGACAAGACCCAAAGAGTGCGAGTTCAGTACCTGGTTAAGGCAGTGGAGAACTTGGAGAGGGGAATTAACAGGAGATAACTGATAACCATAAGACATGGCACGTGGAACTAGAACATTCTACTCGAGCGAGCGAAATAAAGGTTTCAGTTCAACATTCCAACCACCTGAAGAAGGCTGGAGCATACATCAGCCAAAACGTTGTGATAAATATGGCAACAAAGATGAGGACAATAGTCTGAATAATGTAAATAGTGGACATAATACCTCATCTCAGAAATATCGACAGATACTTAATTAATTTTTTGTATCTGTTCATTCATATTTAAGCTTTTTTAAATTTAATTCCTCAATATTTTAATGTTTTAATTTATTATGCTACTATCAGTCATAAGTTAAAAAAAAGAAAAAAATCATCTCTAGGTTGCACTGCCCCCAAATCAACCCCATGGCTAGAATTGGCTAGATGTTAAGCTAGCCATTTATTTGCTTTCTGTTTGGACTAACGAAATAAGAGAAAGGAACAAAGGGAAAAAAACTAATTGTTCGGAAGTTTTTAACCTTTCTATTAAATCATCTTGCATGTGGTAATAATATTTATTTACTTGCATCATACTTTAGCAATTCTGATTGATGTATTCATTTTCTTTATGAAGAATATTAGCACGTTCGAACTATTCACAGGATGTGTGGTTGGTGGATACCGACTCTGGTTGAGAAATCGGAGAGATAAGTTTGAATTCCAGTCATGTTTGTTACCTTCATTTATACACACATACCCTTGGGCAAGGAAACTATCCATATCCTCCCCTAGCTATGGGTTAAACAGTAGAATGCATGTTTGGAAAAATTATTCTCATCTTACAATCCAGGATCTGTTTCGGTTTTAAATAATTATTTCCCACTGTACAACTCCTTTGTCAGAGACAAAATATTGCCAGCCTCTCTCTGCTTTATCCATCGAAAGTGTTCAGATGAACTACATCCTTTAGTTCCACCAGTTCTAACGTTCACAGCTAAGATCTGCCACAAACATTGTAGAAAACCACCCTTATTCCCTTCCCATTCACTGATGTAAGTTTCACCCAAGCTGCTGCTTCCCACAAACTGATGCTTGGTGGAGCCAATTCCCGAGAGGATGTCCCCAACCACTACAACATGTTCAAATCATGGGTTAACTGTTATCTTTGCCAGATATCCCTATAAACTTTGCTACTTTTCAACTTTCTTCTTCGAGTGGCTCTTAGGCCTTGTAAAGGGAGTACATCATTGTAAAAAAACTGCAAAGGGTTGATTTTGATTTTTTTTTTTTTTTTTTTTTTTTTTAAAGATTCAATCTATTCACAATCAAAATGATTTTAAAATTTTAATCAAAAACATTTTCTTTTATAATTGCTTTCTTTGCATTGTGATTACATTTTGTGTTTGTTCATCCATTTTTAAATTCTCGCTTGTATTTTCAATTTAGTTTATTAGCAGCGAACATAACACGTTATTTGTTAATCGTTCATTCAAGATTTTTATTGTCCCTACATCCATGTCCCGGGTAAGATGATAAACTACATCCAATAGCAAGGCCTCTGTCCAGGAGGTTTTGAGGAGCGTGGAACCACCTCTTAATTGCTGGTGTTCCCAGGTCCACTTTGACCCGGGGTGGTTGTACCTGTTAGGGTCCCAGTTATGGTCAAATATTTAACCCCCAAACTGCGGTCAAAACACTGTAATACCAGAAATACTTTGTAAAAAAAAAAAATATTACCAGCAATAAATTTTTGAAGGAAAAAATATTACCAGCAATACATTTTCAGAAAAAAAAAATATTACCAGCAATAAAAATTTTGTCAGCATTAAATAACCCATTGAGGTTCATGTGCCATAAAACTAAACAAACCAAACCAAATTTTTATACAAACATTGATAGAAAAAAAAATTTTCTTTGTTAATCAAAGCAAAATTATCTTTTAGAATTCAATCCTAATAGTTTTTCACATTTAGAAGTAAATAATATTAATACAAATATCTCTAAATTTAAGTCTTTCAACCATCATTTTTCATTCTGGCTTTTTCATTTATCAGTTTAAAAAGAAGCGCTTAAGTTTTATTTTGTGTGTGTGTGTTCCTTTTATTAAGTCTGTCACTATTGGTGAGAAGTAAGAATTTGCCTTTAAGAAAAATTGCTTGCTTTTTGAATAAATAGATTAAAATTTTAATTAAGTTATTTTTTGTTTCCCCAGCATTGGCTTAACCAAAGTTTACGTTTTATCATCCTGTGATATTAATTTAAAAAAAAAAAGTTGAGTTGGAAGTATCGGAGATTTTGGTATCTGAGTTGGTTGTTTCACTGACCAACTTCACAGACTCAGTTTCAATAACTTAAATCAATTTAATAATAATAATAATAAAAACCTACAATAGCAGATATTTTATAAAGTTATAATTAAAAGCAAGCTTTTTTCATAAACATACAATAAAATTATAATAAAGCTTTTTGTTTTTTTTTAGGTACTGGATTTGTATTTATTTTAGAAATCCATGATGAATATGGTTTTATACTTGATACCAGAATTGTTCTTGTTATTAATAAGATAATGAATGAATATTTGGTTATTTAAGTCTGAAACAAATTTCACAGTGAAACTAACTTGCAGTAGGAAATAGAAAAAAATAGTTAAATATTAAGTTTCAGTTCTTACAAGTTCAACAAACTTATTTCAAAAAATTTAAGCAATGTTAAGCATTAATCTTTTTGCATTGATAAATGCAGTTTCATCTAAAAGTACTAATGTTTTTATTGGAGTCTGATCTTTACATTTGTGAACTTGTGTCAGACTCAACTAAGCTTGGTAAATACTGATAAATAGAGAAAAAGATAAAAACTTGTAGAAAAAAAAATATTAAAAAAAAAAAAATTAATCTTCCAAATAATTTTAATGGCCATAAAATGCTGCATTTCATGATATTAGTTCAGCATTTACTGTTTGAATTTCTGAATGAAGAGTTGTCATTATTTACATGTGAACCATTGTCCTCATCTTTTTTTTGTTATTACAATGTTTCAGCTGTAGTACCTGCCAGCCTTCTTCAGGTGTTAGCTGATCCAGTGAACCTTCAAGGAATTGCAAACTGAACCCTTTATCCCCTTTATTTAATCTGTGGGGATTGATTGTTCTTATTCCACTGTCCATGTCCAGAGACATCTTGTTCTTTCTTTATCTCTCTCCCTCTCCCCTCCCACCTTCTTTTAAAGCACTGCTTAGTTATTGCCCCACCCTATTTCCATTGAGCCTAGTCCACTTGATTAAGAGTTAATGTGTGATTTTGGTAGCATTGTAGTTGTGAGTTCAATTTCTGGGATGGGTAGTACAGGCTTTGCCTTGTGAACCTGAAGATTACATGTGTAACACAATAAAATACATAAGAGCATGTGATGAATGCTATGAAGATAAAATACATAAAAACTTGTTGGATACTGAAAATTATTTTCTTGATATTTTGCCCCTTTTACATGAACATTATCAAAACAAGTGAAAAAATTTATAGAAAATCATTATCATGACAGCGCTGCTATTTAAAAACACTAGCAAGTATGATTAGGAGGTACGGTGGAGTAATGGATAGTGGCTTCGATTGAGGAATAGGAGAGCCGAGTTCAAATTCCAGTCGAATCCATTACATTCACTTACATGTTAATACCCTTGGGAAAGGTATGAATCCTCTTCTTCTCCCTCCAGCTATGGGTAAATAGCAGGACAGACTGGGTTCTATAGCCTTGGATGGCAACTGGTCTATCGCAGAAAGAAATGGTAACCTACTGCAGGAAAAAAATCTGCCTTGTCAGTCTTGTATCGAAAGATACATGATCGCCTAAGTGTGTATCACGCATGGCACATAACTGACTGACTGGTCGGTATGAAAAATTTTAAGTTAATAAATTTAAAAAATATATCCATGAAAAAAAAAAATCAATGAGATTTGTACATAGAAAATATGTTAAAATATGTAAATATGGTGATCTTCTGTGTTGTGTCACTTTAGGATGAGGGATCATGGTTCTCCACAACTTCCTGTCTTTTGTAGTTTTTCAGATTTTAATATTTTTGGTCCTTTTCTATATTAAAATGTATTGCTGGTTATCCTCTTTCATCTTGGAAGAGTTCTGAAATATATTCATTCCATCTCAACGACCCAAAATTTGCTGCCAACATGCAGGTTCAGGGCTAGATTTCAGTTTTACCAAAACTTGCTCCCATCGTCCATTCCCTATTGCTGTTTGCCTTTGCAAGTTGTTTGGAGGTGAAAGAGAATCGGAGTAGAAGAAATAGCTGATGGTCTGAATTTGTTTCAGGTGGACCTCAACTTGTCAGGAAGTGACCCACACACTTGATTTCATGACCTTCTTTTGTAGTACATATGGAGCAAGACATGCAGGATCCAGTAATGAAACTGCAATGGACTCTGCTGTTGACATTAATTTTGAGTGGCACCTTTTGTAGCATGCCTGTCATGCATAGCCCTCTTCATCTGCTGGTTCAACTGTTGAGATCTGTTGTAATCATCATCCACTTGTTCCACCGTTAGGGTCTTTGGCATTGGTTGCGATTAGTTTGAGCCCTTATCTTGACCTTGCTGCCACGGGTGGCTCTACCAGGAGTTTAGGAAAAATATATAGACAGTGTTAAAAGTGGATACAATGAAAAAAACGAGAATGTGTCAAGCCACCCCAAGGGCACATGACCCATTGGATAAAAGCACTGGTTGGATCCAGTGACTTAACCCAAAGAGTTGTGAATTCAATACCTGGCTACTGCAGTGGTGAATAAAAATTTGAAGAGTTTAAGGGAGATAGTTGAGACACCCAGAAGAGGCATGGTATATGGGACTAGGACAGTCTACCCTGGTGAAAAAAATAAAGGGTTCAGTTTAAAATTCCAATCACCTGAAGAAGGCTGGAGTATGCAATGGTCAAAATGTTGTGAATATGACAACTAAGATGAGGACAACAGTCGGAACAATGTAAATAGTGTAAATAATTACAAATAGAAATTAGAAATATAGATAAAGATTTATGCTTTCTCTTATCTTGAGTGCCGTCATTTGCATTCCTGCATTCTTGAGTAGCATGCTGAATGGGTAAATATGCAGCAATAAGAAACTGGCAAGACTGTATCACCAAAACACTCTGCAGCTCTCATGTGGCAGCCCAATGAACTAATGCCGGGTGTTTTTTTTTTTGTTTTTTTTTAGTGCCAGGCCATAAATTTCAATGATTGCATTGAACATCCGGACATTGTCTTGTAATCTGGCATTTGTGTATTGTATTAGTTATTAAATTTGCTTAAACACTGTGTGTGTGTAATAAATCCTTGCATTTATCATCTACTACAAAAACACTTAACCTTATCAACAATAACTTGGTACCTCAAAAATATTTATGGATATTCAAAGCCTTTGGGAGATAGTGTCTCCAAAATCAATAATAGAAATGAAATTAGATTTTTTTTTTTTTTTTTTATCATTTTACCCCTAGCAAGGTGATAAAGCTACTAAGAGGCAAAGGATTACTAGGCAATTTAATTTTTAAGGGAGGTGGTTGATTTGGGAACAAGTTATTAACAGTGAATTTTTTTCTTGTGTGTCTGTGGGAGTATGACTCAGTGTGTGCAAGTTAATATTGGGTTGTCTGGAAAGTTCATGCTGATTTTTAAGGGAAGTTAAAATACAAAACAAAATTATGCCATTAAATATTTATTCAACTAAATATGAACCATTTTGTTGCATAGCCTTTCTCCATTTTTCTTTCAACTTAAAGATTTAATTTCCCAGAATTTTGGAGGTTTCTCAACAAAGAACTCATTAAGGTATATACAGTGTAACCCGGATATAAGAGAGTAGCCGGGACCGGAGAAGAAGTCTCTTATATCCGGGTTACACTGTATTTTTTTTTTTTTTTGTTTTAATGTCATCCAAAGAATTAAAACTTTTCCCATTGAGATTATTTTGCAAGGACCTGAATAAATGAAAATCTGAAGGGGGTAATGTCTGGTGAATATGGCAGGAGGTGTATCACATCCCAGCCAAGCTGCAACAATTTTTGCCAGGTTGCAAAAGAAATGTGAGGTCTGGCATTATCCTGATGGGAAACCACACCTTTTCCTGTTTGCCAATTCTGGACGCCTTTTAATTTGTCCAGATGCGAGCAGTACTGTTCAAAATCAATTGACTGGTTAGGTGGCAGAAACTCAGAGTACAGGATTCTTTTCCAGTCTCACCTGATGCACAGGTAAAGACCTGCTTTTGATGTGGCTAAAGTTGCCTCATTTCATTGAACTTTGTTATAAACAATCCATTACTCATCACTTGTCCCGATTTGCTTAAAAAGGGGGCATTTTCATTGTGTTTATACAGCAAATCACAGATGAAATTTGATCCAAAACATTCCTTTCACTCAGATCATGTGCTACCCAAACATCACAGCGATTTGAGTACCCAAGCTTCACTAAGTTCTTCTGGATGGTGGATTTTGATAAATTTACTGTTTCTGCCAATTCCTGCGTTGTGTAATGTAGGTCATTCTCAATGTCTTGATTCAGTCATCATCTGTAGTAGGGGGTCTGTTTGAGTGTTCTTCATCAATAAGGCTACAATCACCAATTCTAAACTTGGCGACCCACTTCCATATGGTTTTATCAGCTAAAGTGCCTTCACTGTACACAGCATATATCTTTTTTGTTTGTGAAGCAATTTTAGCGTCACTGTGCTTTTTTTTTCCTTTTTTTTTTTTTTTTTTAAAACAAAACAAAAATAGCATCAAGTGTATAAAATGCACCTTACAATCTTTCATTTTTATAGGGATGCAAAATTGACATGAATTAAATAATTTAAACTTTCTCTCTCATGAGATAGTTTGAAGTGTGCTCTAGTTGGGTATGTAAGCATATTATACATGTTCTAATGTGAACATCTAAAAATAGCCACAAACTTTCCGGACAACCCAATACATACACTGCATATACAGTATGTATATATCAAAGTATTTGTGTGTGTATGTATGTATGTACATGTGTAATTATGTATGTACTGTATATTTATATTAGTAACAATATTTTTATAAATATTGTAAAATTTCTCCTTCAAAAATTCATTGCTGGTAATAGTTTTTTTTACAACGTATTTCTGGTATTAAAACCTATTTTTACATTTTCATAGTGTTTTTACACCAGTTTCCGGGTTAACTATTTGCCCATAGCTGGAACCCTAACATTTTTGAAGGAGAAATATTACCATAAATAGATTTTTGACAAAACAAAATATTAGCAGCAATAAAAATTTTGTCGGCATTAAATAACCCATTGAGGTTGATATGCTGTAAAACAAACCAAACCAAACCAAACTCTTCACAGATTCTGTTTTTTTATTATCTGTGAATTACCAGGACTTGGGAAAGAGTGAAATGGTTTTCCATTTTGTTCTCCATTCTTTTGAATTCAGAATAGTTCTTCCACTGTGGCTGCCACCCAAGGCAAGATGACTCAGTCTACTTTAATTAAACTATCACTGCAAGAGAGAATAGATTCATGCCTTTTCCAAGAGCATCAGTCTGAAAGTGGATGCAGTATGAAAGGGAAATTTAAGCTCAGCTTACCAATTCTACTTCCCATGTCAATGACTGTTACTCTACCAGTGCATCGGGGGGTGGTGGTGGTGGTAAATAAAACTCGAGGCAGCAACCCTGTTAATCTCAATCTCTTGCCTTTCACCTGCTTTTCTTTTCGTTTTTGTCTAGCTTTTTTTTTTCCTTTTTCTTTTTACCTTCACACTTTTCTCATCTTCCTCTTTTCCTAAAGCTGTTAGAATATGGAAAGTAATATTGTATATATAATAACACTTTTTGTATTACACTGATCCTTGGCAGATGTCTTAAGAAATGGCACTTTTATCCGAGGCAGAGATACTGTGATCGTGTTAGAAATGCTATGATTGTTATATAGTTGTACATAGATAATTGTTTCTGTGGAAGGTGTTTTTTTTTTATTGGAAGCATCAGTTTTAAGCTAAACAGTTTTTATGAAATTCTTTTGTGACACCTGCAATGTTTGGAATATTTGAGATTATTTAAATTTTACCTTTTTTCTTTAAGCATCATTCAGTATATTGATATACTTCACTGCTGTTTGGTAACAATTTGTATGTCCTTTCTGGGATTTTTTTTCCACACTTCTCAGACTATTTGTAGTCATTTATAATTGAAAAGTTGGTTCCTTGGCAATTCTTGATGATAACCCATAGCCCATAAACCAAGGGTGGGCAAACTATGGCCTACGGGCCACATGCAGCCTGCCAAAAGAATTCATGCGGACTGTGAAATGTTAGTAAATTTGAAAGAGAAAGTTACCAAGCAATTGTTACAAGCAATTTGACGCCTAATGTTAACAAACTGGTAAATGACTGCAGTCAGATACATTATTCTCATTGAGTCACAGATCTTTCTCTTGCTGAGTTACGTTGCTTTTCAAATAAATCTGTTTCACATGAAGTTTCTACTTTAAAACAATTTTTTTCTTTAGATTTAGTTACTTTGTCTTATTTGAAGTTTCTACTTTAAAATATTAGTAAGAATTGTTATTTCTTTATGCAGAGTTAATTTGTTTTTCAAATGTTTTCTACGTTATAATAATTAATAAAAATATTTTTTTTCTTAAAACAAGGTTATTTTGTCTTTCAAATGTGTTTCATGTAAATCTTCAACTTAAAAATACTTATTAATATTTTTTCTTTAAAGTACTTTAAACTGAGTTACTTTGTTTCATGTGAATCTTCTACAGTACTTTAAAATATTAATTAATAAAAATGCATTTTTTTCTTTAAAGGCGTTCTTTTTTTTTCCCTTTTTTTTTCCTTGTTTGTTTTAAATATTAATTATTTTGGGTTAATATACTATGCAGCCCAATAAAATTGTGAATTTTTTAATGTGGCTCTTGCACTGAAAAGTTTGCCTACTCCTGCCATAAACTGTATATATTAAAAATTGATAATTCCCTTTTAGTGGGTAGGAGATGAGGAAATTCAAAATGACTGAAATGGATATTAAAAAAATCCATAGCTTCGTATAGCACAAAATCACATGGAGACGCCTGGTGAGAATCAAGTTCATTATTTTGTTCATGGTCTATTACACCAGTATATTAATTACCATATTTGATTGCAGGTGGAAAAAAAAATTACAGTATTCTAAAGTTAGGCTAGGTACAGTTACTGGTAGTTGTCAGTGTTAGGTTAAACATTAGTTTCTTTGCGTTGAAAGTCTCAGGAGATTCTGTCTATATTTCTGAGATGAGATATTATGTACACTGTTTACATTGCTCGTACTATCATCCTCATCTTTGTTACCATATTTATTACAACGTTTCGGCTGTTGTATGCTCCGGCCTTCTTCACGTGGTTGGAATGTCGAAATGAACCCTTTACTTTTGCTTGCTGGTAAAAAATGGTTGCTGAAGACATTAGGTTTATAATACCCAGAAGTACATACACAGATGTCCTCAAGGATACATGGCACAGTGGATAAAGGCATTAGTTAGATCTAGTGACAGGACCCAAAGAGTATGAGTTCAATACCTGGTTAAGGTGGTGGAAAACTTGGAGAGGGGAATAAACGGGAGACAATTGATAACTGACATCCATTAGACATGGAACTAGAAGAGTCTGCCCCAGCAAGCGAAATAAAGGGTTCAGTTCGACATTCCAACCATCTCAGGAGATTGTTGTTTCTTTTAGAAGGCTATGGATTTCATATTCACTTTCATCACATATTTAGGTTTTATTACATTTCTAATCATTGTATTTTAAAACAATGAACATTAATGAGGAGTGAAGGTAGTTAAAATAATAGCAGTGCCAATGGGCAAACATCTTTATGACGCTTTTTTTCCAGTTCAAGTTTGCTCCCAAAATAATGATACAATCTGTTTCTTAAAACCTGCTTAACATACTTTTCTCACCCACCCTCTGATGATGGCTCATGTGGGTTGAAAGCTCGGGACAATGTGATGTGAAATTCGGTCAATTTAACCAAACATAACAACCACATTTGCAGAAGGATATTTGTCGATTAGGAAAAAATATCCTGAAATATAATAAGCATAAGATTTTATGAATATATTGTTGTAATGTTGTCTTTGTTCAAAATATCTGAGAATTAGGAAGGCCATAGTTAGAGAGTATTGAAGAAACAGAAGACTAGGTAGAGGAAACAAAGAAGAGGTTTATTAAATTCTCATACATAGAACGAAAAAAAAAAAAAACTTGAGTAAGTCAAATACTACTCAAATCCTACTTTAATGTGGCTACTTGCCATATTTATAAGTATGAGCAGACCATTTGTCACTAGTAAGCAAGAGGCTGAAGTACACAGTTCTACACTACAACATGTGTGTGTATTATTTCTGTTTCAGGTATAAAACTGAAGGTAGCATATATAGGCTTATAAAATCCCTAATAGAAAATGTATCTTCCTTTAATTCCTGTTGATGGCACAATTGCTTGGTCTTTTTTTTTTTTTACTTATCAATCAAGGTTGGTTGTGATTAATTTCACTGTTTAAGAAAATTTAAAAAAAACAAAAAACAAATACCAACTCAAATACACGTATCCCACAAAAATAATATTTATATTAATAAAGAAATAATGTCATAAAATAATCCAAAGCTAGTAGATACAGATTCGTAGAAGTCCAGGCATTCCTTAAATAGGTAATTCAAACTTTGCTCCGTCAATGCAGTCTCCGTGTTTGAATTGGTAAAGGCATGTTCTGGCATCAGTTTTCCTGATGAAAAAGGATACTGATTTGCTTTTCAATCTCTGTTGTTTGTTCTTAATTTCACTGTTTAAGAAAGAAAAAAAATGAGGATGGAAACTCAAATATGTGTACCCACTAATAAGTCAGTCAGTTATGTGCCATGCGTGATACACGCTTAGGTGATCATGTATCTTTCGATACATGACTGACAAGGCAGATTTTTTCCTGCCGTAGGTTGCTATTACTTTCTGCGATAGACCAGTTGCCATCCAAGGCTATAGAACCGGTCTATCATGTTATTTACCCATAGCTGGGGGGAGAAGATGAGGATTTATACCTTACCCAAGGGTATTAGCATGTAAGTGAATGTAATGGATTCGACTGGAATTTGAACTTGGCTCTCCAATTCCTCAATCGAAGCCACTATCCATTACTCCACCATGCCTCCATAATTATAGCAGTAATAAGAGGGAAAAAAAAGAAAAATAATTTTATTATTGATTTTTTTTAATCATATATATATATATATATATATACACACACACACATTATCTCTTAATAATAACAGTAATAAGAGATAATAATGTGTATGTATAAATATATAAAAATCAATAATAGAATTCTTTTTTTTTTTTTGTTTGCTGGTCACATCTCTTGATATTTTTATCTGAGCTGAGATTTGTTCAATACATTTTATGAACAATTAAAGAAAGTTACATTTGCATTCAAACCAGACATCTTGCTTCGTTCTGTCGACTCTTCAATTATTCATGACCCCAAGTCAACGAAGTGATGCAATTGTTTGTCTATTTATTAACTTGTTTTTGTTGTCTTTGAAGCCCTTGCTTGCAAAGTTGAATGATTTGCTTTTAATGCCAATGTATATCTGCATTTCGATGTTGGGCTGTTGGGGAAAGCTATTAAATTTATTTATAAATTAACTTCGCTAAATAAGTCGATAATTTTCTATACATGAACGTTTGTCTTAAATTTCAATGCAGGCATGAATATTGTTTGGCTTTAAGGTGAAGGCCAGCATGGAGTTTTATCAATTTAATGGAAAGCACCTAATTTAAATACATATGAAAGTGAGAATTATTTACATTTAAACTAACATCCTCATCTCTTGTTATTGTGTAAGGACATTGAACTGTGCATGTAGAGAAGGAAAAACAAAAATTATATTAAAAAAAAAAAACAACAGTGGAACTGAATGATAGTGCTTATTGAAGATCTCATGAACTCGTTAATATAAAGATATCCATAAGCTAGTTCTCTGCTGTCACTATCTGTATCTGCTTATGTTATACGCATGTCTGTGTTGTATGTGAATGACTAAACATGTACTAGTGCTATTTGATGTACATGCAAAGACTGGTACAGTTTGACCGAATTTGCAATAAGCTATTGGAATAATAACTTCTACTCAATCTGGACAACTCCCTACTGTGGGTTGAACAATAAAAAAAAGTTGCAGAAAAAAAAAAAAAAATATCAGCTTAATTTTGTTAAACTGTCTCTTCTTTTTATATGTGGATATGGCTGGGAAATAATATATATATATATATATATATATATATATATATATATATATATATATATATATATATATATATATTATATATATATATATTATATATATATATATTATATATATATATATATATATTATATATATATATATATATTATATATATATATATATATTATATATATATATATATATATATATATATATATATATATTATATATATATATATATATTATATATATATATATATTTATAAATAAATGACAATAAGTAAACAGTAACTGCTGATGCGTTTCGTCCAATGCGGACTTCTTCAAAGCAAGAAACGAAATGAATTTAATTAAACAAAGAAAATTAATAAAAACAGAAAAACATTATTGAAGATTTCATGAACTTGTTAATATAAAGATATCCATGTATCTTTGTTTGTAAAGAGACGGTCGCCTGGACCTGATGTACAAAGTCTCCAACACAAACAAAGGGACTGTTTGCTTGGGCTTGCTGTGCTGGGTCTCTAGCATCTTTTGTGGTATTACTTTGATTATATACACTTTTTTCTTTTCTTTTTTTATTTATCTCTTTCTTCCCTGCCCATTCATTCATGTCATCCATTACAGATATTTTGTTCTTCATAATTTCTATTCCCCATTAACAGTTCTGATGAGAGGGGATGAAACCGGTTAACTGGTGTTTTTATTTTAAATCTAACATGGCCTTTAATAAAAAATTCGTTTTTTATGCCTTGATACGCTTCTGTACCGTTGCAAATATATTTAAATAAATATATATATATATATATATATATATATATATATATATATATATATATATAAATAAATAATCATATTTTTTTTTTCTCTTATCTATAAGTTTTAGTATCTTATTGATAATTATTTCCTGGTTTCTATCCATTGATATCAGCCTGTGTATGCCTATGTATATCAATCAGTCTATTCATATCTGTCATATATCAATGTTTATTTATATCAATTGGTACTATAATTTGATAAGCTTAAAGACAGCCACAAAGTAAATATCTAGTTTATGACCGAAGGCAATAAGGTGAAGAGGTTATATTTAAAAAAAAATAATGACCAACTTTTCCTAATAGGGGTTGGCAAATTTATTTCTTAAATTAAAAGAAAGAAACCAAAATATAAAGTACATTAATACCCTCTCGTCAGACAGCTGATGAAAAATATGTATTGATGGTGGGAGTAGTTTTCTTTACTTCCTTGGATAGACCTAGAACAGTTTCTGCTGACCTTAAAATTGATTGACTGTTCACACTTGGTGGATAAGTCAAGATCTGTTCTGCTATTGCAAATAGTGAAGGACAAATTTATTAAAATCAGAAGAAAATATGTGGGTTTCAGATCCATGTCTTAAATCCTGCTCACTCTAGGGGATATGTTTGTGTTGCAATGGATGGTGGGTCAGAATGAGAGATTAGAGAGCCAAGTTTGAATTCCAGTTGGGCTTGTTATATTCACCTTTTACCCTTGGGAAAGATATGAATCTGTCCCCTATCCCCAGCTATGGGTTAAATAGTTGGACTTTGTATCTGGAAAAATCATTGTTATTCAAAAAAAAAAAGATTTTTACAGCCCAAAAGATCCATAAATGTTTAAGCCATAAAATAAAAATTTGTTTTCTAAGAGATGGAAATTCACATCTCACTGGATGTTGATTCTTTCATTTCTAATCTCTGCTTCTTGTTTAGAGGAATACTGAACTGATAGTTTGTGAGAGAACAACAGAAAGAAATTTATAATGTGTGATGACATTGGAAAGTTTCCAAAGAGTACATGCTGTGTATGGCTAATACTTATTGGTTGCCAGCTGACTCACTTGGCCAATTGGCATCATGATATCTACTTACATTATGTAGAATTTTGTCATATGCTGTTGGAACAGCTATAGGGTTTTCATGGTAATTCAAATAATATGCCAATATCAAAAGTGTGAAAATCAACAAATCTGTTATTGAGACTCAAGATATTTTGTCAGGTTTTTGGTGAAACCAGTTTTTGTGTGGTATGCATGTTTCATGGTAAGTGGAGTGTTGCTTCAATATGATGAACTTTCAGGATGACCTATCACCAACATGTGAAAACATGGAAAAAAATATTTGTGAATTTATTCATTAGGACTCACCAAAGGATGCATCAGCATGGTTGAAATAAGTTAGTGGGGCTGCATTAAATCTTAGTCTGGATATATGTCTGCCACCCACCTTTTTCTTTGTTTCTCCCTTTTTTTTTCTCCTTTTCTCCCCCTTTTTTTTCTCCTTTTCTCCCCCTTTTTTTCTCCTTTTCTCCCCCTTTTTTCTCTCCTTTTCTCCCCTTTTTTTCTCTCCTTTTCTCCCCCTTTTTTCTCTCCTTTTCTCCCCCTTTTTTCTCTCCTATTCTCCCCCTTTTTTCTCTCCTATTCTCCCTTTTTTTCCTCTCCTTTTCTCCCTTTTTTTCCTCTCCTTTTCTCCCTTTTTTTCCTCTCCTTTTCTCCCTTTTTTTCCTCTCCTTTTCTCCCTTTTTTTCCTCTCCTTTTCTCCCTTTTTTTCCTCTCCTTTTCTCCCTTTTTTTCCTCTCCTATTCTCCCTTTTTTTCCTCTCCTTTTCTCCCTTTTTTTCCTCTCCTTTTCTCCCTTTTTTCCTCTCCTTTTCTCCCTTTTTTTCCTCTCCTTTTCTCCCTTTTTTTCCTCTCCTTTTCTCCCTTTTTTTCCTCTCCTTTTCTCCCTTTTTTTCCTCTCCTTTTCTCCCTTTTTTTCCTCTCCTTTTCTCCCTTTTTTTCCTCTCCTTTTCTCCCCTTTTTTTCCTCTCCTTTTCTCCCCTTTTTTCCTCTCCTTTTCTCCCCTTTTTTCCTCTCCTTTTCTCCCCTTTTTTTCCTCTCCTTTTCTCCCCTTTTTTTCCTCTCCTTTTCTCCCCTTTTTTTCCTCTCCTTTTCTCCCCTTTTTTTCCTCTCCTTTTCTCCCCTTTTTTTCCTCTCCTTTTCTCCCCTTTTTTTCCTCTCCTTTTCTCCCCTTTTTTTCCTCTCCTTTTCTCCCCTTTTTTCCTCTCCTTTTCTCCCCTTTTTTTCCTCTCCTTTTCTCCCCTTTTTTTCCTCTCCTTTTCTCCCCTTTTTTTCCTCTCCTTTTCTCCCCTTTTTTTCCTCTCCTTTTCTCCCCTTTTTTTCCTCTCCTTTTCTCCCCTTTTTTTCCTCTCCTTTTCTCCCCTTTTTTCCCTCTCCTTTTCTCCCCTTTTTTTCCTCTCCTTTTCTCCCCTTTTTTTCCTCTCCTTTTCTCCCCTTTTTTTCCTCTCCTTTTCTCCCCTTTTTTTCCTCTCCTTTTCTCCCCTTTTTTTCCTCTCCTTTTCTCCCCTTTTTTTCCTCTCCTTTTCTCCCCTTTTTTTCCTCTCCTTTTCTCCCCTTTTTTTCCTCTCCTTTTCTCCCCTTTTTTTCCTCTCCTTTTCTCCCCTTTTTTTCCTCTCCTTTTCTCCCCTTTTTTTCCTCTCCTTTTCTCCCCTTTTTTTCCTCTCCTTTTCTCCCCTTTTTTTCCTCTCCTTTTCTCCCCTTTTTTTCCTCTCCTTTTCTCCCTTTAACTCATATCACATCTCATTCCATATAACCATTTCAACAGTAGCTCTTTAACTTGAGTAGCTTTTATGCCTTATAGACAAATTTTATATAACAAAAAATGATCTGGAAATCTGATGCCCTTCATAATATCCTCCTAATATTGCCAATAGATTGTATGTCATTATGACATGAAGCACAAATATTTTACAATCATAATAACCTATTCTTTTTGATTGTCTTTTTTATCTCTGTAGTTTAACACTGGAAATACTCTTGACTCTTTCTCTCGTTCTCTCTGTGCCAATTCATTTGAGTGTCAACCAATAATCTTTAACCTCACCTTGACAGTGAACAGCTGTTGTATATCTGAGACAATGCTTAAATGATTATGGAAAGGATTAAGAGGATTTATTCTGACTTCAGATCAGCTTGATTACCTCAACTGCTTGTTGCTTCACTTAAAGTCATTTGTCAATCATATTGAATGGTTCTTTGAATACTTACTTTCTATTTTCCCCAGTGCAAGGCTATAAATGTCTATTCTAGCATTCTGCTTCTGACTAAATGCTTTCATTTGCCACGCTAACAGGTTGCCCTTGGATATGTGTCAGCGCTTTCTTGGTATGTCAGGAAGTGATAATAACAATGTGTATTCGAGGGGGACAAAATTTCTATTCTTTTGTATAATAAAAATAACTTTGTAAGGTTTTCACAGATCTGTACCAAACCCAGAAAAGATCAGTTTTAAATGCTCGTTTATTTCTTATTACTATAAACATTATTTTTAGTGGCTACATGTGTATTATAGTTCTTCTTTTTCTTCTTCTTTCTTCTTTTTCTTTTTCTTCTTCTTTTTTCTTTTTCTTTTTCTTTTTCTTTTTCTTCTTTTTCTTTTTCTTCTTTTTCTTTTTCTTTTCTTTTTCTTTTTCTTCTTTTTCTTTTTCTTTTTCTTTTTCTTTTTCTTTTTCTTCTTTTTCTTTTTCTTTTTCTTTTTCTTCTTTTTCTTCTTCTTTTTCTTCTTCTTTTTCTTCTTCTTTTTCTTCTTCTTTTTCTTCTTCTTTTTCTTCTTCTTCTTTTTCTTCTTCTTCTTTTTCTTCTTCTTCTTTTTCTTCTTCTTCTTTTTCTTCTTTTTCTTTTTCTTTTTCTTCTTTTTCTTTTTCTTTTTCTTCTTTTTCTTTTTCTTTTTCTTCTTTTTCTTTTTCTTTTTCTTCTTTTTCTTTTTCTTTTTCTTTTTCTTCTTTTTCTTTTTCTTCTTTTTCTTTTTCTTTTTCTTCTTTTTCTTTTTCTTTTTCTTTTTTTTCTTTTTTTAATATAAGGGAAATTTTGAATTACCTATTTAAGGAATATACATTTTTGCTGGGATTTCTATGAATCTAAGACTCAGCATACTTCATGGACTGCTCCTACTTATAAATATTGCAAGTAGCCACATTAGAGGAGGATTTGAGTAGTTGAGCTACTCTAGTTTATTTGTTCTATTTATGAGTATTTAATAAACCTTTCTTTTGGGGGGGGGGTGTTCTCTACCTTGTCTTCTGTTCCTTATGATACTCTCTTTAACTACAACCTACTTAATTCTCGGTTATTTTGAATAAAGACCTCATTACAATAATATATTTAAAAAATTTATGGTTATTATATTTCAGGATGTTTTTTTTCTAATCTACAAACATCCTTTTGCAAATGTGGCGGTTGTGTGTGGTTAGACTGACCCAATTCTCATGTCACATTGTCCTAAGATTTCAACCCACATGTGCCATCATCGGAGGGGTGGCTAAGAAAAGTAATTAAAGTATATTTTAAGAAGCAGGTTGTATCATTATTTTGGGGGCAAACTTGGACCTTTGTGTTCGAGTGGGGAGGGGAAGTACCAAAAAGACAGTTTTTCCATTGATGCCACTATTGTTTGAACTACCTTCACTCTTTGGCAATGTTGTTTTAGAAAAAAATTATTAGGATGATAATAAAACATAAATATATAATGAAAGTGAATATAAAATCCCCTGTCCCCCCAGAACAATCTCCTGGGACTTTGATGCAAATTGGTATCATATTTTTCCAACAGGAACCAAATTCCTATAGTGAAAGCATGCTGTTAACTATTTGGCCATGATAAAGCAAAACTCGATTACCTATTTAAGGAATGTGCATCTTTTGTTGGAACTTCTTTGAATCTATATTTGCTAGCTTCATTTTTATGCCCGAAGTGTGAATACCATTATTTTTGTGTTTGGAGTGTAAACGCAGTAATTTTTTAATGGATTTTTTTTTTTTAATTTGACATTATTTGTTATTAAAATAAATATTTTTAATACAATTAATTTCAACTGGCCTAATTTCACTGATTTTAATAAAATAAAAAATGAGGAGTCTAAAACGCGTATATCCACTAAAATTAGAGTAATAAGAAATAATGTCAGATTAAAAAAAAAAATTTTTTTAAATTATTATACTCATATATTTTTCTTCATCCCAAAATGATGGTAAAATCTCTGACTGTGCTTGACTAGGGTTACATTAAATTTTCATATTTTTGCTCTGAAAGAAAGTTTTATACAAGGTTATTTTCTGTGTCCTTGTTCTTATTAATGTATAATGCATATACTGCTGGATAAAAATAGTTTAAATTTAAAAAAATAATTTAAATTTAAAAAAATAATTTAAATTTAAAAAAATAATTTAAAAATCTTTTTGAATTGATTTTTGAACTTGACGTTTGTTGTGTGGACTCTTGTTTGTTAGAAAAAAATAGTTGGAAACATTTTGTGTGAAGCTTGTAAAATTGTTTCAGCATTAACTTATCATAGCAAGTCTCAGCGATGATTTAAACAGTTGGCTTTCACTTCATGCTTAACATAAAAAAAAAAAAATGTCCTTTCTGGACAAAGCAGCTACTTATGATAAAAAAAAAAAAAAAAAAAAAATGCTACATGAGAATCCAAAGCAGAGACAACTGGGACATAATCCACGGCAGATTTCAGCACCTCACCTAAAACAGAACCTAATTAAGGAGAGTGTAATGGCTGGCGTGCTGGTCTATGTTTAGGATCCAAATGGATTTCTATATTATGACTTGCCAGATCCTGAACAAACTTGCTGAGCTGTTGGCTCATTTGAATGACACATTAGAAGGCAAAATATCTTTTTTTTTTTTTTTTTTTGATAGATGGCGGAAAGGAGTGACTAACAAGTCGCAAAATTTGAGATGAGATGAAAAGATCTTTCATATGTGATGTATTCTCTCGATCTCTCAGTATGACGTTATTTCACTCAATGCAAAATTTGATTCTAACAAGTTATTACTTTGAATCACGATCAGAATTGTTGTTAGATAAAATACAAAATTTACCTTCAGTTTTTCTCTTACTCATTAGGAGTTTCAGCTCTCTCTGAACATTTTCATAAAAAGATGAAATAATAAATGTCGGCAAGTAACAAAGGTATATCTGATTTTTGGAACAAAACACTGGTTTACTGTGAGGGGTCTCCAGTTTTTATACCAATTATAAATTATGGTGTGTAGACAGATTCTATAAAAAATTGTTTTTTTGGAATTTCAAATAAGGGATCATGTACTATGTTTGGTTGAAAAGATTTGAAGAATACAACAAAAATGTCATTGCAGTATTTCCTTCCTGTCATCCTCTTTCTCCTTTTCCGTTGTCCTCTCTCTCTCTCTCTGCTCCCTTTCCTTTGTCCTCTCTCTCTCTGCTCCCTTTCCTTTGTCCTCTCTCTCTCTCTCTGCTCCCTTTCCTTTGTCCTCTCTCTCTCTCTGCTCCCTTTCCTTTGTCCTCTCTCTCTCTCTCTGCTCCCTTTCCTTTCTCTCTCTCTGCTCCCTTTCCTTTGTCCTCTCTCTCTGCTCCCTTTCCTTTGTCCTCTCTCTCTCTCTGCTCCCTTTCCTTTGTCCTCTCTCTCTCTCTCTGCTCCCCTTTCCTTTGTCCTCTCTCTCTCTCTGCTCCCTTTCCTTTGTCCTCTCTCTCTCTCTGCTCCCTTTCCTTTGTCCTCTCTCTCTCTCTGCTCCCTTTCCTTTGTCCTCTCTCTCTCTCTGCTCCCTTTCCTTTGTCCTCTCTCTCTCTCTCTGCTCCCTTTCCTTTGTCCTCTCTCTCTCTCTGCTCCCTTTCCTTTGTCCTCTCTCTCTCTGCTCCCTTTCCTTTGTCCTCTCTCTCTCTCTGCTCCCTTTCCTTTGTCCTCTCTCTCTCTCTCTGCTCCCTTTCCTTTGTCCTCTCTCTCTCTCTGCTCCCTTTCCTTTGTCCTCTCTCTCTCTCTGCTCCCTTTCCTTTGTCCTCTCTCTCTCTCTGCTCCCTTTCCTTTGTCCTCTCTCTCTCTCTGCTCCCTTTCCTTTGTCCTCTCTCTCTCTCTGCTCCCTTTCCTTTGTCCTCTCTCTCTCTCTGCTCCCTTTCCTTTGTCCTCTCTCTCTCTCTGCTCCCTTTCCTTTGTCCTCTCTCTCTCTCTGCTCCCTTTCCTTTGTCCTCTCTCTCTCTCTCTGCTCCCTTTCCTTTGTCCTCTCTCTCTCTCTCTGCTCCCTTTCCTTTGTCCTCTCTCTCTCTCTCTGCTCCCTTTCCTTTGTCCTCTCTCTCTCTCTGCTCCCTTTCCTTTGTCCTCTCTCTCTCTCTGCTCCCTTTCCTTTGTCCTCTCTCTCTCTCTGCTCCCTTTCCTTTGTCCTCTCTCTCTCTCTGCTCCCTTTCCTTTGTCCTCTCTCTCTCTCTGCTCCCTTTCCTTTGTCCTCTCTCTCTCTCTGCTCCCTTTCCTTTGTCCTCTCTCTCTCTCTGCTCCCTTTCCTTTGTCCTCTCTCTCTCTCTGCTCCCTTTCCTTTGTCCTCTCTCTCTCTCTCTGCTCCCTTTCCTTTGTCCTCTCTCTCTCTCTGCTCCCTTTCCTTTGTCCTCTCTCTCTCTGCTCCCTTTCCTTTGTCCTCTCTCTCTCTCTGCTCCCTTTCCTTTGTCCTCTCTCTCTCTCTCTGCTCCCTTTCCTTTGTCCTCTCTCTCTCTCTGCTCCCTTTCCTTTGTCCTCTCTCTCTCTCTGCTCCCTTTCCTTTGTCCTCTCTCTCTCTCTGCTCCCTTTCCTTTGTCCTCTCTCTCTCTCTCTGCTCCCTTTCCTTTGTCCTCTCTCTCTCTCTCTGCTCCCTTTCCTTTGTCCTCTCTCTCTCTCTCTGCTCCCTTTCCTTTGTCCTCTCTCTCTCTCTCTGCTCCCTTTCCTTTGTCCTCTCTCTCTCTCTCTGCTCCCTTTCCTTTGTCCTCTCTCTCTCTCTGCTCCCTTTCCTTTGTCCTCTCTCTCTCTCTGCTCCCTTTCCTTTGTCCTCTCTCTCTCTCTGCTCCCTTTCCTTTGTCCTCTCTCTGCTCCCTTTCCTTTGTCCTCTCTCTGCTCCCTTTCCTTTGTCCTCTCTCTGCTCCCTTTCCTTTGTCCTCTCTCTGCTCCCTTTCCTTTGTCCTCTCTCTGCTCCCTTTCCTTTGTCCTCTCTCTGCTCCCTTTCCTTTGTCCTCTCTCTGCTCCCTTTCCTTTGTCCTCTCTCTGCTCCCTTTCCTTTGTCCTCTCTCTGCTCCCTTTCCTTTGTCCTCTCTCTGCTCCCTTTCCTTTGTCCTCTCTCTGCTCCCTTTCCTTTGTCCTCTCTCTGCTCCCTTTCCTTTGTCCTCTCTCTGCTCCCTTTCCTTTGTCCTCTCTCTGCTCCCTTTCCTTTGTCCTCTCTCTGCTCCCTTTCCTTTGTCCTCTCTCTGCTCCCTTTCCTTTGTCCTCTCTCTGCTCCCTTTCCTTTGTCCTCTCTCTGCTCCCTTTCCTTTGTCCTCTCTCTGCTCCCTTTCCTTTGTCCTCTCTCTGCTCCCTTTCCTTTGTCCTCTCTCTGCTCCCTTTCCTTTGTCCTCTCTCTGCTCCCTTTCCTTTGTCCTCTCTCTGCTCCCTTTCCTTTGTCCTCTCTCTGCTCCCTTTCCTTTGTCCTCTCTCTGCTCCCTTTCCTTTGTCCTCTCTCTGCTCCCTTTCCTTTGTCCTCTCTCTGCTCCCTTTCCTTTGTCCTCTCTCTCTCTCTCTCTCTGCTCCCTTTCCTTTGTCCTCTCTCTCTCTCTCTCTCTGCTCCCTTTCCTTTGTCCTCTCTCTCTCTCTCTGCTCCCTGCTCCCTGCTCCCTTTTTGCTTCCTTTTGATTAAAATTTATCAGCATATATGCCAGTTGAGCCAGAGGTTTGATGACAGGGCTCCATTTGCTGATCCTATTAGTTATCTCAAGAAAAACTATGGCTTGCCATTAACCTGCAGAAACATGCTTGAACAGACTTGAAAAACTCGGAGCATTTCCATTTGAAGAGAAATATATCGGGGGTTGTCTTTAATAAGGTTTCCTCTGAAATTAAAATATTGCATTAAGATCTTTCACTGAGAGATTTTGGGGGGCCCCTACTTCATATCTCCATTCTTCCTACTTGCCCTTTTATTCTCTTAATTCCCCCAAAATAACCCATCAATGTTTTTGTCTTACAGATATTTCTCATAATTTCTCTACTGTCTCTATATATGTATTCAGACCTAAGCTTATGTGAGTGTGGTGTAGTCAATAAAATCTCTGAATCAGAAATCTGAGAGCCAAGTTTGAATTCCAGCTGGTGTCATTTCATACACTTATGCTCAAATACCCTGGAAAAAGTAGGAATCTATTCTCTCCAGCTATAGGTCAAATATAGGACTTGAATCTTAATCATTGTTACAGGTATAATTTCTTTGAAACTATTCCAAGATGTCCTGAGCCAACACAAGAGGAAGACACATCAATTGACATGAGAATGTCAGTATGAACACTGGAGTCATGTGAATACAAATTCTGTTATAGACAGAGAGGGTGGTGCTGTTTTTTTTTTTTTTTTTTTTTTTTTTTAAGCTTGCTATGTCTCATAAAGGAAATATGCTGATTATTTATATATTACATTATTCGGACTGTTATCCTCATTGCTATATTCACAGTGTTTCACCCATTGTACACTCCATTCTTCTTCAGGTGATTGAAATTTCAAATCGAACCCTTTATTTCATCCTTTCAGTTCCACTTGCAATGCCTCTTCCAGATGTCTCAGTTATTTCTCTTTAATTCAACTCTCCCCAAGTTTGGTTCACCACTGCTGTATTGAACTGGTATTGAACTCATAACTTTCTCACAACTCTTTGGATCTAGTCACTAGATCTAACCAACATCTTTATTCATTGGGTCATGTGTCCTGTGTATGAATTTTTGGGACTTATAAACCTAATGTCTCAGCAACCATTTTTTTTTTTTACCAGTGCTCATATTGCAATTTTTCTGTTATTATTTATTGCATTTTTTATCAGAGCTTATATTGCAATTTTTGTTGTTCATTACTTTTCTCTAGCACTTCTAATGTAAGTAATTATAATACCGCATCTCAGAGATAGAGACAGAATATATATATATATATATATATATATATATATTGTTAGTGCTTATAATTTCTGAGAAATCTTATATTTATAAAAAGATCAACCTTTTCTATTGTCCCTCCTTTTACTGTTTGAAACTGTAGCTCGTGTGAATTAAAAGCTGAGGAATTGTTATGATCAAGACTTGTCTACAGAAGTTGGTTTTTAAAGCATTTTTACAAGCTAGTTCCTTGTTTAGGCTTTAACTTTTTCTTTTTTTCTTAGATAAATCTTTTCTTCAGAGTGTAAATTCAATTTTATTTAAGTTTTATTTAGTTTCTTTTCACAACTGTATCAGCTGGATTAATCGATTTTCTTTAATTTTTTTTTCTTTCTGTCATTCATTTTTCTTTCTCCTATTATTAAAGATTCAGTTACATGCTGGCACCATTTGGTCTTATTTCATGTTGCAAATATCCAAAGGCATTATATTATCTCTTGGGGTAACCCCCCCCCCCCAGTTTTAAACAGTTTTGATAATGAGGTAATTACACCACCCCACCTTTATATTTGCTAACTGGAATTTAAAAACCATACCCTGAGATGACATAAAACTGATGTCTAACATTACAAGATAAGGATATAATTCTTCTATCCAAAACAACATAATATAAAATGCAATGTGTATCTTTCAATAATAATAATAATAATAATAATATATATATATATATATATATATATATATATATATATATATATATATATTTATATTGTGTGTGCGCGCGCAAATATATAGAAAAATAGGAAAGAACTGTTAATAATCCAAAGTTCTTTAGTATTTTTGTTTTATTTTTAAAAAACGGTGCTCAATACACAAGTAGAGCCTATATTATAATTTTTTTTAAATATGATTCCATCGCTACATAAGTTCTCATGTTTCAAAAACAGAAGCTAAAAACTTCAATTTTTGGAACAACAAATTTTGAAATTTACAGAGCTTTATAAGCATATACATTCGTAATATTAATTTTTTTTGGAAACTGACGAAACCAGTCATTTTAATAAGGGGCAGTGGGGTTTACATTTTCACTGACAACTATTGTATCAACATATTAGTTACTTTCGAAAAGAGGTTAAGTCAAGAAGGGGTGCCTATTTTCAAACGAATGATGACATCCGTTCAATGCATATTGTTTGGTCTATTTCAGCGACAGTTTTTAGCACTTTTTGTTACGTCGTTAAATTTGTATTTGTATACATAAAGATTTTTTTCCTAAAAGGGTTGTTTGTATATGAATACGTCGTATTGAACTATAATTTGTTTTTTTTTTGACGACTTCATAAAGGTTTTTTTTTTTTTTTTCTTTGGGTTAAGTTTTTAAACCTATTGCTTTAATCGAACTTGTTTATAGACTTTGAAATTTAAAAAAAATTTAAGCTGATTATTTAAGGCGAACATTTTCAAAAACATCAGCAAAAAACCATTATCTAGTGTCTTTGATTTAATAAAATTTGCTAGAATGAAACAGAACTATGTACTTTAATTTAATTTCTATAATTGAAGCTTATAGCTTCTGTTTTTGAAACATGAGAACTCTTATGTATCGATGGAATCATTTTTTAAAAAATAATTATATATATATATATATATATATATATATATATATATATATATATATATGCATACATACATATATATATATATATGCATACACATATATATATGCATACATATATATATATATATATGCATACATACATATATATATGCATATATATATATATATGCATACATACATATATATATGCATATATACATATTTGCATACATACATATATACATACATATATATATGCATATATACATATTTGCATACATACATATATATATGCATATATACATATTTGCATACATACATATATATATGCATATATACATATTTACATACATACATACATACATACATATATATATATACATATTTACATACACACACACACACACATATATATAATATATATATATATATATATAAACTAATTTGCCAGGTGTACTTTAATCAAGTACCTAGTTAACCATTACCATGCTAATTTCTGTCTAGAATTGTTCTCCCTGTCACTTTTTTTTTTTTTTTGAGGATGCAAAACATGAACACTTGCTGTTTTAAAATTGTTATAACTCTCTTTCTCTTGTGCATATAGATTTTAATTTTTGTAGACTAATAAAAGAACAAATGAGTAATATTTTGATATAATGCATTATGTTTTGCATACATGTTTTGATGTTGAAAACAAAAAAAATTGAAATGCAAAATAAAAAAAACAAACACTATAACAGATACTTTAAAAAATACTTAAATAATTCAACGTACTTTAACTTTTATTACTCCTTGTGGAGTTTTGGGTTTCAATAAGAAGCAAAATCGCTAAGGAGGCTTTCATTTCATCAAAAAAAGTGAAGTGCTTCCTTGTTTACACACTAGCATTTGTTTGACCTGACTCTTATTTATCTCGTTGATGAATAAAGTTATTATTTTGTTGTTTATAAATAGATGAAACAATTCACTTTCAGAAAGGCTATCAGGTATATTGATGGTCACTAGTAGCTTCCATAAAATTAGTCAGGCATAGATGATAGTAGCTGCCAGTGGTCATCATCGCTTTCCTCCACGTCACTAGCATGGCTATCATCTTCGACCATTTCACTGTCAATATCCACTCAAGTAAAGCCTTCAAAGTCATCATCGGAGTCCTATTCCAAAAAAGACTTAAGAATAAAGGCTTTGTAGGATATTGACGCAGCCATTTTTGTTTACAAAAAAATTGTGAGAAAAAAAAAAAACATGGGTTTAATCAGTGTTGCACCTCATGTAAGAGTCTCGAAAAATTCAAAATGGCATTGGAAAATGGAAGTTAACTTCCTTCCAAAGTAGTAGTAAACGATTCCAGCTTAAAATACTGGAAATAACAGTTGACAAGTTTTTATTTATAGCAACCATCTCAAAGCGACAGAATGTGCCTAAAGTAGCAAAGGGAGCGAACTCTATAGCAACAATTTTTGCCTGCAGCCTGGTAAAGGTTAAATATAATCTCCTTGTTATCAACTGGATTTTTTCAATTGATATCTTAGCATTAAGCTTTGCCTTGTTCTCCTTGTGAGGACCCTTTCAGTCCTGATGTCACATTGAGTATCATATCGAATAGTCCACATCATACAGTGCCCTAAGCTTGCTTGACAATACACAGAATCTAATGATTGTACCAAACCAACAAAGAACTCCTCTTAAATGTTAGTCTCTTACAATTTTTCATTGAAACTGGAATGTACAATAAGGACATCTCTACATACTCACCTGCATTCACCTTTTTGTATTCTTTTTAGCATTTTGTGAATAATTTTTGTAAATTAGCAACCATTCGACCTATCTGGAACATTTTTCAAAGACAAAAAATAATCTCTTTAGAAGGGTTGTCCTAAATGTAACGTACAATATCAAATCGATGCCTGATTTCATAAAGCCTTCATAATTACTTAGTTGAGACAAAGACCAATTTTGAAATTTGAGCCTGTCGACTTTCAGAGTCAATATAGCAGATATCACTTGGGATGTGGTTATGCCAGGATATGTCTACCTGGAGTTCAAGAACTCTGGGTTTTATTTGTTTTAAATTGCTGAGATTGCTATGTTGAAAATACAATCTGATTGGTTGATTATTATCACATGGTCAAGAATATTAATTTTTGTGTAAAAAAAAAAAAAAAAAAAAAAAAAAAATTAATGATTTTAAAATATTTTCAAAAATTGGGAGTGTCATAGTTCAGTGAGCATGGCTAATGACAGTAAAGTGTTAAATAGTTCAAAGATCCTATTTTATTTGACCTTAGTGGCAATCCCCAAATGTTCAATGTACAGGTAGCCAGGTGCATAAGACTTTTTATTTCTGGGTGTCTTTGTGTGTAGGGATAGTGGTTTATCAGCTTGATAATAATAATTCATAAGTAAAATGAACAAGGGTGCTATGTGTCCATGTATAGTCCTTGGCAAATTTGATTTGTTAGAGTTTTAAGACATGATTTTGTATTTTTGAAATGTATATATACACACGTTATAACATTT
Organism: Acanthosepion esculentum; assembly: GCA_964036315.1. Classification (NCBI taxonomy): domain Eukaryota; kingdom Metazoa; phylum Mollusca; class Cephalopoda; order Sepiida; family Sepiidae; genus Acanthosepion; species Acanthosepion esculentum. The sequence goes on along the minus strand of OZ038519.1, from coordinate 31,514,360 downwards.
GTTGCATGTTCAGAATGTGGGCTATTTTCTTTTGGTGTAAGGTTGGAGCATAGACAAAATTTAGCTTTCTGGGAATTTATAAAAGATGAATATTTGTGTCTATTTTTCTGAGATGAGGTATTATGTACACTATTTACATTATTTGGACTATTGTCCTTATCTTTGTTGCCATATTGTTGTGAGTTCACTACTTGTTTAAGGCAGTGGAGAACTTGGTGAATTAACAGAAGATAACTAATAACTGACATCCATTAGACATAGCATGTGGAACTAGAACAGTCTACCCCAGTGATCGAAATAAAGGGTTCAGTTCGACATGAAGAGGGTCGGCGTGTACAACGGTTGAAACATTGTGATAAATATGGCAACAAAGATGAGGACAATAGTCCGAATAATGTAAATAGTGAATATTTGTTTGAATAGAAGTATAATAATAATAGCAGAATATTTGTTTGGATAGAAGTATAATAATAATAGCAGAATATTTGTTTGGATAGAAGTATAATAATAATAGCAGAATATTTGTTTGGATAGAAGTATAATAATAATAGCAGAATATTTGTTTGGATAGAAGTATAATAATAATAGCAGAATATTTGTTTGGATAGAAGTATAATAATAATAGCAGAATATTTGTTTGGATAGAAGTATAATAATAATAGCAGAATATTTGTTTGGATAGAAGTATAATAATAATAGCAGAATATTTGTTTGGATAGAAGTATAATAATAATAGCAGAATATTTGTTTGGATAGAAGTATAATAATAATAGCAGAATATTTGTTTGGATAGAAGTATAATAATAATAGCAGAATATTTGTTTGGATAGAAGTATAATAATAATAGCAGAATATTTGTTTGGATAGAAGTATAATAATAATAGCAGAATATTTGTTTGGATAGAAGTATAATAATAATAGCAGAATATTTGTTTGGATAGAAGTATAATAATAATAGCAGAATATTTGTTTGGATAGAAGTATAATAATAATAGCAGAATATTTGTTTGGATAGAAGTATAATAATAATAGCAGAATATTTGTTTGGATAGAAGTATAATAATAATAGCAGAATATTTGTTTGGATAGAAGTATAATAATAATAGCAGAATATTTGTTTGGATAGAAGTATAATAATAATAGCAGAATATTTGTTTGGATAGAAGTATAATAATAATAGCAGAATATTTGTTTGGATAGAAGTATAATAATAATAGCAGAATATTTGTTTGGATAGAAGTATAATAATAATAGCAGAGCTGTGGACTATCTATCCAGCCATCTGACACCCTTTTTTTTTTTTCCCTATTCCTTAGATATAATAATAATAATACTATAATGATAATAATAATATCAGTTTAGAGTAGAAAATTAGTCAAAAGATATAGGATTTTTGGTTCAGACAAATCATCTCAAGCACAGAAGTTATTGTGAAAAAGAAACTGGCAAGTGTTAGAATATTGTCTTTGCTCTTTCAGACAATATTGAACTGCAAAGAAACCGAAAAGATTGGAAAATTCCAGGATCTGGCAAGGGATTTGCAGAAACATCACTTAAAATAATTCCTGGAGTAATGAACATATTCGGAACACCATCTCAAAATTTGAAATAGCATTTAGGGGAAAATTGGAATTGAACCTAAGTTCATAGACCTCCAAAAAAAAACTACTATCCTTTATTCTGCAAGGATACTCTGAGCAGTTTTATTTTTTATATCATGCCCTCAAGAGCAGATTCCTTCAGTGTGCAACACGAATGCAATAATAAAAAGTTTCTTTATGATAAAATGCTTAAAGCCAACTTCATCAGAAAGCTTCTCTGACTTTGTGGATTTATCTTTTTTGTCAAATAATTACAAACTAGCTGACCCCTGGAAATTCTATGGTATTTAAACCTCTGACCTCAAAGGGAGGCAAATAATATATCCATTAAGTTATCAGTTTATTGCTTTGAATTTGTCTAAGCAGCAATCAAGTTATCATTGCCCAATATCGGTTAAATATGCCACACACGTACACATACATACATTTTTTTTTTCTTTTTGAGTGTAATAACTGAGGGGCAGTGTGCAAAATTTTGAGATGAGCTGCACAGAAGTCATGACCCCATTCACATCCACACACACAAAAAGCTACTGTGCTAACAAACTCCAAAGCAGACCCCTTCTGTCCCTCTGTCTGCAAACTATGATCAAAGCGGAAGGAGTGGTGGAATGTAGCCATGAAATGAAACGGACACATAACTGCAACGAAAAAAAGAGAGCGGGGGTGAGGTAGAAAGGGATATTGGGATATGTCGGACAAAATTTGACCAAGGTTTATATTTTTGTTTCAACTTCAATTAAACTTCACATAAAGTTACTTTTCTTCAAGGTATCTTGAATTGTGGGGTCGACTATCGCTATGTTCTAATTTCTCAGCAAATTTGACCCTCAAGAACACCCCATGTGTGTCACAAAAGCATGCATATGAAATCTGTGCGCCCACACACACACACACACACACACACACACACACACAATGAGGGTAAAATATGGATATCTTTCCTGAAGTGTTTATAAATTGTACACTATTCAATTATGAACATCAACAACTATTTTAAGTTACAAAGTTGTACTTTGATTAAACTTAAAAAATTACTTCGTATATAATACATATTACTTAAAATAGATTCCTTGTTGCCATCAATTTTGATCACACGGGTACACTAGTCAGTTAAATAAAATAAAAAAACAATAAAATTTTCTCCTATCCTAAAACTAGTAGACCACTGATTTTCCATCAGTCATGGTTTTGTGCTGGATTATCTGTCTAGTCAGACCAAAGGAAATCACGTAATAACAATTCAATAATGCACCTCTGAACCAGGAATTATTCATGCCTGTGGTTCCCAGAGAGAATTAGTCTGGCAATCATGTAAAATTCAAATGCTTGCTTGAAATATTGTCTGGAGATACACACATATATATATATATATATATATATATATATATATATATATATATATATATATATATATATATATAACAACTGAAAAGTTGCAAATTAAAAAAAAATCGAATTTTTTTTTTTTTTTTTTTGTGAAAGTATTTATTTATATATATATATATATATATATATATATATATATATATATATATATATATATATATATATATATATATATATATATATAAAATTTGATATTTCAGATCAGCCCCGATCTTTCATCAGAAATAAATTAAATGACTGTATTCAGAAGTTAGTTTTCAAGTAGCGTCTCATTATGCTATATATATATATATATATATATATATATATATATATATATATATATATATATATATATATATATATATATATATATATATATATATATACACACACACCCACACACACTTTGTTTCTTAAGTTGTGAGCAGTCTTCTTGATATCATGCCTCAAGAACTGAGATTCCCTCAGTGTGCAACACCAATGTAATAATAATAAAAATAAATTTTCTTTATGATAAAATACTTAAATAAACCAAACTTCATTAGAAAGCTGCCCTGACATTGTGAATTTATCTTTATTTTTGCCAAATAATAATTACAAACTAGCTGGCCCCTGGAAATTCTATGGTATTTAAACCTCTGACCTCAAAGGCAGGAAAATAATATATCCCTTAATTTACTATTGCTTTGAATTTGTCTAACCAACAGTCAAGTTATCCTTGCCAAATATCAGTTAATATATATATATATATATATATATATATATATATATATATATATAAATTTGTGTATTTAGGCAGCAATCCTTCTTTCATGCACATTACATTAAAAACGACTGACAAGGTGCTTTTATTTATTTTTTTATATAATTTCTCGTGTGATCTAATAAAGTTTTTCTTTTCAGAGGATAAATTATATAAAAACTGTCCGAATGTTCTTTTTATCTGAGCGCTTTCGGCTATACATTTAGCCATTTTCAAGGATTATATTTCAACTGTTAGAATTAGAAATAGTTTGTTATATGTATGTTTTATAAAGTGATTCATTTTTTTTTTTGTTTCAAAACACGGTCAAGATATTAGGTCCATGTTCAAAGTTAATATTATTCGGACAGTTTTTATATAATTTATCCTCTGAAAAGAAAAACTTTATTAGATTGCACGAGAAATTATATAAAAAACTAAATAAAAGCATCTTGTCAGTCGTTTTTAATGAAATATATATATATGAAATTATCAACAGAAGTCACATAATAAAAATTTGCCAATGCACCATTGACCTATTTATTATGCAGATCTTCATCAATTGTTAGAAACTCATGTTAAACTATTATTAAACTTAAATTCAAAAGCTTGCTTGTGATTTTCTCTCAGATCAGCTCGTGATGGGTAACTACAACCATGTCCTGGGTAAAACAAACTACATCCAACAGCTAGGCTTTTGATCAAGTGGTTTTGAGGAGTGTGGAATCGCCTCTGAATTGCTGGTGTTCCTAGGTCCATCCTTTTCTGGGGTGGTAGCACCTGTTAGGGTCCCAGCTATGGGCAAATAGTTAACACCAAAACTAGGGTCAAAACACTATGAAAGTGTAACAATAGGTTTTAATAGCAGCAATACATTTAAAAAAAAAAATATATTACCAGCAATTATAATCTTGTCGGCATTAAATAACCCATTGATGTTGATATGCTGAAAAACAAACCAAATCAGATCAGCACTTTAGCCTTCAACACACTCAAACCTGTCTCATAATTATTAGCTCTCAATGTCTACCTGTTTGTGGTGAAAGTCTCAGTGCTTGTGTCATTTCCTACATTATCTGTGATGATGTCATCATATGTCATGGCAGAGTATACGTGGGTTGGGTTACAGCAGGTTGAACATTGAGAGCCAATATTTATTGGGCAGATTGAACACTAAAGGGTTAAGAGATGTTAGACCACCAGTTACCAAAAACATTAAGGATTCAATGGTTTTTTTTTTTTTTTTTTTTTTCTTTTTAATACCATGTAACTCCAACATGTAGGTGATCATGACTCTCCACATACTCCTTTTCTTTATCTGTGACTTGCCATGTATTCTTGGGAAAGATGGTGGAGTAGTTTCGCATTAGCTTCTCCCCAGTTTGAAATAAAATCTAAAACTTTGAGTTCAAACTAACCTGTCATTTATGTATAGCTGGGAGAGAAGGGAATGGTTCATGATTTTTCTAAGGTAATTACAGAGAATGAAATGGTCATCCCCAAACCCTTCACCAAACCTATCTATGTGTGTGGTCTGTATTTAAACAGATTGCTAATTAACATAAAGATCCACTACATATATCATATGCAATTATCTTTTAACATTTTTCTTTACTATTGTTGCAGTTATCTGAATTAGTGAATTTATATACATACACACATATTTTCTGAACAAAGATCGGGGCCCGATCTGAAATATCATTATATATATATATATATATATATATATATATATAAATACTTTCACAAAAAAAACATACATTTTTTTTTAATTTGCAACTTTTCAGTTGTTTTTATATATATATATATATTGTGCTGAGTGTATTTCAAATAAGAGGTCCGTCCTGAGTATGACAATAAACTACATCCGCGTCCAGGGTAAGGCGATAAACTACGTCCAACAGCAAGGCTTCTGATCAGAAGGTTTTGAGGAGCGTGGAACCATCTCTTAATCGCTGGTGTTCCCAGCTCCATCCTGACCCAGGGTGTTAGCACCTGTTAGGGTCCCAGCTATGGGCAAATAGTTAACCACGAAACTGAGATAAAAAAACATTATAAAAGTGTAAAAATAGGTTTTAATACGAGAAATATTTTGTAAAAAAAACTATTACCAGAAATAAATTTTTGAAGAAAAAACTTTTACCAACAATTTCATTTTTGAGGAAAAAAATATTACCAGAAATAGATTTTTGACCAAACAAAATATTACCAGGAAAAAAAAGTTATCGGCATTAAATATACGATTGAGGTTGATATGCCGTTAAACATACCAAACGAAACCAAATAAGAGGTTTTTAAACCGAGTAAAAATTTCTTCAAATGTGTACTTGTTTATAATACAATCCCCTTCTCTGCCTTTTATTTTTGTTTAAAGTTTCTCATTTCTGACCCCTATTTCAGTTGCTGTATAGAAGATGGAGAACAGATTGAAAGCCACACTGCAGGAAGAGTCGAAAGGTAAGTATCCATTTCTTCAGCTGTTTCCAACCATTTGTTTTTATCATTTCATCCCAAGCAAAGCAATAAAAATCATGAAGAGTAAAAGAAACAGAAAGGATAAAATGGCACAAGGACAAGATGATGGGAGAGGGGCGGCATGGTGATTTAATGGATAGCAACTCCAATCAAAGAATCAGCAGAGTTCAAATTCTTGTTGAGTTCATTGCATTCACTTACGTGCTGATACCTTTAGGAATGGTATTAAACCATCTTTCCCCCCCAGTTATGGATAAATAACAGGACAGCCTGACTCCTATAGCCTTGGTTAGTAACAAGCCTAAAAGGAAAACTGAATTCAAACCATCTTGTAGGTCCTGACTCTTTAGGCAAAGGCTAAAAGAAGGTAACTTCAAAAACAAATCCACCTCACCTGTCATCTCGAAGAAAAGAACTTGTTCTGCTAGTTCAAGTCACAACAGAAAATAATGAACTCGTTGACCTTAATACAAATGTTTGAACAAACACAAGACAATACAAAATAGGCATTTAAAATTCATATAAACTGGATCTGGCATTAAATAACCCACAGTGGTTGATATGCCATAAAACCGAAACAAACAAACAAATAAATGTGGGGAAAGTGACTGAAGCCAAGATTCCAGGACTGATAACATTACAGCTTCTTTATTGGATTTTCTCAAGAATCTCTAGATACATTGCAGGAGCACCAGACCAGATGTGACGGCAATATTCAGTGCACGGATGAACAGTAGAGTTCTAAATGTGCAATATAGATTCTGACAAGACAAATTGCCTCCACCTGCATGCCCACCTGTTCTAAATACAGGTTTGAAATATATTCCTATTCTTTGTGCATTCAAAGTGCTACGAAAGCAAAGCTTTTTCACTAATTGTGTCATTCTATTGATTTACTAGACAGACTCTAAATTGTTAACATACATTTAAATGTGTGGACAGGCATGCTTGGGAATATTGTTGTGTGTGTGTGTGTGTGTATATATATATATATATATATATATATATATATATATATATATATATATATATATATATATATATGGGCAGCAACCTTTCTTTTAATCATCTTTTGTTAAATATGACAGACAAGGAAAATTTTATTCATTTTCTATTTAGTATTTCTAGTGTTCTTACATTTTATTCTGTTTGGTAGGAGTGAGGGAATATAAATACTGTCCATACCGTCCATTGTCTAAGCACTTTCAGTCACTTTCTTAACCAATTTCAACAGGGGTTCTGTTTTGGTGTTGCGAGTTTCTTTTCATGTTTTGACTGTTGTATTTTTTTTTTTTGTGCTTTTGAATACTAGTAGGAGTGTTTAGTCCGAGCCATATATATATATATATATATATATATATATATATATATATATATATATATATATAGGGGAGACACGGTGGTGTAATGGATAACGGCTTGGATTGAGGAATCGGAGAGCCGAGTTTGAATTCCAGTCGAATCCATTACATTCACTTACGTGCTAATACCCTTGGGAAAGGTGTGAATCCTCTTCTTCTCCCTCCAACTATGGGTAAATAGCAGGACAGACTGGGTTCTATAGCCTTGGATGGCAACTGGTCTAGGAGAAGGAAAACTCTGAATTCAAAACCTGCGGAGAGTCGTTTGGGGACCTTGTGGCATTCGTTGCACCAGGTCCCTGTATTCGTCCCTCCAAAAAGTGTGGATGGCCCTGCACAAAGCCTTCACCACTATAATCAAATCCTGTGTGGGTGTCGGGCTTTAAGTTTCTGGGAACTGATCTGTCTGACCCTCATATGTCGAGTTCGACGGTAGAGTCCATCTATAGGGAAAAGGTTATAGTTGTTCCAACAAGAGAGAAACTGCAAATGTTTTTGATTATAATGTGGATTTGTTTTAGTATATATATATTTCTTCATATTTTTGCTACACGTTTCTCATCTTGTGACGTTACTCAGGCAAATAAAAGGAATAAATTTTTTTATATTCTTTTTTCCTGTTCATTTTCTGTATTTGTTAGTGAGCCTTGAACTCCTTTCTGGGCTATTGGCAAAAGTGAATTTCTGCCTGAGTCTTAATAAAACCATTAGGTTTGGTATGAGAGGTGGGGATGATAGATGTGTTGATGAGGGATGTCTTCCTATCCCTGTGTGCATGCGTGTTCCTGTTAGCCTGCATATTATTCCCTCCCTATATACACATAGTCTTATTATAAGGAATCAGCATACACACACATATATATATATATATACACACACACACACACACATATATATATAATGTGTTTGTGTACATATATGCTGCAATAAGAAAGATATGTTTCTATACAATAACTTGTCTGTAGATATTAGTAGTTTTCAAGAAAGCCTGGCAATCTAGGTTAAGGTGTCAGCATTAAGTTGAGTAAAGTCAGACCATTATATTCAAATTAGTTCTTTTTTAATATTGATCCTTTTTTTTTTTTTTTTTAATTCTTTTTAAATACATAAACACAGCAACCTACCTAATATATCTGTATGTCTATTCCATAGCCACGTATGCAATCTTTTTTTTTTTTTTATTATTTTTTTAATGCTAAATATAGTTGATTGAGTTAACATATTGATCGTCTGTGTCAAAAGATGAATATTATGTTATTTATCCCAAGTACATGTCTACATATAAAGGAAAAGAATCAAATGGGACAAAGGGTGCAGAGATGTGATTACAAAACATCAATAATGTGTAAAAAGATAATAATGAAAGTTGGCAGTTGTCTAGTCACTTTATGGGCTGCTGATCCTAGGGCGATGTAAACTGGCAGTTTGTAGAAATCTGTGGCATTGTCTGAGATTATATCAGGAGAGAGAGACCAAGCCACTAAAATTGTTGTGGAATGAGAGAATTTTGGTTCTCAATGGAATTGTATGCATAGAATAAAAGAATTTTTTTTTTTCTTTCTTAATATTGTTCACTCAATACAAGGCCCAAGAGCCACTGAAGGTAGGTTACTAAGTGACGTAAGAGTGTACAGGGAGGGAATAAGAGGTGCATATTATGAGGATATGAAGGATAGATAATGGTTGACCCTAGGCTTGAAGAGATTAAGATTGTGGTGCTCAGAGAAGCATCCTCTTGGTAGTCTGTTCCATAAGCGATCAGTTATTAGGAAAAAGCTGAAAGTGAAACTTCCTACTAACCAATGGAATATGAAGGGAATAAGGCTGATTCGACCCTGTGGCCATGGCATGAAAGGTCCTAGCTGTGAAGGTCTGAACTGTTGGAACCAAAGAATGTAGCTCACCTGAACATTTGCCATGAAAATAGTGACAGTAGCGAGAGGTTAACAATGTTTCAAGATCGGAAGATTAAAGAGAAAATAATTTTGTGAGGCTCCAAAATAGCCACTATCTGATAGCTGAGTGACAGACTTACTTGATTCTTTAAAAGTTAGGAGTTCAATCTCTGGGTTAGGTAGTGAAAAAGTATCTGCTGGAGCAGAATTGATTGTTTTGGAATTCTTAGGACATTAAGCAAATGTTGTTTGATATTCTTGAAAGGTTACCAAATACAACAAAGGCTGGAAGGTAGAGCATGCGAAATCTTGTGCTGAAGACAAGATCACAAAACAGGGCTGAATTTTTCTTAGAGAAATGCAGCATGACATTTAACCGTGGCACATTAAATTCTTCCTAGAATTGTTCCGTGTGCCACTGCATTTTTTTTGGGGGGGGGACACACAAACATGAACACCTACTGTTTTAAAATTTTTACAACTTCCTTTGTATTGTGCGTATAGATTTTATTTTTTGAATACTAATAAAAGAATGAACTCGTAGTATTTTAATGTCATGCATTACATTTTGCATGTATGTTTTAACATTGAAAACAAAAAATTGAAACAATAAAAAATAAAAACAAACCCATTAACAATTTAATATGCTTAAACTTTTCTTACTCCTTGTGGAGCTCTGGGGTGCAATAAGAAGCAAAATGGCTAAGGCGGCTTTCATTTCGTCAAAAAAGTGACATGCTTCCTTTTGTTTACATACAAGAGGACACCAGCATTTGTTTAGTCTTTCTTTCTCCTGAGTATCATATTTATTTCTCTGTTTGACAAATAGCTATTATTTTGTCGTTTATAGATAGACAAAATAATTCACCTTCAGAAATGCTATCAGGTATGTCGATGGTTGCCAGTAGCTTCCATAAAATTAGTAAGCTATGGATGATAGTAGCCGCTAGTGGTCACCAACATTTTCCTTCACGTAATGATGCATGATTATCATCTCTTGACTACTTCACTGTCAATATCCACTTGAGTAAAGCTTTCAAAATCATCATCTGAGTCCGAATGAAAGGAAAACTCTTGAATAAAGGCTTCAATGGATGTTGATGCGGCCATTTTTGTTTACAAAGAATCGCCAAAAAAATAACATGGATTTAATCAATGTTTCACTTCGTAGACTCGAAGAATTCAAAATGGCATCGGAAAATGAAAGTTTAACCTTGTTTTAGAGCAGTAGTATGCAATTTCCAGCTTAAAATACCAGAAATAACAGTTGACAAGTGTTCATAGCAACCATCTGAAAGCGACAGAATGCGCCTAGAGCAGCAAAGGGAGACAATTTTACGGCAACAATTTTCACCTTCAGCGTTGTAAAGGTTGATGATGATGTTTCAACTGATGACTCAAACAAAATAAACCGAGAGATTGATTTTTTTTTTTTTTTTTTTTTTTTTTTTTTTTTAATCGAAAAGTGTTGATTTTTGTCTGAATTTCATTGAATGAAAAGCTATTATTTAAATTTGGACTAATGTCCTCATATTGTTGTCGTTACCATAGCTTTTCACTTCTTGTGCTCTTTGGCCTTCAGGTAAATTACTTTTTCTGTTTTGTTTTTTTTGTTTTTTTTTTCCAAGAGAAAAACAATAATTTTATTTATTATTTTATTTTTTGCTGTTTTTTAATATATTTTTTTTACCCAATACAAGCCTCGAGTGCCACTCAAGGTAGGGGATGCTGAATGAGATATATGATTACAGGGATACCACAGATTGACTCTAGATTTCAAGAGTCTTTATTTTTATTTTATTTTTTATTTGCCGAAAGTTTACCTAAGGCCCAAGAGCCGCTTAATGTAGTGTGTGATATGAACATCATAGGATGAAGTAAAAAGTGAAGTTTACGTGGATATACTTCAAGATTTTTTTTTATTTTTTTTATATTAAAATTCATCCAATACAAGGCCCAAGACTTACTCAGGGTAAAGGGTTACTGAATGAGGTGTGTTATAGGAATGTAAGGGGAGGTAGTAGAAAGTGAAGATTATGAAAATGTCTAGACAACTGCCAACTTTCATTATAATCTTTTTACATGTTATGTTTTGTTATCTCATCTCGGTACCCTTTCTTCCAATTTGATTCTCTTCATGTCTCTGTAGACATATACTTCTGATAAATAGTCTCATAATGTTACTATTTACATTGACTAATGTTCTCATTTTTGTTCTTATCACCACTTTTCGGTTGTTGTACTCTCTGGCCTACTTCAGATATCTGTTGACCTGGGTAACTGTCAGGGAATTTCAAATTAATGCTTTTAATTAATCTATGGAGGTGATTGTTATAGTTCCACTATGTCATCTTGTTCTATTTTTTTTAGTACCACTATGTTATTGGTAGCCATGCAGATTAAGCAAGTCTAGCCTAGTGGATTAAGCATTGGCTTATGAATTTGGTAGCATAATATTTGTAAGTTCAATCCATGGGCTGAGTAGAAACAGGGTGTTAACATTCAGTCCTGAAATGTAGAAGACAATATATCTTTTGACATGGACAGTGGTACAAGAGTAATATTTCTTGCAGATGAAATAAAAATTTCAGTTTGAAATTCCCTGAAGGTTAAGTGCATTAACAAATAGATGATCAGAGCATATCAGTCAAAACATTGTGATAAAAAAGATGAGAATATAAATTTTATTTATTGGAATATGTTCCACCAACCCTATCTCTGCAGCAAATGGTAATTCTAATATTAGCTGTTCACTTATAAAGCAGTTGGGATTCAGTGACAAGCAACCAGTGCTGTTTTCGGTTGAAATTTATAAAATCTTCCTCTAAAAACAGTTTCTCAAGAAAATAGGTTTTTCAAGTCCAGTAGCTGTTATTGCACTTTCCAGTACTGATGGCAGATTCCTTCTCTTCCTATTTATTGAAATAGTGTGGACATCGAAATTGGTACTGTTATATCTACAATAAAGATATATATATAGATACACACACACACACACACCTACTGTGGGGAAAATATCTGCCTTGTCAGTCATGTATCAAGATACATGATCGCCTAAGCGTGTATCACGTATGGCACATAACTGATTGAGATATATATATATATATATATTTACAAGAATAATATTAGATATAATATTTGGATTTCTTCAGGAAAGCATTGCCCATTGATTTCATTTAGTTTGCTTTTTATCACAACTTTATTTTAATTTGTTTCATTGAGTAAAATTTAAACTTTTTCACTTAGAAAATTTTCTATAACAATAATGGTAATATTTGCTATTTACTTATAAGGAAACATTGGCATTCATTGAATGTCAGCCAGTACTGTTTTCTGTCTAAATTGATAAAATCTTTCTATTAAAATAATTTCTCAGGAAAATGGGTTTCTCAAGTCCAGTAGCTGTTATTGCTCTTTCAAGTATTTATGACTACTACTTACCTAAAATTTTATTTGAAACAGTGCCAGCATCTTGATTGTGGCATTATTTTCACTTTGAGTTTCATGTGATGTCCATTTTAGTTTGTTGTAAAATACAGCAAGGATGTATTGAGGTTTCCCCCCAACACACACCTAAATGATTGTTTCCCCAAAAACTATGGTGGGGGGTAATAGGAAGAGAAAGAGATGAGAAGTAAAAAAATGAATACTAGCTCAGAAACTACAGCACAGTGGCTGGCACAGTAACTTTAGGAACAAAATGGCCATGGGGCTGACTTCACAAGACACAGTTTCACCAGCTACCCTCTTCTGACTACTGGTTTTCCCATCGCATTTAGGAGACAGTTGACAGAAACCTGAATCGCGATAAGTTGCAGAGAGGCCTGTATCTGAACATATCACATTGTTTTGCTGCGGACGGTGGGTGGGGTAAATCTGGTTCTAATTGATTTTGGCAGACATGTCTGCACAGGATCTGGAGCCTCTTTAAGTCCACATGGTTGTTACTACTGAAAGTCCTCAGATGATGTGGTTTCTATTGGTACAGTACTTTGTGATTTTGTAGTACCAGTCTGCAAGGATCAAAGTGGGATAGTTCTTGGTAAGACCTACAGGCTTATTCGCTTGGTGTTTTTTTAATCATTGATCTGATAAAGTTGTTTAAATATTTTTGAATTAATTTGGCATCAGTCATGACATCGATGTGAAAGTCTCGATCTGACAAGGCTATTAGGAGAACCAATTAGTTTCAAATTTATCGACCGAATAATGTTGATTATAATAAGATGAGTAAACTTTGGTCAAATATGCTTCTAACAAAAAAAAAAAAATTCAAATTGCTTGACGCTGCAGAAAGTAAAGCTTATATCAGCAATAAACCTTTATTTGCTAACAAGATTTGTCATCTTTAAGAAATCAGTCATAGAAAATTGACAAAGAACATCAGAACCACATGTTTAATGAGAAAAAGCACCAGTGTATTGCTGAGGTGGGGTAAGTAAGTGAAGTGGATTTTGGTAACGGAAGATGATAAAAATTGGTTGTGTTCACAGGTGGAGATGCCTGTGCGAGATTTATATATATATATATATATATATATATATATATATATATAAATAAAAGTGAACATTTAGAGGCGACAGTCTGTTTCATGCTAGTGCAATTGTCAGGCAACTCTGAGTTGCCTGACGATTGCACTAGCATGAAACAGACTGTCGCCTCTAAGTGTTGACTTCTATGTTCACTTTTATATTTACACATGCTCTATCTCTGATATTGAGCACTTTATCCCATAAATATAGCACACTTTAAGACTATATTTCTTCATATATATATATATATATATATATATATATATATATATATATATATATATATATATGACTAAAAATCTTTTACAGACACTGTGTTTTGCCTGCATGTTCTAGGTAGACATCTTCTGTCCAGAATGAAAAACAAAACATCTGCAAGGAATCTGTTGGAATTTATAGGGAAGATGCTAATATTATAACGTCTCCTCAGATCTGGCAACCAGGAAGTCCCCCCCCCACCTCAACAAGCATTAAAGTCATTAGCATCGTCGAGCTTGAAGTTTATTGTCCCCCTTTCCTCATAATATGTTTTTTTTTTAATTATCCTATCCAAATTCATTGGGTATGACGATAAACTACATCCGCGTCCAGGGTAAGACGATAAACTACGTCCAACAGCAAGGTGTCTGATCAGGAGGCTTTGAGGAGCGTGGAACCACCTCTTAATTGGTGGTGTTCCCAGGTCCACTCTGACCAAGGGTGGTAGTACCTGTTAGGGTCTCAGCTATGGGCAAATAGTTAACCCTGAAACTGAGGTAAAAAGCAGTTTGAAAGTGTAAAAATAGGTTTTAATACCAGAAATACTTTGTAAAAAAATTATTAGCAGAAATAAATTTTTGAAGAAAAAAAACTATTACCAGCAATATATTTTTAGAATAAGAATATTACCAGCAATATGTTTTTGAAAATAATATTACCAGCTATACAATTTTGAGGAAAAATATATTACCAGAAATAGAATTTTGACAAAACAAAAATATTACCAGGAAAAATAAAAGTTGTCGGCATTAAATGACCCATTGAGGTTGATATGCCGTAAAACAAACCAAACCAAATTCATTGGGCACAAAAGGGCTTAGTGGGTAGTCATACGGACAATGGAGTATATTGAAGAAGTTCAATCTCACAGATCAATAAAAATTTGGTTCTTATAGTATATGCTTAGAATTTGGTTAGAAAGATCAGGATTTGGTCTTTGAGAGTTTTTCTAGCATTTCTTTAGATTTGTCCCCAGGTTATGGGATTATTTTTTATTCCAGCATTTTTCCTTTCTTAAATACATATTAAAATTCTTTGCTATGAAAAATGTTAAAATGATTTCAAAGTTCACAAGATCTGGTGATATATCATGTTATATTATTGAATGAATCTATAAGCTAAATTTGATAATGTGACCTAAAAATACCTGTCACTGGGTCACATGACCTGTAATAAGTAATTTAGATCTTAACAATGTTGTTATAAGTCTTTTGTTTTGAATATTAAATATTGGCATCTGAGGCCAAAGCTGAGGGATCATGTGACAAAGTATTAAAAACTAAATCTAAATCTTTTAACTCGACACACGTAAAGTATTGATGTATACAGATTCCACTTGATTATATTAATATACTCTCCAGAAATCCAATTCTGTAACTCAACAGAAGTGCCCATTTCAGCATCTACAGCTCTGACAGAAACTGTCCTTTTTTATTTTTTTTTATTTATTTATTTAAAAAAATTTTTTTTTTATAAGTTCTCATTCTTCTGGTGACAAATCATGATTATTTAATGGTGAATACAATCTGATTTTTAGTTTAACAAGTTTTTAGTTGACTATATAAGAAAAAAGCCTACTTAGCCCTAATGAAAAACAAGACACAATGTTTTTGATTAAGATACACCACAATATTCTTATATTATTTTGAACTATTGTTCTCTTTTTGTTGATATTATTAGAATTAATGTTTCGACCAGGTACATTCTGGTTATCATCCATCAGGTGTTCATTGATTGGCTGATATCGGTTGATTATTGTGATATTTTGTCCCTGTGATAGTCATTCCTGCTGAATTGGGGCATCACTACCAGATCCAAGGATTGAACTCATGACCACTATATGACAATATAATCAATATGCCTATATCCACTATGCCATCATCCTGAAGGTCATTAGTGGTGTGTGTGTGTTTTCTTTTTCTTTCTTTTTTTATGCTCAGTGACAGATTTTTTTTTCCATCATTTGGTTATGATGATGTGTTTGTACGGCTTCTTATAATTTAGTATTTCATTTCTCAGATGAATAATTACCAAATAAGATATACTATTTACATTGTTAGGACTATCGTCCTCATCTTTGTTGCCATATTTATCACGTTTTGGCCTTCCAACCACCTGAAGAAGGCCAGAGCATACAACGACCGAAACGTTTTGATAAATATGGCAACAAAGAGGAGTCCGAACAATGTAAATAGTGTACATAATGCCTCATCTCAAATATAGACAGATACAGATAAGATATGTCCTTTGGGAATGTAGATTGGTCATTTTCTCAGTAATACACTTGAAAAATTTACCTTAGCAACTAATTTTTTTGCAGTCTGCGACTCTTCATATATTTTTTTATCCTTTACCACACTGGAGGTGAAAATTGTTGCTGTAAAATTCTCTCCCTTTCCTGCTCTAGGCTCATTCTGTCATTGTGAGATGGTTGCTATAAATAAACACTTGTCAACTGTTATTTCCAGTATTTCAAGCTGAAAATCACCTACTACTACTTTGGAATGAGGTTAAACTTCTGTTTTCCAAAGCCATTTTGAATTCTTCTAGACTCTACATGAGGTGTAACATTGGGATCAAACCCACGTTACATTTTTGTAAACAAAAATGGCCACATCAACATCCAGCAAAACCTTTATTCACGAGTTTTTCTTTAGGACTCCGATGATGATTTTGAAGCCTTTACTCAAGTGGGTATTTGATAGTGTAGTGGTCAAAGATGATAACCATACTAGTGACTTGGATGAAAGCAATGATGACCACTAGCAGCTACTAGTGACCATCGATATACCTGATAGCCTTTCTGCAGGTGAATTGTCTATTTATAAACGACAAAATAATAGCTTTATTCATCAATGAGACAAATATGAATCGGGTGAAAGAGCAAACAAATGCTGGTATCTTCTCATAAGTAAACACAAGGAAGCATGTCGCTTTTTTGACAAAATAAAAGCCTTAGTAATTTTGTTTCTTATTGAACCCCAGAATTTCAGAAAGAGTAATAAAAGTTAAAGTATTTAAAATTTTTATCTATTTGTTAATATATTTGTTTTTTATTTCGCATTTCATTTTTTTTTGGTTTTCAACATCATAACATGCATGCAAAACATAATGCATTACATCAAAATATTAGTCATCCATTCTTTTATTAGTGTACAAAAAATAAAATCTATAAGCGCAATACAAAGAAAGTTATAACAATTTTAAAATAGTAGGTGTTTGTTTTTGTACCCTTAAAAAAAATGCAGTGGCAGTGGGGAACAATTTTAGAAAGAAATTTTTTTTTTTTTATAACAAATTCTTTTTTTTTTTTTTTTTTTTTTTTGTGAGAAAGAAATCATGATTATTCAATGGTCACTAGAATATTATTTTAGTTTAATACTCAAGAGCCAGTGACCGTAACAAAATAAAAGGGATGATGAAATTTGATAGGTACAATGCAGCTACAAAATGACATAAATATCCCCCCTTCTGTGCCCCCCCCCCTCTCCATTTTGTGCTGATATGTACAAGCTATATTTTAAAATATATACCCAAAATAACTAAAAGTTCTTAGGCTCTATACCACTGGTTCTCAGCTAACATTACTAGGGATCCACACAAAAAAAATAGCAAATTGGGTGTCCATGGTAATATTTTCTTGGTCCATAGAGGAATTTCACTTCAGAATGGTTGTTCCAACTGCAAATTGGAATTTCTACAGTCATCTATACCATATTAAAATACTGAAAATAGAGAGAAAAAAAAACAAACTCTAAACCAAGCAGAAAATGAGATAATTGTTGTTAGTGTCCTTTTTACTCTACCAGGTGTTTTGATTGTACAAGTTGAGTAACTGAAACTGAGAAAGATATATAAAGGAAGTGTTTTTTATATATATATATATCAGCGTCTGGTTAGCAAGGTCGATTTTACTATCTTTAAACTTAAATCTTCCATGAATCTTTAAGTTTAAAGATAGTAAAATCGACCTTGCTAACCAGACGCTGCTCTGTGGCCGAAAGGTTAAGGCACATCACGCGAAATATATATATATATATATATATATATATATATATATATAGGAAAATTATATAAATTAATAATAAATAATATTAATTTTAAATATTAATGAAATAAATTAATATAGTGATAGACTTGACATTGTAAAAAGAGGTGATCTTTGACTTATTAATTTCGATGGAGGCGTAGTTACTCTAAAAATCATACTGACACACAGTTTCTTCTTTAATAATTGATTAAATTCCTAAGTAAAAGTCCATAATTAAGACTTACAATTACATGTATATCTTTATGAAACTTGGATTGCCTGCTGCCAACACATATGTATGCGCACACATACATTTTTAAGACTGAAATATTGTTCCCTAGCCCATGTATTATGAACTAACTAGCATTTAATGCAGTTTTCAAACTACTATTAACATTTAGTAAGATACATTGTGATCGGTTTTGTGATGTATTTTTATTGTATGTTGGAGGTGTTGTTTAATTTGGTCTGTACTGCAGAACATTTAATTCAAACCAAAAGGGCAGCATTGATGAAAAATTGCCATCAGCATTTGCACAGAAAATAGCAACTTCCTATTTGTCCACAATGAGGGCCAGCACAGCCAGGCAAAAATGCTACAACAATGCTGCAGTGAAAGTGTTAACAATACTGAATAATGTTTAATTTCATATTCAGGAAATATTAAAAATTTAAAGAAATGTGTAAGTTAATCTTATTTAAACAAAAAAAAAAAAAAAAAAAAAATTAGTACAATTGCGAAATTAAATTTTTTTTTTTCTTTTACTTTTTTGTAACTGTATGGGTAAACTATATATATATATTTAATAAAATATATAAGGGAAGTTTATATTTTTCTATTTTAAAACGTCTGATTTTGCAGCCAGAATAGTATTTGTAATAAAATTGTCTTAATTTGTCTCCCCTCAAAATAACTGCTTCCAGCATTTCTTAACAATATGCAGGGGATAAGATTAGACACTGGTTTCTTGAGAGTCAATCTTTAAACTTGCAAACTTGTCTTCACTCATCCATTATTTCTCTCAATTGTGCCAAGGTTATTGCTATGGTTTCTTTTATTATATTGATAAAAACCAGAAATTGCTTTTGGTTGTACATATAACGAGATTGAATATAATTTTTTAGATTAAAAAATATTATTTTGGGTCTTAAAATAATAATAAAACTGTCTTTCTTTTCTTTTTTTCTCTTGAAGTGCTGAAAAGTTCTTTGACCAATCTTGATGGGATTAGAGAAAGAAAAGAAAACATTTTAATTATGGGGAAGTGGATGAGACAGAACTTTTCATTTGTGTATGTGTATATATGTGCATTAAATAGATGGGCAGACCAGACACTCTTACCTTGGCTGGCAACCATTCAAAGCAGAAGTCTGGAGACTTAGTGACAGCTGCACTATTTATTCCTCTGTTATCACTTCTTTAGAAAAGTGTGACTGTTTCTACATATGCCTTTGCCACAAGAATCAAATGACATGTGGGTGGTCTGGCATTAAAAAAAAAAGCAAAAAAAAAAACTTGTTAGGATATAATATATATATATATCTATATATATATATATATATATGTATATATATAGTAATCCGTTGGTATATAATCCAAGTGAATCCTATTAACACAATATAAAATATTAAAACTGATTCACACATAGAGCTCAATGTTTTTATAATAAACAGAGCAATATATTTCAAGCAATCAGAATTAGGATACCATTATGTAAATGATCATTTTCACCTTCTAAAATTAAATTTACAATATTTT
>OZ038519.1:31434336-31491836 GCA_964036315.1 Acanthosepion esculentum | reverse complement strand
AAAAAATGCTAGTGAATAAGAATTGACAGTGCTTCCTCTATATAAATAAATGAATAAATAAATAAATTTCTCAGCTTTACTCCTAGAGGCCGTAACCCAACATATCACACCATTTTAGAATCGGGCTGATGCCATGAGCAAATTAAAAACATTCTGAGCCAGATCTGGACATGCAATCCTGAAATTTTGAATTCCCATGTTTTCATTATTGTGATTGTTTTCATGTTTTTTTTTTTTTTTAACATGACGTTTTGCAACAAATATTTTTGTACAAAATAATTTTATAACTGGGAAATAAATTTGGGAATAATTGAAATTAATTGCGAAAGTTACCCATGAAATAAAAAATAATAGTTTGTATGGAAAGTAAAGACCTACATACATCAAATTGTCTTTAAATTAAGTGGCAACAAGAATTATTGTTGAACTTTTAAAAGGTAAGCTTACATATTAATGCAATACTTAAATGCAGCTATCAATTTTGTGTTGTTTTGTCATTTATTGTTGCTTATCATATGTGGCCGAAGTATGCCTTGCAAAAAGAAATCTCTGCCGATAGAGGAGCAGATTGCAATCAAAAGAGCCAAGGCTGCAGTGAGAAAATGAAAGTCCTGTGCAAATGAGTACCCTGATCAAATGGCAGTCAGGGGAGTTTCCAATGCTGAGAATATGCAAAGACTTAGGGGCTCTTAAACTCCTGACAAGCCGAAGGCCCAATCAAGAGCGCTCTGCATGAGTTAGCCTAAATGCCACCCTATAGGGCAGCTTTGAAGCTAGTCTAATAATATGATTCAAGATAATATTACTATTGATACTACTAGTGGAAATATAGCCATTGAAATCAAGATGAAAGAAATACTAGTGAAAAATGAAAATTGACAAGGCTTCATCTAATAATAATAATAAAATTCCAGATAATATTACTACTAATACTACTAGTGGAAATAAAGCAATTGAAATGAAGATGAAAGAAATACTAGTGAAAAATGAATAAGAATTGACAAGGCTTCATCTAATAATAATAATAAAATTCTAGATAATACTACTACTAATACTACTAGTGGAAATAAAGCAATTGAAATGAAGATGAAAGAAATACTAGTGAAAAATGAATAAGAATTGACAAGGCTTCATCTAATAATAATAATAATAAAATTCCAGATAATATTACTACTAATACTACTAGTGGAAATAAAGCAATTGAAATGAAGATGAAAGAAATACTAGTGAAAAATGAATAAGAATTGACAAGGCTTCATCTAATAATAATAATAAAATTCCAGATAATACTACTACTAATACTACTAGTGGAAATAAAGCAATTGAAATGAAGATGAAAGAAATACTAGTGAAAAATGAATAAGAATTGACAAGGCTTCATCTAATAATAATAATAAAATTCAAGATAATATTACAACTAATACTACTAGTGGAAATAAAGCAATTGAAATAAAGATGATAGAAATACAAGTGAAAAATGAATAAGATTTGACATGGCTTCATCTGATAATAATAAAATAATTCCAGAAAATATCACCAAAGTAGTAAAGTGAAATTATGAATAAAGAATTAGAAGTCAACCTTTGATGCTTGACAGTGTTTCAAATAAAATAACTCTCAAATTAAATGTTTTTTTTTTTTTTTCATGAATAAGTCATTGTCAGAGATCTGAATTGTCTAGAATCAAAACAAATTTATAATACTATCTTACTCAGCTGCAACAGCTGAAACTTTTTAAAAAATCAAGACAAATATATAAAAAAAAAATGGTTATTGTATTTACATTCATAGTGCTTCTCAGGTGTTTGTTAACCATACAAAAGCATTGTTCATTTGTCTACTTGTGTTTATTACTACAATATATTCAGTAATAAAAGTTAGATTTCTAAAACATTTTGTACTTGAAATCATTATACAAGAGTACATGATTGTCATAATTATCAAATCAAGTTTAATTCGGTGAGTTGTTGTCTAAAGTGCTGTAGGTGATACATGGGTGAATGGTCTGAAATCAGAGAGGTCACCACGCTGTGTCCCAGTCTTTTTTGTACAAAACATTGTACTAATCCCAAGGTGTTAATTATTATTTGTCATGACTCAAGGTAGAGATCTAGTTCCTTTCTTCGAGATGACATGCAAAATTGATTTGGTTTTAAAGTCACTTTATAGCTTTTGCTAAAAGAGGCAGGGCCTACATTTCAGTTTTCCTTCTCCAAGAAGACCGATAGAGCCCAATCCGTCCTGGAGGAAAGAGATGGATTCCTACCTTTCCTAAGGGTATTAGCATGTAAGTGAATGCAACGAACTTGACTTGAATTCGACCATAGCTCTCTAAGTAGCCATCCATTACTCCCCTGCAAATCCGTAATCTTAAAAGGCTCTACTTTGGCTTTTTGCAGGAAATAGTTTAAAATCTCACAAGTACAATTGATTTTCAGTGAGTTTCTTATATAGTAACACACATTTCATTGTCTTAAGCCAATTCAGTTGGCATGGCTCGAGATGGCAGCATTGAACATCATACAAAAAGAAATTTCAAATTTGACTTTTATTAAATATCATTCACACAAAGTAAGGCTTGATGTTGCAACCCAAGATTGAACTGAGAACCTTTAGATCTCCAGTTTAAGGCTCTACCCCCCCAAAATAAAACAATGAAGTGCTAATTACTTCAGTTTATTCAATTGCATCAATGTCCTCTGACTAAATTGGTTGGTTGATCTATTAAAATACCATTGACATGAAATTGGACTCTATATTGAGGCTAAAACTCTGGATTTAATTGTGAACCTTTAGACTATCAGTCTAGTAGTCTATTTCAGTCCACTGATCGACCGTCTGTCCATTATAACACCTGTTTTTCTGAGGCAAATTCACTTTGAGTTGGAACTGATTGCTGTCATCCCAGCTCTATAGATTTTTATTCTGCACACAGATGGAAAATAAAAGCTGATTGATTACACCTCCCCAGTTTGACAGGTGGGGATATTTATGTCTGAAGGCCTCACTGCATAAAACATCCAATACAATAGGTTATATTTGACGTTTATTTCAGAAGCTTGAAGAAAACCTTCTAAATAAACCCCTTAGTTATTGTTGAGTCATTTATCAATATAAATATTAGGAATCATGTTAAGTGCATTTATGACCCCCCCCCCCAAAAAAAAACAACAACAAAAAAACTCATTTATAACTGATACAATAACCTTTGTGAAATATCTCCAACTCTACAGTCAGAGTAGAGACTGTATGTGATGTATTATTATAAAGTCAGGAATTTAGAGAGCCTGTATATTACACATTATTATCAAGTCGGGAATTTAAAGAGCCTGTATATCATGTATTATTATAAAGTTGGGAATTAAAGAGCCTGTATCTGACGCGTCATTATCAAGTCGGGAGTTTAAAGAGCCTGTATCTGACGCGTCATTATCAAGTCGGGAATTCGAAGAGCCTGTACCTGACGCGTCATTATCAAGTCGGGAATTCGAAGAGCCTGCATCTGACGCGTCATTATCAAGTCGGGGGTTTAAAGAGCCTGTATCTGACGCGTCATTATCAAGTCGGGAATTCGAAGAGCCTGTATCTGACGCGTCATTATCACGTCGGGAATTCGAAGAGCCTGTATCTGACGCGTCATTATCAAGTCGGGGGTTTAAAGAGCCTGTATCTGACGTGTCATTATCAAGTCGGGAGTTTAAAGAGCCTGTATCTGACGCGTCATTATCAAGTCGGGAGTTTAAAGAGCCTGTATCTGACGCGTCATTATCAAGTCGGGAGTTAAAGAGCCTGTATCTGATGCGTCATTATCAAGTCGGGAGTTTGAAGAGCCTGTATCTGACGCGTCATTATCAAGTCGGGAATTCGAAGAGCCTGTATCTGACGCGTCATTATCAAGTCGGGAATTCGAAGAGCCTGTATCTGACGCGTCATTATCAAGTCGGGAATTCGAAGAGCCTGTATCTGACGCGTCATTATCAAGTCGGGAATTCGAAGAGCCTGTATCTGACGCGTCATTATCAAGTCGGGAATTCGAAGAGCCTGTACCTGAATCGTCATTACCAAGTCGGGAATTCAAAGAGCCTGTACCTGACGCATCATTACAAAGTCGGGAATTTAAAGTGCCTCTATATGATTATAAAAGTGTAAAACTTAAGTGTATGTTATTGATATATTATTATAAAACATTAAAGTATCAGCTGTTCTTTCAGACAAGTAACTTTTGGCATGTCACCATTTGTCTTTTGTATTGCCATCCATTCACACAAACTTGTTAATTAGGTTAATTACTGTTTTCTTTTTCTTTGAATATCTCTACTGAGTGTTAAATTCTCTAGGCCTGTACACTTTTGATTGGTTCTTGTGCTAAATGTATACCTCCTTATAATCACTGACAACAATTATAATGCAGCAAGGTGTTATTAAGTAAGGTGTAATGTGATGTTTTTTTGTTTTTGGTTTACTATTTTTTACTTGTTACTGATTACCAGATGCAGTCATCTAGTTTGGATTAAAGTTGTGTATCTGCCTGGATAAGATTATTGGTGAATTCTGTTCACTCTATGGTTTTCTTGATATATTGACTCTGTGGAAAGGTAGAAAAAAAAAAATCTATGGATAGAAGCACTAAACGTTATTATAAAAACTATCAACAGTTTAATAACCTAAAGGCTGCCAGAAGTTAGAATAATTCTGGTTAATTTGTACTGATATTCTTGAAGCATTGAGAACTGTTAATAGCAAAGTTAGAAACTTTCTCTGTCTTTGAGGTTCCATTAGCTTTCATAGATAGAAAGAAGGCCAGAGTTCTCTCTGGACAAAATGAAAAACTCAGACGCAAACTGGGCAAGCAATTGCAGCCCTCACTTATGTAACCATTTGTCTGGGGGAAAGGGAAATGATATTGATGGATGTTTATTATTCCATAAAGACCCTCTTTGTTAGGAAAGCACATGACCCTTCTAAAAGTACCTGCAACCAGATTCTGGGTTTAGACATTTTTGTAAGAATCAATGTAGTTTGGAAGAGATAGCCTGTTAAATAAACATACCAAGATTCAACTGACTTTTGGCAAACATATTAATCTTATCACCGTATTTCCTTGTGAGGTGGAAGAGGGAAATTTCAGTTGTACTGAATTTACTAAATCTTACTAGTTTTATTTTGGGTTCAAATTCTCCCGATGCCTTCCTGATGAGTATTTTGTAGGTTCTGGTTAATACTTCTAAACTGAACTTTCTTCGATCAGGTTCCAATCTGACCAACTAATCTTTTATACTTTTAATCACTTAGTATTTTTACTTAACTCTCTTTATTTCAAGTTACTAAGCCACAATTCATGCATTATTATGACTCAATCAAGGCCATGACCCCTTTTACGGGTTGGCTTTTCTGATTATATGTTCCAGAAATTTCAATTGATGTCAGAAGAAACTGGTTATAAAAGTGTAATTTTTCTATACTTAGTCAGTTTTAGACTGGTTTTAATGAAATCATTCCTGGGTATGACAATAAACTACATTATGGCCTCCAATTGGGAGATTGTAGGTTTTGAGGAGCACAGAACCACCTCTTAATTGTTGTTGTTCCCAGATCCACCTTGACTCAGGGGTAGTAGCACCTCTCAGGGTCCCACCTTTGGTCAAATAGTGAACCCCTAAACAAAACCCTATGAAAGTATAAAAAGACATTTTTATAGTAAAAATACCAGCAATACATTGTTTTTAAAAAAAAAATCAAACCAACAATACATTTTTATAAACAAAAAAAAAGGGGGACCAACAATACATTTTTATAAACAAAAAAAAGGGACCAATAATACATTTTTATAAAAAAAAAAAAGGACCAACAATACATATTTACAATAAAATGACTTGTTGCTTAGTAACTTGAAATAAAGAGAGTTAAGTAAAAATACTAAGTGATTAAAAGTATAAAAGATTAGTTGGTCAGATTGGAACCTGATCGAAGAAAGTTCAGTTTAGAAGTATTAACCAGAACCTACAAAATACTCATCAGGAAGGCATCGGGAGGATTTGAACCCAAAATAAAACTAGTAAGATTTAGTAAATTCAGTACAACTGAAATTTCCCTCTTCCACCTCACAAGGAAATACGGTGATAAGATTAATATGTTTGCCAAAAGTCAGTTGAATCTTGGTATGTTTATTTAACAGGCTATCTCTTCCAAACTACATTGATTCTTACAAAAATGTCTAAACCCAGAATCTGGTTGCAGGTACTTTTAGAAGGGTCATGTGCTTTCCTAACAAAGAGGGTCTTTATGGAATAATAAACATCCATCAATATCATTTCCCTTTCCCCCAGACAAATGGTTACATTTTATAGCAAAATAACCAGTAATACATTTTATCTGTAGTTGAAAGTATACAAATGCATTCAAAATATATTTAGTTGAAGCCATAAAATTGTTCAAATTATTTACATTTCGGTATTAACCCATAAGGAGTTGATGTGCCATTAAAGATGAGAAAAAGTTTTTAGTGAGATATTGTGTAGGATTGTTTTTCGGCTACTGTTCAGTACATAATCTGATCTCAAACTGTTTTTTTTTTTAATTCTAGTTTCAATTTCAAGAAAATAGCATAAAGTTAATTGTACAAACACAAAGTCTGTTTTAATACCAGTTTTTGTCAGCCAGAATTAACTTTAATTGAACTTTCATTAATGTCTGCTGACAAAAACTTTGTAGTTAAAAATCCTCTAAAAATAAAGTAACCATTGTGTAAACATACAACGGGACCCTCACCCAGTTCTCTATCAACCAACCAACCTACCAATGACTATTCTCTGTTAATCTCTGTTCTTTTTCACATATTTGTGTACCAAAAACTGGTAAAGGCCTCTTGCACATTCACAAGGAAACAAAATGTGAAAACAAACTCCTGTTTCTAATATATTTAGGTGTTTTATTCAGGGCTTCATTTGCTCTGTTTGGTGACAATGCGGATAACATCTCATAAATCAGCTCTTCCTGCCTACTGACTCTCTATCTCAACATCAAATGTGGCTGGCAGTATGAAAAGGTAGCCTCAGAATTACCCAACAGTCTGTCTCTTGACAAGAGTAAACCAGAACTAACTTCTTTGATCTCAACCATGACTGTTGATATAGACCTGCAACCGGAAATCATCAATGTCTGGCTTTTTTGACACTTGACCTCAAATGCTTTCTTTTATCTATTTCTTCTATTGTCTCTCTTCAGTCAAGTGGGTTCTGCTAAGAAGACTTGACTTCAAACACTCCATCTGTTGGTCATAAAACAAAAACACTTGAGATGAAGATAAAATCACACTTTCCTCTTGATTGACTGTTCCAATTACAGTGTCACAATTATAGAAACAGAGGATTTTTTAAAAAATACTATTCACTTAAAACAAAGTAACAAATACATTTTTTTACATAACTAGTAAAAAAATACATATTTATACTAGGTGTCTATTACCACTTTCAATTCAGAGTTCAACTGAGTTTTGAGTTACTTGTTCTTACCCAATGATGATGAAAATTCACTTAAATTTATGAGCAATTCAATGGAAGTATGAATGGGCAAAAAATAGCAAAAGTATATTCTCTCTCTCTCTCAGTTTGCTCATCTCGTGTCTTGGGCGTTTTAACTTGGTAGAGCCCATCCCTCTCCAGGCCAGGCCACAAGCGATGTCCTCCAACTAGGTGGTCACAAACATGTGTGGTCATTGTAGTTCATCCAAGGTATCCTTCTGCCTTATCTGGTGACCTGTGTCAAGGAGGTCTCATCCAGTGGTGCTGTGTTAACACCATCCCCTCACTTGAGTTTAGCCTGCTACCTGAAATGGTTTACTGGAAGCATGACAACTTTGAGCCATCAAGTGAGAGATTTAAGAGATGGTTAAGAACCAGTGATTCTGTCCACCGGAAGGTGCCAGACATCAAAGGTACTACGTCTATCTAGAGCCCCATATATTTCTAACATTAAAACCTGGGAAGCAACATTAACTTATGAGAGGCAACATTATAGTTTAATTAATAAAAGACACAATTTGGACCATAACATTGGAAGAAATTTTGCAGGAGACTGAATAGTCAAAAGTTGAATTTACTACCTGTCATTCAAGAACTGTTTCCCTTTGTGAGAAGCAAGAACAGTGTGTGAATATGTAATATTTAAAAAGATTATTATTATTATTGTATGTTGTGCTCAAGTCAACTCAAGATCTGGAGCTTTGATTTATACTGCTGCGTGTTTCCCAGTGACTGGGTTAGGCAGCAGTCGGCTAGCATCTTTCCAGGCATCCCTGTCCGGCGGGGCTAATGTTGTAAGGCTGCACATTCCTCCCAGTGCAGTCCTTCCATGTCTTCCTAGGTCTACCTCGATCTCTGTGATCAGGAACCCTGAGCTCCGAGACAGTCTTGATGCATGACAAAGTTTGTTGGACATGATCGAACTACCCAATAGAATATCAAAAACACATTAAAGGAAACAATTCTTTGTTCAGACTGACAAGGATTTGCCAGGCAGCCGACACAAGCACCACTAAGGAGAAACTGACGGAGAACATTTATTAAAAACACTTATGCTGTTGTGAGTGTAATTATACATCTTTATGAAACTTAGATTGTCTGCTGTCGATGTGTATATACGTTTTGAAGACACTGTGAAATGTCAACCTCTAGCGTTTGTACTGTAAACTAACTAGCACCTAGTGCTATTTTCAAACCAGCATAGAGATATCGTAGTGTAGAATATGCTCTGTTTTTATTGTGCATTGGGGTAGGTGTGTCGTTTAGCTTATTCTGTACAACAGAGTATCTGATCGAAACCAATATGGTGAAATCCATGAAAAATCAGCATTTTATAGTCATCTATTTTCTGAAAATGACAATTTTCTATTTTTCCAAAAACGAACCAGCACAGCCATGCAACAATATTATAACAATGTAGTAGTGAGGGTGTTAAGCTCCAGGGTTGAGTTCATTTTAACCTGCAGCTGCTTATTAAAATCTGTTGTTGGGTGAGGGGAACGACCATTATTTGCAAGGATTGGTCAACCATCAATTTCTCTTATACCATATTACCATTTAAATATAACACTGTGGATTGAATAAAGTGTTTGGTTAAAACTTCTGAGAATGTTACTGAACCACCTGAAGAAGACCAAATGTTTCAATGGCTGAAACGGGAGTACAACAACCAAGGTGAGTATGCTGCTATGTATAGCAAAACTTATAATAATGATAATTCCTCATCTCAAAACTTGTGACAGATAAACAAGACACATGAAGAAAGTTGGCGGGTACGCTGTAAGAAGGCTGTAGAATTGGTTGGCTGAAATGTGATCCCAAATATAAACCAAACTCTGGAGGAGTTTTCATATTGCATTTGATGGCCATAACTATGCTCTGTTACCGATGATTGGATAGAATATCAAAAACATCTTGAAAACAAATCCTTGTTCTGACAGACAAGGGTTCTCTAGACAGCTGACACCAACGCTGCTGAGGAGAAATTGAGGGAGGGGCTTATCTTAAGTTCATTTTAATCTGTAGATGGGGCAAGCCTCCTGTTGCTAATTGAATCTACTGAGTTGGGGTGAGGGGTAAACAATATCAGCTAACCTTCAATTTCTCTTATACTATAAGTCTACTATCATATATAAAATGTTGTCTAATGGCGTTAAAGTGATTTATAATAGCATAATAATGGGATGATACCAAACTGTATTCTAATCGGTAGACACCAATTACTGTATAGTTGATTATCCTAAATCTAGTATGATGATTAATAGTTTGTAAGTTCTATTGATAGTTGTTTTGTATTTCAGACCAAGGCAGAAAATGTTGAAGTCATTTAAAAAAAAAAAAAAGAAAAGCTCTGTTTTTCTATTGGTACATGAGGTATGAAGGAATTTTGTCATCATTGGCAAATTTTGGGTTTTGTTGTGCGAGAATCGTACATTACGGAGTTAAAGGCTCATGCTGAAAAAAATT
Organism: Acanthosepion esculentum; assembly: GCA_964036315.1. NCBI lineage: Eukaryota > Metazoa > Mollusca > Cephalopoda > Sepiida > Sepiidae > Acanthosepion > Acanthosepion esculentum. The sequence goes on along the minus strand of OZ038519.1, from coordinate 31,481,850 downwards.
GGGGGGGGGGGCAGATTTGATTGTATCTGTTAAATAATAGTCTAGTAGACTTTTTTTTTTTTTTTTTTTTTTTTTTAGAGAATTGTATTTCTCCTCTGACTTTGTCAGTTTGACCTTTGAGGTCAGATACAGGAAAACAAAGGAAGTCATTTTTGATTGGCTAAAAATAGTGTGGAAATGAGAAACATAGAAAGGGATTTCAGGAGTTACGTTTTACATGTCTAATAATGTAAACGTGTTAAAATCATGTCTGGAAATTGCTTCCCAGATGTTAGTTAGAAATGTAGACGTCAATGTGTTTAAAAAATAGGTAAGATTCAAATTCTCTTTATTGATGTCTCTTTCATCTCCAGAACCAAAAAAACATTTTGCTACCCAAATATACAACAGTGTATTAATTGCAGCCATTCCCCAAGAGAACCCCAGAAGAGGGGGAGTATACAACATATCTTCTTCTAGCATATTAAACTCTGTCATTATAGTTTCATGTCCCTATTTTTTGTATTACTGAAGTTAAGGAATATCGAGCTTGATTGGTGTCTAGATGTGTGAAAGCTTGGGAATACCAGCGTGAATATATGGTTTGTGTAATTGGTAATAACTCAGAATTGTTGATTGGAGAGTAGATTTCCAATTCCAGTCAGGTTCGTTATATTCGCTTATGCACAAATACTTTGGGAACGATATGAATCCCCTTCTTAATGCCCCCCAGACTTGTATCAGTAAATTATTCTCAAAAATATTCTTACAATCTAAAAATAGTTTCTGGCTTTAAATTTCTGCAAAAGGTTAATAAACTGAAAAAAAAAAATCAATTCATCAAAGTCTTTCCTTTTTTTTAACCTTTTTCACCTGTTTCCCTAGTTTAACAACCATAAACAGCTGACGAAAGTATCTATGGCTGTCACAGATGTTTAAATCTTCTGACATTTACTCTTTTAATAGATTGACAATATTGAAATGTATTTGTTATTCACACATTAACTGGCATTAAAGTTGGAATAAGGTATTTACAAAATAATTGAGGGGTCTGTGTATAGTATGAGCAAATCATACTCTTGTTATCCAAAATTAACTTCAATTGCACTTTGACTGATGTCTCTGCCAACAAATTTTGTAGTTCAGAATCCTCCAAAAATAAACTAGTCATTATAGAAATAGGATTTCATTAAAGCCAGAGTGCTAGACAATTGACTCTGCCTAGGTACTTTGCCATTTTTATTCATCCTTCCCACCATATTCCCCTCCCCACTGTTTTGTTGCAATCTATATTTGGGCATATTTTACTTGACTGCTGATATCAAGAAGTTTTTTTTTTTTTTTAATTAGCTTTTAGCACGCTAATTTCTTTCTAGAATTGTTCCCCCTGCCACTGCTTCTTTTTTTTTTTTTTTTTTTTTTCAGGGTGCAAAACCCCTACTGTTTTAAAATTGTTATAACTTTCTTTGCATTGTGCATATAGATTTTAATTTTTGTACTCATTCGTTCTTAGTGTACAAAATTTAAAATCTATACACACAATATAAAGTTATAACAATTTTAAAACGGTAGATGTTCATGTTTTTGCACCCCCCCCCCCAAAAAAAATGCAGTGGTAGGGGGAACAATTCTTGAAAGAATTTAGCATCGCGGGGTAAAAGTTAAAATCTTAATGTTGCATTCACATAAATTATTGTATTCACATTAAAAGTATAAAAGATCTGAATCATGGTCAGATAAGGTATTGTAATTGAATTTTTACTAAGAGTACTTAATTTTAAAATTAGAATTGCGCTTTCTTGCACAGACAGGTGGTACACAAGTGTCACTGCCACCTCTTTCTTGTGTAGGCTCACACAAAAGAACTTCATGTTTTGTCTTTAGCTCGCCAGACTTCTTGCTTGTGGAATGCTCTTCCAGTATTTTTTACTTCCCTGCCAGCTACAATCTTCAAAAATTTAAATTTCAACGACAGTCAGCATCTTCTGTCATCTTGAAACCTGTTCTTTTATTGTCTTTTCTCCTCACTAGTCTTCACTTCCTCTTTCATTTCAGCAACCTTTCACATCTCAAGTGGCATTATTGCTTTGGGTAAAATGATTGAAAAAAAAAAAAGGCAATTTACAAGTATTAGCGTATACTATTTATATAGGGATATAATTATGTTGGGGTTGTTTATGCATCTATTTGGTATCATTGTTTTTATTTTTCTTGAATTGCTTGAAGTTTTCAAACTGTATATGTGTCGCTTAGGTGATCATGTATCTTTTGATACATGACTGACGAGGCAGATTTTTTTCTCCCGCAGTAGGTTGCCATTTCTTTCTGCGGTAGACCAGTTGCCATCCAAGGCTCTATAGCCCAGTCTGTCCTGTTATTTGACTGGAATTCAAACTCGGCTCTCTAATTCCTCAATCTGTGCCACTATCCATTACTCCACCGTGCCACTGAATCCATTGCATTCACTTAACGTGCTAATACCCTTGGAAAGGTATGAATCCTCCTCTTCTCCCCTCAGCTATGGGTAAATAGCCTTGGATGGCAACTGGTCTACTGCAGAAAGAAATGGCAACCTACTGCAGGGGGGAAAAAAAAATCTACCTTGTCAGTCAGGTATCGAAAGATACATGATCACCTAAGTGTGTATCATGCTTTGTGTCAACAAAATGGAGGAATACAATTTGGAACCCCCCCCCCATTTTTCAAGCAGAAAAAAGAAAACTTTGGGGAAAAAAAAGTACATAATTTATGCAATAGTTAGACCTTTGTTGCAATATTACAATCTTCAAGCTACACGATCTTCATTTCCCAACCATGACTAAGTTCAAAAGTGTTTGCATGTAATTGCAGGTGAAGAAGTGTTTTTTCCACCATTTAACACAAGTGAAACATTGGTAAATTTTTCATTATGATTATTTTGCTAGGTGCAGTCTGCCGTCCCACTAAGGATCCTGCCAACCTTCTATCTGATGATGACAGGAGATCCCACCTGCTGAAACGTGGTAAGATGCCAAATGCCTTGCTTGGTTGGTTGTTTTTGGGTTGTTATATCATGTGTATTCTTACTTGCATGCTTGGGTTTTGCACTACTAACCTGAGAATTCAGTGGGATAAAAAAGAAAAAAATTCTATTTATTAAGATATTTTGCCCTGGTCAGGTCTCCTCTGTTTCTGATCCAAATGAGAAAAATTTGAATAGAGCATTTTTTTTTTGTTTTTTTTTTGTTTTAATACTCTGATACCATTATAGCCTTAGAAAAATATATTATGTTTTAAACAAGATGAGGGTGTAATTCTCCCCACTCACCATCCAACCCTATGTAGCTGATAACTTAGAAAGATTAAAGACAGAAGATTTACTTCTGAATTTTATTTATGGGTAATGACTTCCCACTGATCAATTTAAACAGAAAGGCAATGAAATTTTTAGCTGAGAAAATTTATTTTGACTGGGATAAAAAAAAAAAAAAAACGAAAAAAAAACTTACATGGCCTTCTTCCTCTGAATGATTGAATTTTCCTTTTCTGACATTGAACACTTGTGGTTTTTAAGAAGCAGGAAGCAAGCAGACATTGTCTTTTGGTGTATTTAAAAATACTGATGCACCGGTGTAATGGATAGCGGCTCCAATTGAGGAATTGGAGAGCTGAGTTCGAATTCCAGTCAAATCCATTACTATTCACTTCTTTGCTAATACCCTTGGGAAAGGTATGAATCCTCTTCTTCTCCCCTCAGCTATGGGTAAATAGCAGGATAGACTAGGTTCTATAGCCTTGGATGGCAACTGGTCTACTGCAGAAAGAAATAGCAACTTACTGTGGGGGAAAAAAAATCTGCCTTGTCAGTCATGTATTGAAAGATACATGATCGCCTAAGCATGTATCACACATGGCACATAACTGACTGACTGTTATAAAGTTATGCACAATCTTCATTTTATAATTTAATTCAAGAAGGAAAAAATAATATTTGAATGGTTAAGCACCCAATTTAATATTTTAAAAAATATTGTCTTCGTACTTAATGTTAGTGTTAAGCATTGAAAATCAGGAAGAAAGGAATTAATACAAGCATTACAAATAAAATAAAGCTATTTGTAGAATGTAAATGCAATGAATATCAGAAATAAAGGGATTTTCAGTGGTTTAGAATTAATACTAGTGCAATATGCTTTCCGATTCAAACCAATGTGCTTGTTTTGGTTATACTCAATATTTTGGCTATTGTACAATGTGGCCACATTGAGTGTATTGTATAACACGAACATAATGCACTCATCTAACTGCAGAAAAGGCTTAAAAATAATGGAAGCATTAGGAATGTTATATAGTTAAAGTGTCGCTGCCAACACTGGAATTAGAACACAGATCACCAGAGCAAACAGAGACGATCCCATTATGAATAATTAGATCACATGATAGTAAAGGAAATGTATATATGAGAATTAGTGCAGCATCTAAGATTACAATTTGGTGGTTACTTTTCAAGTGAGTGTTATTGAGCAAGTGCTATTAGTGTGACTTATTCAAGGGCGTCTGACACTAGTATTGTTCAATGGCGTTACTATAGTTGTATCTGTGATTACAAAGTCTCTACTACAACGAGCATTACGAAAGTCCCAATGAGTGTTTGTTGACATTATTAAAGTAGCAACGAATGTTTGTTGACATTACTAAAGTGGCAATGAGTATTTGTTGACATTATTAAAGTAGCAACGAGTGTTTGTTGACATTACTGAAGTGGCAATGTGTATTTGTTGACATTATTAAAGTAGCAACGAGTGTTGACATTATTAAAGTAGCAACGAGTGTTGACATTACTGAAGTGGCAATGAGTATTTGTTGACATTATTAAAGTAGCAATGAGTGTTTGTTGACATTACTGAAGTGGCAACGAGTGTTTGTTGACATTACTGAAGTGGCAACGAGTGTTTGTTGACATTACTGAAGTGGCAACGAGTGTTTGTTGACATTACTGAAGTGGCAACGAGTGTTTGTTGACATTACTGGAGTGGCAACGAGTATTTGTTGACATTACTGGAGTGGCAACGAGTATTTGTTGACATTACTGGAGTGGCAACGAGTATTTGTTGACATTATTAAACTGGCGACGAGTGTTTGTTGACATTATTAAACTAGCAACGAGTGTTTGTTGACATTATTAAACTAGCGACGAGTGTTTGTTGACATCACAAAAGGGGATAAAAAAGAAGAAATCAAATCTCAATAATATGAACACGGCTACAATGTGCTGACTGTATTCGGAAATTAAAACATTCCTATTACTATTTGTAACATTTACATTTGGACTATTGTCTTCATCTTTGATGTTATCACATTTCAGCCATTGTGGCCTCCATTGTGTTAGCAACAAAGATGAGGACTGCAGAGGGGTAACCACCCCCAAACCAAATGAGGTGCCCCGGGTAATAAACTACACCCAACAGCAAAGCCTCTGATCAGGAGGTTTTGAGGAGCTTAGAACCTCCTCTTAATTGCTGGTGTTCCCAGGTTCACCTTGACCCCGGTGTGGTAGTACCTGTTAGGTTCCCAGCTATGGGCAAATAGTTAACCCCCAAACTGGGGTGAAAACACTATGAAAGTGTAACAATAGGTTTTAGTACCATCAGTACATTTTTTGTAAAAAATATTACCAGCAATAAAAATCTTGTCAGCGTTAAATAACTCATACTATATATACTGAAATAGACAGACAGACAGACATGCATGCATGCATAATTGAGGTCGATATGCTGTAAAACAAACCAAATGTAAATAGTTCAAATAATAACTCTTTGTCCTAGAAATTCTAACAAAAATTGTTTTAAAAAAAAATCTATATATGCAGACAAACCAAAAATATCCTTGATAATTGCTAAATGATTAGTTGAAACTAATTGGATCCACAGATCATTTAGACAATTCTTGCACACTCTGTCTGAAAAAGAAATCACTTGTACAGATGTAAGAAAAAATACAATGAAATGACTTAATTGCAGTGCCTTGTCAGTCATCTGCTATGAAAATGAAACCCAAAGATAGAGCATATGTAAATATGAAAATGGACACTAAGGTCAACACCAAACGAATGACAATTTGTTTCGTGTTTGAACACAATCTTTTTTTTTAAATGTCATATCCTATCAGAATGTAGAAAATAATTATGGCTCTCTGCAGATTCTATCATTATTATTTGAATTGCTATGACTTAGAGGACTTGTACATGTAATTTCTCATTGGGTCTTCCATGGCTTTGAAATCAAAGTTGTCTCTCTCCTTTATATTGGGCAATGTTATATTAACAGTATTAAAGGGCACAGTCTCCCCTGCTATTTAAACCTTAGCTTGGGAGAAGAGATTAATTCATACCTTCACCAATGGAATTAATGCAAAAGTGAATATGGCAGATGATACAAGAATTGAAACTCTGCTTGCTGATCCATTTTATATACATACATTTTTTTTATATATAAGACAATAGGAAAACTGTAATAGTTGTTGATGCATTTTGTCCAATGTGGACTTTCTCAAGGCAAAACAAAATGAATTTATTAAATGAAGTAACTAAACAAAACAAAATGCCCTCAGCAACTGGAAGAATCTCATTAATTTACAGTTGAGATGTAACTGTAAATTCTATGCTAACAGTTTCTTTCCTAACACTTCTAAATTGTGGAACTCGCTTCCAGCTCCATGTTTTCCAGCCAACAAAATTGCTATCTACTGTTCTCCTGGTTGTTCTTCTTTTGCCGCTCATTAGTAATGTTTCTGTTCCTCATTCTTCCATATTCAGTAACCCCTTATGTCTTAGTGGCTTTATTACCTTGCTTTGGGTGAAATTGATATATATATATATATATATATATATATACACACACACACACACACACACACACATTGCACATATAGTGTTGGTGTTAATAAAATAGTGCTCGATATAATACAACAGAGCTATTAAGTGTATATATTAATAGGTATCCCAAACTAATTCTTTATTTTTACTATATCTAAAACTTTTTTATGTAAGCATATAGATCTTGACAAAACCTAAGAAATGGTACCAAATTCATCTTGCTAGCTCAATTAGCAACCAAGTTAGGACCATTCAAAGTTTGTCAGATTTTCTGTCTTGAGTGTGATTGTGCCAAATCCCATTTTAACAGTGTATATCAGAAGATGCAGACTTCAAACAAGTGAATAATCATAAATGCAATGTTATTAAGTAATAAAAGAAAGATAATACTTATGGAATTAATAATTATTAGATAAGACTTGCCTAAACAAGGTGGGTAATCACATTCTGTCCTGAAATAGTGCAAAAATAACATGGGAAAGCAAATTGAAACTTTGTAATGTTTTATAGTATCTTGGGGATTAAGCTAATTTTTTTTCACAGGAATACATCAGTAAAATAACTCCTATTTCACCATCTAAGTACAGGTGTTAGCAAAATTTGATTGTAAGGCAAAAAAAAAAAAGGGTAAAAATACACTCTTGAACTTGCTGTAAAAAAAAAAAAAAGTTTCTGGTGGGGGTACAAACCTGAAACTTTACTCATTTTTAGATGAGGAATTCAAAAAAATAGTTATTTTGTCTATAATATTAAAACACTTTCTCAAATGTATTTGATTTTTTTTTTAAATTTTGTAAATTTATACAATTTTGACTTGCCCAAGAAAGGACTGACAACATCGAAACTTGTTTTACAAACGGAATCAGTGGTCAATTTTTCAAGCAAAATGCTTATTGTAAAGCCTTAAATCTCAATTTTTAAATATAAAAAAAAATTGAAATGAGTAAAATAACATTTATTGGAACTGTTGAAAGACTTTCTGGGCAGTTTGAATGGCCCTACTGCACTTCTTCTCATAGTGATTTGCAGTTTGAATTTATTTATAGGCTTCTATGATCAATATTTCTGGAACTTTCCAGATTCTACCATCACTTGAAACTGGCATTAAACCTAAAGACAAATGTTAACTCGACCTTGTTGTTTTTGGGTACCCTGGTATACTAGTGAGCCAGCCAAAATGAGCTGACTCATTTTATAGTTGACCAATAGAAGGCTCAAAATATTCAATCTGACGTGTATAAAGGCGGCCATGTTTTTCCTAAATATTCACTGCCAGCCTTTGATATTGAAGACTGAAGAATTACGGAACAGCTGCTGGTGATATTGGTGATATAGTCAGATTCAGTAGAGTGTCTGACCCGTGACTGTTAATCTTTAACGTTGTTTCATTCAACAGATTACGTACTGCGCTGTATTCTATATTCATAGACTATGGTGGACATGGTCAACAGACCTGTGCAATTTTATCCATCAAAGACCATTGGAAATAATTATTTAATTGGAGCTAGAAACTTGATTATTGCACTGGTTGTAATGTCAAAGACTTGGCCAATGTAGAATCTGGAATTGTAATATATGGCAACACATTGGCCTTGTCTCTCATATCTGAAGATCATTTGATATGGTTCTTTTTCATCACAACTACCAGAGTTAGTTACTGTGTTTTCAAGTTCCTGTGATATAATTTCAATGGCACTGAATTCATCAACTACAAAAAAAAATCATGGGAAGACTCTAAAATGGCTCTTAAGTTATCTTCTCCTTTAGTGGCTAAAATTTTGTTGTTTGTATTAAATGTTTGTTGAATTTGCTTCATCAATCTTTACTGTTCCATCCTTATATTAGATCATTTGCAAATCTATGCAAGTAAAAACATACAATTCTTGTATCACAAAAGATATAGGGAAAAAAAAAAGAAGAGTGCTCCTGAACAAAGATTTTGTGAAATTTTTTTTTCTTTTTGTTAAATTGTCTTCTAAACCTGTGAGCTCTTTGCCTATTTAAGAAGTGCTTTCCTCATTTATCTCATGGTCCTTAAAACCATAAAAGTTACAGAAGTTGGGCTAACTAAAATAGATGTGATCTTACCAGAACTGCACTCAGATTATTGGTGTTACTGTCAACCCATTAAGAACCTCCACCCAACAAGGATTTCCATGTTCTTTTCATCACACAGAGTTTTTAACTGCATCAGCAACCTTTTTGTACATTGCAAGGACTTTGGGGGGGTCTTCTTTGGCCTACCTCTTCCATGTACAAGAAAACAATTTCTCAGGACGTTTAGTTGACCATCCACTGAACAGAAAATTTTTATATATTCATCATATATGTACATGTAAATTTAAAGACCTAAAGTAGTCGACAGCCATGGAAGACATTAAAAAAAAAAGAAACAGACACCCACTCTGATATTGGGGAAAAGCAAAAATTTAAAAAAAAGAAAAAAAAGTCTTAAAGTTTTGGCTTTTGCTTTATAAAGAAAAAATACAACAATTGAAAGTTTTACATAAAAATCAATGAACTGAAAATTTTAAAGCTACATTCTTTTTTTCGAATGACAAAGTTTGCTCTTCAATTATTGAATTAGGAGTTGAAATTTCAGTCAGTCAAAATACATGCTTAGGCGATCATGTATCTTTCAATAAGCACTGCTCTCTCTCTCTCTCTCTCCAAATATTTCTGGCAATTAAAGAATCTCACCATCAATCAAGTGGGATATTATAACATGAGCTAAATCTTATAACAAGAAAGGAAATAAATGTAGCTTATATCTTGTTGAAAATCTTCCTTTATCAATAAAATATTAATATTTACGACTCTAAAAAAATTCTTTAATTTTTATGTGTGTGTGTGTGTGTAGGTAGTCATCCACAGACTGTGTCGCTGTATCACAGCTCATCAGTGTGGCTAGACGTGTGATTGCTTCAAGCTGGGATCGAAACTCAACCAGTTTGACATCAGTCAGAGACTCTCATCTTAAGGCCATCAGCTCACACAACAGAGAAAGGGAATTTTTAACACCTTATATATATGAGATATAAGCATTACCGGCTACCACAGGGCTCAATTCATATAGAAAAGCTTTTATCATTAATAGCAGCAGTCAAGAAATTCCCTTTAAGTGCTCAACCTAAATCCCATTTATTTTAAATGCCAAATATAATTTTTGAAATGAAAAAGAAAAAAAAAATTTAAATTAGCCCAGTATAATATATATCTATGCCAATATTACCATAACCAGATATGTTTAAAAAAAATTAAAATTACATGAGGACCAATCTATACTCAGCACCTGAAGATTGCATTGTGCATAAAACTTCAAGTCATGCTATTTGTCAGAGATAATATGTATATTTATTAATAAAAATATATATGAAGTAATATAGTGTTTTTAGGATGTATAATAGTATTTGAAACAAAAGTGGAGATCTAAATGAGAATAAATTGCATTGCTGATGGATTTCATTATAGAAACGCATTACAGTCTTGTAAGATTTAATTTCCTGATTTCATTCTATTTTCTGAAGAAATTATTCTTTTACTCCATGGAGATGCCTACATACCAAAGTATCTTTATCTATAGAAATTAAAAAAAAACAAACAAATTGTAATGTCTGAATGGTTAAGGAATCAAACAAGATATTTCCTTTCTGCTGATGTATCTGAACTGAAATCATATTAGAGGTAATTTTTTTACCGTCTTTTCAAATAGTTTATCCTTTGTCCTGCTTTGTTGATCTCAAAGCTTTGTGGCTTCTCTGTCGGATATTGATCTTCCCGAACACATTAATAAATTCCCAATCTCCAGCTCATCGAAATCAATCAGCTCACTCACAAATATTGCCATAATCGTAGCCAGTGCCTCCAGAATAAATGGTACTTAATTTATTTGGTCCATTTTGTAAACAGCCAACTTGAACAAGACTCAGATGTAATATCCGGATAGCCAGGTCTACTGAACTGAGCTGCTACAGTTGATTCTAACTGTTGCTCTTTGAAATTAAACTGAGATCAGATTGACTTCATTTTCTCATTGGTCAGTCTGAAAGTAGACCATTAGAGCAAATATGTCAGCTTTAGTATATGTCTATATTTCTGAGATGAGGTATTATGCACAAAGACACATGGCACAGTGGACAGGACCCAAAGAGTGTGAGTTCAATACCCGGTTAAGGCAGTGGAGAACTTGGAGAGTGGAATTAACAGGAGATAACTGACATCCATTAAACATAGCACGTGGAACTAGAACAGTCTACCCCAGTGAGCGAAATAAAAGGTTCAGTTCGACATTCCAACCACTAATGGCTGAAACATTGTAATAAATATGGCGACAACTATGAGGACAATAGTCTGAATAATGTAAACGTCAGTTTTAATATTACACTCCAGTGTAATGTGATTTCTAGTTCAAATTGGAAAACCAGAGTTTGATAAATTCTCAGTGTCTTTTTTTTTTTTTTTCTGTTTAACCTTTAATATTGGATTCTAAGAAAGCTGTTTCTTCAAAAATCTCTTGGTGGGTGGTGTAATGTCTGGGAATTGGAAATCAGAGAGCCAAGTTCCAATTCCAGTTGGGTTCGTTATATTCACTTAGCATAAATACTTTTAGGAAAGGTATGAATCCACCTCTTCTCTACAGATATAGATTAATTGGCATTATTTCTAAAAATTCTTACAATCTAAAATCAAATATTTTCTGGTTTTAAATAACCTGCAATGGGTTAAGCTGTAAAAAAAAAAAAAAAAATTAACACTTTCCAAAATCTGATAAAACATCAGATTTTGGGATGTCTTCTTGGTCAAACTGAATTTTTCTTCATGTCCTGGCATATAAATATATCAATCTTATATTTGAGAATAGTGGAATTTTGTTAGTTCCTGTTTATAGACATTCGATGGTTTGATCTTTGTTGAAATTATTACAATTTGCTGGACCCATGAAAATTCACTCAGTGCTGACAAGTAAGATTATCCATTATCCCATACCTCTGGTCTTCCGCAACCATTATCTAAATAGCTTCCTCTCCATTATCTGTCATTGGTTGTCCATGATTTTATCTTAAATAGACAAACATGGATTAGTTTCGTATCTGGATAAGGGATGCACTAATACTTTGACTGCAACTTCTCTTTCTCTCTCATATTTTGGAATTTTTATGCCTTTCCATCCCAATCTGCTTTCAAACTTTTCACCTGTTATCATTGAATATCCTTCTTCTCTTTCTTTCTTCCTTTTACCTGATTTTCTTTTTTCACTTTCATATAACAGACCTTTCCCACTTCTCACTCTCTTTTTGGAATTATTGTCGTTTTTTTTTGTCTTTTTTTTGTCTCTCTCTCTCTCTTTTTGGTCTCTCTCTCTCTCTCTTTTTGGTCTCTCTCTCTCTCTCTTTTTGGTCTCTCTCTCTCTCTTTTTGGTCTCTCTCTCTCTCTTTTTGGTCTCTCTCTCTCTCTCTTTTTGGTCTCTCTCTCTCTTTTTGGTCTCTCTCTCACTCTTTTTGGTCTCTCTCTCTCTCTTTTTGGTCTCTCTCTCTCTCTCTTTTTGGTCTCTCTCTCTCTCTCTTTTTGGTCTCTCTCTCTCTCTCTTTTTGGTCTCTCTCTCTCTCTCTTTTTGGTCTCTCTCTCTCTCTTTTTGGTCTCTCTCTCTCTCTTTTTGGTCTCTCTCTCTCTCTTTTTGGTCTCTCTCTCTCTCTTTTTGGGCTCTCTCTCTCTCTTTTTGGGCTCTCTCTCTCTCTTTTTGGGCTCTCTCTCTCTCTTTTTGGGCTCTCTCTCTCTCTTTTTGGGCTCTCTCTCTCTCTTTTTGGGCTCTCTCTCTCTCTTTTTGGGCTCTCTCTCTCTCTTTTTGGGCTCTCTCTCTCTCTATTTTGGGCTCTCTCTCTATTTTGGGCTCTCTCTCTCTCTCTCTTTTGGTCTCTCTCTCTCTCTCTCTTTTTGGTCTCTCTCTCTCTCTCTCTTTTTGGTCTCTCTCTCTCTCTCTCTTTTTGGTCTCTCTCTCTCTCTCTCTTTTTGGTCTCTCTCTCTCTCTCTCTTTTTGGTCTCTCTCTCTCTCTCTCTTTTTGGTCTCTCTCTCTCTCTCTCTTTTTGGTCTCTCTCTCTCTCTCTCTCTCTTTTTGGTCTCTCTCTCTCTCTCTCTTTTTGGTCTCTCTCTCTCTCTTTTTGGTCTCTCTCTCTCTCTCTTTTTGGTCTCTCTCTCTCTCTTTTTGGTCTCTCTCTCTCTCTCTTTTTGGTCTCTCTCTCTCTCTCTTTCTGGTCTCTCTCTCTCTCTCTTTTTGGTCTCTCTCTCTCTCTCTCTTTTTGGTCTCTCTCTCTCTCTCTTTTTGGTCTCTCTCTCTCTCTCTCTTTTTGGTCTCTCTCTCTCTCTCTCTTTTTGGTCTCTCTCTCTCTTTTTGGTCTCTCTCTCTCTTTTTGGTCTCTCTCTCTCTTTTTGGTCTCTCTCTCTCTTTTTGGTCTCTCTCTCTCTTTTTGGTCTCTCTCTCTCTTTTTGGTCTCTCTCTCTCTTTTTGGTCTCTCTCTCTCTTTTTGGTCTCTCTCTCTCTCTTTTTGGTCTCTCTCTCTCTCTTTTTGGTCTCTCTCTCTCTCTTTTTGGTCTCTCTCTCTCTCTTTTTGGTCTCTCTCTCTCTCTTTTTGGTCTCTCTCTCTCTCTTTTTGGTCTCTCTCTCTCTCTTTTTGGTCTCTCTCTCTCTCTCTCTCTTTTTGGTCTCTCTCTCTCTCTCTCTCTTTGGTCTCTCTCTCTCTCTCTTTTTGGTCTCTCTCTCTCTCTCTTTTTGGTCTCTCTCTTTTTGGTCTCTCTCTCTCTCTCTTTTTGGTCTCTCTCTTTTTGGTCTCTCTCTTTTTGGTCTCTCTCTTTTTGGTCTCTCTCTTTTTGGTCTCTCTCTCTCTCTCTCTTTTTGGTCTCTCTCTCTCTCTTTGGTCTCTCTCTCTCTCTTTTTGGTCTCTCTCTTTTTGGTCTCTCTCTTTTTGGTCTCTCTCTTTTTGGTCTCTCTCTCTCTTTTTGGTCTCTCTCTCTCTTTTTGGTCTCTCTCTCTCTTTTTGGTCTCTCTCTCTCTTTTTGGTCTCTCTCTCTCTTTTTGGTCTCTCTCTCTCTTTTTGGTCTCTCTCTCTCTTTTTGGTCTCTCTCTCTCTCTCTCTCTTTTTGGTCTCTCTCTCTCTCTCTCTCTTTTTGGTCTCTCTCTCTCTCTCTCTTTTTGGTCTCTTTTCACTCACACAGACACTTAAATATTACACAGCCTGATGTTTATTACTAAGGATGATAAAATTAGACAGTTAATGTACACCAGCAACAGATGCAGAAGACCACAATGAACAGCATTTACATAATCTATCTTGTATTACTCCTTAATATTCATTGACTGCTTGTGAATGCCAGATGCTGCAATCTTGGATGTGTGGGTGATGTAATGGACAATAGTTCCAAAATGGTTAATCAAAGAGCAGAGTTCCAATTCCTGTTGGGCTCATTATAGTGCCACTACCCTTGGGAAAAAGTTATGAATCCAGCTATGGCTAAAAAAAAAATTCCTACAATCTAAAAATATTTTCTGACTTTAAATAACCTGCCGAAAAAGGAATCCATAAATCCTTAATACACATGTTTTGTTGCTGACTAAAGTAGTAAAATATTATTATATCATTTCATCTTAAGCAAGGTGATAATGCCACTAAGATGCAAAGGGTTACTCAAGAGTAAAAGATAATGAGAAGACTTTAGTGAGAAGAAAGGATAATAAAAGAATAGGATTCAGGAAGGTCGAAGATGGCAATTGACATTGTATTTAAATTTTTAAAGATTGAAGGTGGCATGGAACCAAGAAATCAGGAGTTCTACCGGCAAAAGGTGCAAGAAAAACTATTAGAATAGAACATTGATTGAAGTTTAGATGCCAGGTCAGGATTGATTACATAGCAGATTCTTCTTTGGATTTTGTCAAGAAATATAGTAAGAGCACCAGACCAGTGTTGAGCTTAGTCAGTACCTAGATGGATGACTGCTTGGGAATACCAGGTGTTGTAAACTTGAATGTGTGGTGACATAATGGATAATGGGTCATGATTGGAAATTGTAGAGTATAGTTCTAATTAAAACCAGATTGGTTATATTCACATATGCGAAAATATCCTTGGGAAAGGTATGAATCCACTTCTTCCTCCTTGCTATGGGTTAATTAGTAGATCTTGTATCAGTAAATCATTATCCCCCCGAAAATTCTTACAATCTAAAAATATTTTCTGGCTTTAAATAACCTGCAATAGTTTGATACTCTGAAAGAAATAAATTAATCAATATATAAAACCATCGTACTAAACCTTGTATAATTACAAAACCTTGTTTAAATATTAATTTGAAATATTTGCCATTGGTCATTGGAATTTGTATACAGTTGAGTGGCAGTACCATTTTTATTGTCATCAGAATATATTTGTGTTGACCATTAGACTATGAAGGAATTCAATAAGAATTATGGAGATGTAAGAAATAATGTCTTCAGTGTGTGATCTTGGAATTGACCGTTCTTAAGTAGGCTGATTGTTCTTTATCTTCTGTCATGTGCTAAGGTTTTGGCAGGAATGAATAATTGCTTTGGTATCAGCTCAAGTTCTTCTGACAGCTGTGGACAGCGCCAACAATAATAGCCCTTTACCTTCTGCTGGGCTCTCTAGAACACAAGAGCCTTTTATGTAACCTGACGAAACTGACAAAGTTCATTAATTGACAGATGAGGTTTTATTTTTGTTTTTTTTTCTGGCTGCTATAAGTATTTACTCCTGATATATTTGTAGGTTCAAAAGAACAAAGAATAATTAGTATCATGAAATTACTATTGCCAAGTAGTAAAAATGACAAACATTATTAAAACTAAAAAATTATAGAGAGCCATGATCATTTACATCTGAAAGGCATGTGCTGCTTCATCATCATCATAGCCATGTATTTTATTTATTGAGGCAGGAATGGGATTAATCTTGCACAAAACAAGGTGGGTTCTGCCTGGCAGAAGATCTCAATTTACCTCTCCAATTTGTCAATGATTTGAGGCAAGGTTTTACAAGGCTAAATGCTTTTTTGCTGTCCAACTCACACTTACTGTTTGTTCTGAGGCACCATTTCTAGGAAGGTTGCCATTCAAGGCTTGAGAACCCATCTTAGCATTTCGGGAATTTGTGTAAAGTTTCCCTTTCTAAAAAAAAGTTTCCTTATTGGGCTAATGGCCCCTTCTTGACCAAACAAACAAGAAATAAAAAAGAATAAAATGTGAAACCACTTTATTGCAATGTTTTTGTTCAAAATAGCTGAGAATTAGGAAGGCCATATTTAAAAAGAATATCGAAGGAACAGAAGACTAGGTAGAGGAAACAAAGATGAAGAAGTTTATTAAATACTCATACATAGAATGGAATAACTTTAGTAAATTAAATACTACTCTAATCCTACTCTAATGTAGCTACTTGCCATATTTATAAGTAGAAGCAGTTTATTGTCACATTAGTAGGAACGAGCAGGACATAAACTGAGTCCTACTCTACAACAGTTTTAAAAAGCAATTTCCAGTTCTTCTGCCATCTTTCTCATGTTTCTTTGTGAAAGTCACTTTACCTTCTTGATGGCTTCAATAACTCTCCTGGTAAGGACTGGACGGATGCTTCCGGAGAGGTTGATTGCTCCTTTTGAAAACTGTCACATACGTTACAGACAATTTATCTGCAAACATTCAACTGTTTTATCAACTCACAATTCTTCATACCAGCCATTTCCAATGCTACAAATTGATCATGTTTTCTTTGAGCTGCTATATTTTCACGAAAGAGTAAACAAAGCAGAAGAATGTATGCAAGCCTTATGCAAAATTTTCAACTACTTTTATGATTTATATATGTTGCAATGTTTTCTTTATTCAAAATAACCAGGAATTAGGAAGGCTCTATTTAGAGAGGATATCGAAAGAACAGAAGACTAGGTAGAGAAAACAAAGAAGAGGTTTATTAAATACTCGTACATAGAACAGAATATCTTGTGTAAATCAACTACTCCTCAAATCCTACTTGAATATAGCTACTTGTCATATTTATAAGTAGGAGCAGTCCATTGTCACTGTAGTAGGGAAGAGTAGGAAGTACACTGAGTTTACAACACACATTCAGGGTTACTTCAACAATTCTTTATTTTGTTATATATATATGGTGACTGAAAAGTAATTCCCTATTTTATGTGTTATGGACTCTCCCGTCTAGCTATAATTTTACAAGACTGGAGAGTCGATCATACATAAAATAGGGAATTACTTTTTCAGTTACCCTGTATTAAATAGAATGGCCGTGAAATGGAAAGTTTCTCCTGCTAATGAATGAGTCATGTCAGGTGGAAACTTGTAGAGGAAATGATGTTATCTTTAGAGTACTTTAGACCATTTTGAGGCTCCTTCACATGAAAAGCAAAAAAAAAAAAACTTTCAATACAATTTATTTCAATCTCTGAACTCATTTACTAAAATGTGTTTAAATGAAGTGACTTTTGCCACAAACTAAATTCTATTTTCCAGTCATGCCACGTGACCCATTTTTATTTCTAACTTTAAGCTTTTAACAGTACAGATACTATGAGTATCTTGGTATACTGACTATATCTTGACTTTCTAACTTCTTTCCTTGAAACAGACTGATAAAAAATAAACACATAATTTTTTTAGGTTTTTGTCAGCCGCTTTTATGTAAACATGTATTCTAGGAAGACTGCTGCCCAAACACACACACACACACACACTCTCTCTCTCTCTCTCTATATATATATATATATATATATATATATATATGAAAATTTCTCAAACTTTTTCCCTATTTCTCCTTTTCTAACAAAATTACTGCTCTCACAACAAATGTACACAAAAGCATATTAAAATCAAAAGAAAATGGTTGAATCCATCAACACAGATTAATGATAATATTCTCCACACGTGACATTAACTGACGTTATTTTCAGTTAACAATATGAAAATAGCGTTTCCTACATTCCAGTTGCTAAGAACACTCTGTTTTTTGTTTTTATTCATTTTCTTTGTTTAATTAAATTCATTTCGTTTCTTGCTTTGAAAAAGTCCAGATTGGACGAAACGCGTCAGCAATTACTGTTTTTCTATTGTCATTTATTTATAATATATATATATATATATATATATATATATATATATATATATATATATATATATATATATATATATATATATATATATATAGAGAGAGAGAGAGAGATGCACGAGCGCGCACACACACACACACACACACACACGGTGAGATGGGTAATTTGTTGCCATTTTTATATTTTTTAATTTTGAGCATATACGCTGTTTGTTTTGGATTTTGTCAACAGCCAAGTATAGTAGTCACTTGCTCTTTATGAGAAAAAGAGCACCATGGTGCAATTCACTCCGACAGAAATTTGGAAACAACATGCTGTACTGCTTGGAATTCGTGCCGGAAGCTCCAATATGAAGATTTCGGTGTGTTTGGGTGTCAATCTGTGCAGAGAATTTGGAAAGAGTGGGATAAGTCAAATGGTGACTATGAAGGTGTTTGGAGTGATCACTAGGGATGACGACGTTATGCCTCCATTCAACTTCTCACAGTGCATCAGATTCAACATGGAAGCGTACATAAAGTATCTTGAGGAGGTAGTGCTGCTCTGGGTCAAGAGGGTTACTGCTGGAAGACCCTATGTCTGGCAACAGGACTCTGCACCATGTCACACAAGCAGGAGAACACAATCACGGATGTCACACAATTTCTGTGACTACGTCACCTGTTACATCTGATCACCTAACTCCCCAGACTGCAACCCCACCCTTGATTATTATGTGTGGGGCACAGTTGAGCAAGAGACCAACAAAACTCCTTGTAACATCAAAGATGAATTGAAGGCAAGGATTATGGCACCATTTACCAACTTAAACAAGGAGACCATCCAGAAGAGTTGCAGGAGATTTCAAAGTTGTTTGGATGCTGTGGTTGAAGCCATTGCCGATTTTTATTGAATAAATGTACTCTTTATTATTTCAAGATATTTTTGTGTAATTTTGGTAAATATATCTGTTAAAGTGAGATGTCTGTGTTATTTTCATTTTTGTGTAATTTAGACAATTTATCCATCACAAACACACACACAAAAATATCAAAATGTAGATATGACTCCCCCTCCACAAAAAAAAAAAAAAAATCAACCAAAACCAAAAGAAAAAATATTTTAAAAAAACAAACTGCATACAAATGAAAGACCAAAAGGTAAAATCTACCTGAGCAATAAATAATGGTGCTCAATGCTTAGTCTATCCAGACAGCAAAACATGCTTCACAATGTCAACTATCACAGTTTGAGTGGTTACTTAAGTTTCATGCTTTCACAATCTTCAGGCAACTAGACCACATACATACATAATAAAAGAAGGAATATGAAAGGACTTTAAAAGAAGAGGGGGCATACAACCAAACTCGAATTTAAACCTGAAATAAAGAACAATTTGAGGTTTACCCCCCCCCATTACTTAGTGTGAAATAGGGAAAATATTTTTCAAATAACTTAAACACCTTCCCATAAATTCCGAATTACATAAAATATTTAATAAAAACACAGTTAAATTAAGCTACAGCTGTACTAGTAATTTAAAAACTACAATAAAAAAAATAAAATGACAGAAATTTTAAAAAATAACATTCAGCATAACATTGTAACTGTGAAATATGCACTTGTAGAAAAAAAAAATATGTCCATTAGATGGAGTTCGCAAAACTGAAGCAGTAATTTAAAAAACAGAAGTAATAGATACCAATGGCCAGAAAAATATATATATAGCGTCTACTGAAAGTAACCTTAAGAAGAGGTGGTGCAATCACAAGTCATCTTTTAAGTTAGAAAGTCTTAGGAATTTTACTAGACTAGCCAACCATGTGTGAAAAGTAAAGGAAAAAAAAAGAAAACAGATCTGATTATCAATTTGAAAATTAAAAAAAAAAAGAAGCAAAACCTTACAACAATCCCGGTAACATCTGCAAACTTTGTCGACAAGAAAAATTAGCTATAACATTTCCAGACCAAAAAAACTTTATGAATCAAAGATTGGAAATTATGACCTGTTGTATAAATACTAAAAAAAGTTCCTTTTGAATTCATATGAAATGGGATGAAAAGAAAGTATGTATATATCATTTAACCCCTCCTACTGATACATTTTTAATACACTTGCTTCCTCCTCTTCCTCCCCTTTTACCGCATCGTGTGCTTATTCATTTATTTCTTTTTAAAAACTATAGTGTTCATAAATTTTTTTTTGGGGGGGGGGATGTTAGGAAATCGCCTGGAGATACTGAAAGGTTTTTAAAAATATAATAAAAATTAAAATAAATGATTCGCTTTCCTGAAAAATCTATCTCTCTTTGTCTTTCTATATATTTCTCTCCCAACGAATGAGAAGACAACTCTCATATAAAAAGAAGAAAAGACTGAACGACAGCTGTGAAATGGAAGGTTGCTAGTTCATGGTCTAGTTTATTATTATGACTAGAAAACAACCAAAACAAGATAATCTCCAAGCATTTCTGAAAAGAAAAAGGAAGGGTCACCAGAAAAAAAAAAAATAATAATTTTGGCTAATCAAAAGAACAATTAACCTTTTGGTTTTAGCCAAACCGAGCTTTACACCAAGTAATCTGGAGCCTTCCAGAATTATATATATATATATAAAGGACCAGGGGAAAGACATTCAGAAATCACATCTGAATGTGTTGTATTATGAATTAAGCAGTTGTCTGCTTAAGCCATTTTTCCGCCCTTTTGAGGGACATAATAATCAGCAGAATTGTACACGTCTCCAAAGTAATCACATTACTTCAATAGTGAACACTTTCGTTTGAAGACAAGTCAATCCTTGTACATCTAAAGTTTCGACTGAAATAAAAAGTTTCTGATAAATATTACTAAGGCCTTCTGGCATTTCTCCACATATACACACTCATGCTCTCCCTCTTACACTCTCATACACACATACGCGTAAAGTGACAGACAAATATGCTTCAGTGCAAATTGGGTAATACTGATGTTTGTAAAGATAGCATGTCAATCTCATTGTTAAAGAGAATTTAAAATCGCTTTAATAATGTGTGATCTGTTTGCCACTGTTTGAAGGGCAGGGGTGTGGTGAATAAATAAGACGAAATAAAAACCAAATGCTACATTTTCATGCACACACTGTATTTTGAAATGGATGGAAACAGACAAAAATAGATGAGGGTTGGCGAGGGTAAATTTGGATAATTTATCTCTCAGATTCATTAATCTAAGCCTGGCAACTAAAGAAAGCTGTGAATCTGAGGTTTTTATTATGTCTCTCTGTCGATTTCCCCTCCAAAGAATGATTCTGAAGACCTGTTTTATTAGATTAACTGTTTAGCTTTCTTTATGATGCTTTGGTTCATATAGGTCAGCCGAAAATGGCTGCAATGAAAGAACATTCTTGTTTGCTATGCATTTATCAGAGCAGAAATGTACTTGTTTGTCTATCTTGTTAATGTTTCACCTCAGACATTAACTCCAGACTTCCTGTATTGCACAATCAAACTCTTTCTTCTCGGTTTATTTGCTGATAAACTTTAGAACAGATGCTTTCTGAAATTTGATCATTCTCTGTTGGATATAAAGACATTACAGTCTGAGATGATTACATGTGTTGTTTTACTTCTTTGAAACCACTGAGAACCTTTTCTTTTTTTTTTTTTTATTATAAAAAAAAATTAAAATATTCTTTGAAGGGGTTTATGTGTGGTCTTTATTAAATCTTACAAAAGAACTTAGTTTGTCTTTGCAGTTTTGGGGATTTTTCCTTCATCCTGCCAAATCTGGCAATTCCTGAAATATATTAGCTCAGCTCAGTTGCAGGAATTCATCTCCCCCCAGACAATGCCTTTTCCACTACACCAAATTGAGGATCAGACTTCAGGGTAAATCAGTGACAATTGGGCCTTCCGAAAAGAGAAGTGATGGAGAAACTTTAGCTATTTTGTCACTAATCCTATGCACTTGCTGAATACCCACTCTAAAAGCACCCCCTGTCACTTTTTTAAAGTTGCAAGATTCCAGTAGGACTTCATCAAAGTAATATTTTTATTGATGGAAGTATATACACGTAGTGGGGAAGGGGGAGATAGAAACGCAACTGTCTGTTATAATTATGTTATGTACTCGGGATGCTGAAGATGTGGGAATGTTAAATTTAAAATTTTTGACTTTAAAAATTTTTCTGAATTTTAATGATTTTTTTTTTTTTTTTTTTTTTTTTTTTTTTTTTTTTTTTTTATCCAATAGAAATGTCTGGGCACACAGTTTTGCCGACCCCATACGTTTTACCTATGCTTTTGTTTTCGTCTTTATCCCACATTGTGACAACAAAAGTATGCCAAGAAAGATGAAATCTTGTAAGAACTTAAACACAAATTTACCATGGATGACGTAGCACTGAGCCTGGTTTTTAATTTTAAAATATTGTTTTGATTCATGAAAAAGTACACAGAATTATCTACTAAAAAAGTAAGAATTTATCTTCAGAGCCAAGAGAAACTGCAACTTTCAATCTCAGCAGTTCAAAGCTTGTTAGTGAGAAAAAAAAAATGTTTGAAGATCAAGTACTTAGGGTTTTTTCCTGAATTTTTGGGGTGAGCAATTATCACTCTTTTCAGTTGGACCAATGTCTTTGCTGTTACAGGGCTTGTGGCCATATTGTGTTGAAACATCATTTCTCGGACAGTCACTGAAGTTAAGCAATGTCAATCCTGGTCAATACCTAAATGAATGTCTGCTTGGGAATGCCAGGTGCTGTAAGCTTGGATGTGATGTAATTGATAACAGCTTAGAATTGGAAGTTGGAGAGCAGAGTTCCACTTCCAGTCGGGCTTGTTATTATTTATACACAAATATCCTTGGGAGAGTTAGGAATCCAATTCTTCTCCCAAATAGGGATTAATTTGTAGGACTTGTATCAGTAAATCATTATCTCCAAGAGATTCTTAAAATCTAAATATATTCTGGCTTTAAATAACCTGCAAATGGTTGATAAATCATAGAAAATCAATGAAATACTGAATCGCTCTGTAGGCATGTCTTTTAGATTTATTTACATTCTCTGGAGTATATGTATATAAACTACCGTGGCCACAAAGTGAGGGATCGGTTTATGTTTTGATTGTCATATAGAATTGATCCACCGTTTTTATATCCATGTGATCTGTCAAATTTTGATTAGTTATGAATCCACGTCTTGTCTGCCAGTTTTGAGTTCATTAATAAGACTTATCCAAATCACTATTATCTACCTGCTTTAATTTTTTTTTTTACAATCTAAAAATATATTCTGTCTTTAAATTACCTGCAAACGGTTAAACCGTAAATGGCCAATCAATCCTCCCTTCAAAGTATTAGAACTAAATTTTTCTCAATATTTACCTACCCAGTGATAAAACTGATTTATTATGTAACAAAATGGTGCTACAGGATTTTATTGGGTGAGGTGGCTGTTGGTCATCAGCTTGTAGCATGAAGAGTTATGATTGTTGCTAATAAGGATTAAAGGCAAACCTGGACCTTTGTGCCTTCAAAAAACAAAAAAACAAAAAAAAAACTGTGTCAAAAGGATGGTTTTTCTATTGACACTGCTATTATTTTAACCAGCTTCTATCCTTGGCAATGTTTATTGTTTTAAAAAGTAGTGATTAGAATTGCAATAGTTGGTTCACATATTTTCATAATTTAGTAAATGTTTATAAATTCATGAATAAAAAAAATTGTTTTCATATTTATTTCTTTATAAATTGGTAAATGATAAATATTGCATTGCATTAGTTAGTGCAACTGTAATAGTTTTTGGAATGTTGTAAATATAAAATTATTCTTGTATAAAAACGTATAAATTCACTTTCATTATATGTTTAGGTTTTATGTATAAATTCACTTTCATCATATGTTTAGGTTTTATGTATAAATTCACTTTCATCATATGTTTAGGTTTTATGTATAAATTCACTTTCATCATATGTTTAGGTTTTATGTATAAATTCACTTTCATCATATGTTTAGGTTTTATGTATAAATTCACTTTCATCATATGTTTAGGTTTTATGTATAAATTCACTTTCATTATATGTTTAGGTTTTATGTATAAACTCACTTTCATTATATGTTTAGGTTTTATGTATAAATTCACTTTCATTATATGTTTAGGTTTTATGTATAAATTCACTTTCATCATATGTTTAGGTTTTATGTATAAATTCACTTTCATCATATGTTTAGGTTTTATATATAAATTCACTTTCATCATATGTTTAGGTTTTATGTATAAATTCACTTTCATCATATGTTTAGGTTTTATGTATAAATTCACTTTCATATGTTTAGGTTTTATGTATAAACTCACTTTCATCATATGTTTAGGTTTTATGTATAAACTCACTTTCATCATATGTTTAGGTTTTATGTATAAACTCACTTTCATCATATGTTTAGGTTTTATGTATAAACTCACTTTCATCATATGTTTAGGTTTTATGTATAAATTCACTTTCATCATATGTTTAGGTTTTATTACAATTCTAATAATTGCTTTTTAAAACAATAAAAAAATATTGCCGAGGAGTGAACATAGTTACAATAATAGCGGTGTCAATGAAAAAAACCTTTCTTTTGACTTCTTTTTTTTTCTGCAGGCACAAAGGGCCAAGTTTGCCGGATGAAGACTTTCAGAATAAATGAATTTAACATATTTTTTATATTAAGAATAACATAATTCAAGGAGGGAGAATATATATTTGTGTGTACACAGATAGCTCTAAAAAGAAAAACATTTAGGCTTTTGATCTTAGAAACTGTGTGTGTGATGTGCCACGTGACTGAATGAAATTAAGATGACCTCCTGCGGGAAGAGATCTCTCCCAGCAGAGGAAAAGTCCTGTTGCCGCTATTACATTCTGGAGTAAAAGATAGTCCTGAAAAAGCACCACCTAGTGGATATCTTGGCAGACAAGTTGAGGGTAATATCTGTGTATTTATGCATTAGGCCATGTCCCATGAGGAGGTATCAACGGAAATAGATTGAACACCTGCATAAAATTTGATGTTTTTGTCCCCTAAACGATGTGGGGATTGTTGGACAGTTTTCAGAATGGAAAGTTGAATCTGTGATAAGTTCAAATGATAGCCTAGTCTGTTGCATTCACTTTCACTCAAACGGCCTTGGTAAAGTTGTGAATTCATCTCTAGCCTTGAGTGGCAACTCATCTTGGAATAAGACAACTTCAAATTCAAAACTCTGGAGAATGTAATGAGAAACCATTTCAGTATCTTTCTAAAGGAACGATGGTAATAATAATAATAATAATAATAATAATAATATTAATGAAGGAATTCTATGGAGAGTCATGGTTGCCTGTGTCTTGAATGGACATGACATATAGATAGATAGTCATCCCCCACCTCAATGTGTTGGTGATGTAATGGATAGTGGGTTGGAATTAGGTTCATTACATTCATTGAGACACAAGTAGCATTGGGAAAGACATGACTCCATTTCTTCCCCCAGTTATAGGTTAAATAGTATGACTTATTGTAAAAAAAATAAAAAAAAGAAAATCATAAAAAAATATTAATATTCACTTGCAAAAAAAAAAAAAAACTTCTGATAATACAAAATATTTCATCTTTAAATAACCATAAAAGGGTTAAGTTGTGCTTCACCCCTCCCTTTTTTATGCAGCATGCTTGTGGTATCAAAAGTTTCATGTTTAACATGCGCATGAAAATGATAGCTGAGAATGTAGCTTCACTTACATTTGCAATTTTCTTAATGATTAGTAACTTTATTAATACAAGTGACCAGACAGTATGGTTCACATGTATCATTATCTAAGATAGCATTTCTTGAAAAGACTGTTTTATTTTACTTAGGTTGGCTTGGCTAAGCAAATTGGACAAGAGTCATGATCTAATCTGAAATTTTAATCTATCTAATCCTATTTACAGATGTTTGGTGTGGTGTAATGGATAAGAGCTCAGAATGAGAAATCCAGTTGGGTTCATTACATTATCATCATCCTCTTTTGTAATCGTAGGGGGGATCCAAATTCAGAAGCCACACTAAATCTCCTCCACAATAGTCTATCAATGGCACCCATCAGCAAATCTGGTATAGCCATACTTGTCCATTCTTTGACATTGTCCAAGCAGTTGATGTCCTCTCCTATGTCCACCTTCAATGGTGCCTTGCATGATGGTCTTTCATAGGCTGTCGTGCCTCGTAATATGTCCAAACCACACCCGTTTTTCTACGTTTGACAGTGGCGAGAAGAGGTTCATGGTGGCCCACATAACTTTCAACCCTTCTCTGCACAAACTCATTGGTTTTATGTTTCCAATAGAAGATGCCAAGGAGTTTTCTCATGCCTTTGTTCTCGAATGCTTGGATCTTTCTCCCTGTTTCTGCCAACAGTATCCACGTTTCACATCCATATAGGGAAATAGAGACTACCAGCGATTTGTACAGTCTGTATTTCATTTGAAAGCTCATTATGCTCCTTCATATTCTTGCCAATTTGGCCATTGCTGCAGCAATTCGTGTGGGGATTTCTGAGTTGCACCTACCATCTTTAGAAAGATTCCTACCAAGTATCTAAAACTGGACACTTCCTCCAGTGATTTCTTGTTCATGGTAGTGTTGACACAGGTGTTACTGTTCCATTAAAGTTACTTATATGCAAATATCCTAGAGAAACGTTTACTCCATCTGTTCTCTCAATAGCCGAATAGCAGAACTGAGTCCTTAAACGTTGTTTGGCAGTCAGAGATATGATTGTCTAAAGATGAATGACTTAACTGATGGACTCATATTTACAATATTATTTTTATTTTATTTTTTTAAATTACCACTAATTTTAAATAAATGCTCCTTTCCTAGTTGAAAAAATTTTTTTTTTTTTTTTCCTTTGTTGGGGGTTTGCTATAGTTGGAAAACTTGGCCCAGCCATAACCGGTTTCAGATCATGAGTACGAAAAAAAAAACCTTTTTAAAAAAATAATTAGAATATTATAATATTCACCTTATATAAAGCAACAAAAAGATGCATTATTGGAACAGGCGGAGGTTTAATCAAGAGGTGCTGAAAAGTTCTCAGATTGGTGAAGAACCCCCCCCCCCCCACCTTAAAAGTATATGACCAGATTTTCTGAAGTTGGTCCAGCTGAGAACTTTTCAGTATTCATTTGTATTTGCAAATAGTAACATATTTCTTTACCCAGAAACAATACAATCAGAAAATTCATCTTTCGGCTTGCTTTTTTGAAGACGATAACTGCTTTATTCCTTATCCATTTGCATGTCTCATTTTAAAAATAACTAAAGACACTTTGCCAGTCAATACTTTTTTTATGCACAAGCCACTAACAAATGCACAGTATTTAAAATAGTGTTTATTATGTGGTTTCTTTGTAATTAGAGGCTTCTTATGAGTCAAATATCTTGTTTATCAGTGTTCCACACCTGTATAAGAAAGGCTGGGAGAGGATGTCTGTACAAGAATAAGACTTAAAAATAAAGGGAGGTAATTTGGAATATGAAAAATAAAAATTATTAATCTCATTAATCTAACTTTAATGTTCATGTAGATTAAAAGGATAAATTTTTGGTTGCTGATTTTTTTACTTTTTTTGCCAATTAAAATTATTGGTTGACCAAAAAGGTTTTTTTTTTTTTTGTTTGTTTTTTTGTGTTAAATGGCATTAGGAGTGTTGAGTTTTAACTAATTTCCTCTTTAAATATTATAACTAGGGTCCTATTATCTTTTTTATTTATTTATTGTACCAGTTGATTTTAACATTTTTTTTTTTTTGTAAATTCACAACTTGAGCTGTCACTTTTGCTGACAACCTTGCTATCTTTATATTGTTAATAATTAGTAAGTTCTTGCTTTTCATTTTTATCTTGTCTAATAGTTCTTACATATTTTTAAGTCTGCCATCAGCATAGTATCATCATTCATGTCTCTTATGGAGTTAAGATTGTGTTTACCAATAAGGCTTGGTAGTAGATATTCTAGTTAGGATCATCTTACTTTTTAGGTTCTTCTATGTGTTGTATCTGATTACGGCTCTCTACAACTTCCTGTCCTTTGTAGCTCTTAGCAATATTTTGTCTTTTTGGTATCTTTTCTAATACCTGCTTTGCCCAACATTTGCACAAGCTTGTTGAGTGGGTTATTTACTGCTTTCCTCTGTCCCTCTTGTTTTCAATATGCTATGTGTGTCAAATTCTCCAAATCCTCTTTCCTCATTTATATTTCCAAGAAATATCAACTGTCTCTTTCTGATTCTAAGTATGTGTCATTTTTGCTTCCATTTTCATTACAACTTCATCGTTGCTCACATATTCAGTCCACTGATGAAGTTAAATCTGATTTAAAAAATAAAAAAAATAGTTCTATTTTTGTATATCCACTGAACTGATTTTCTCTCTGTGTACAAGTTGTTTGTTTCCAATAGGGGTTATGGATTACTTAAATATCTTTCCTATGTAAACCAAGCTTTTCTAATATTTCAAGTAGCTCTCCATGTTGTATCACTGCTTCTGTGTATCTCCATTATAAACATCTATATTTAACCACTGAATAGATGATCTGGAGTCTGAACATTTTTATATTTTCTTCTTTTCAAAAGCCCAAATTTCTCCTTGCTCATGAGGATTTCTCTCTTTCAAAAGCAACTCAATGTAAAGTAGGGGGTAGTAAGTGCATATTATGAGGGTATGTACAGTTGACTCTAAACAAAGAATAAAAATTCCGACCCATGGAATATGAAGGGAGTGTGGATTGTTTGTCCCTGTGTCTATGTTTTGGTGGGTCTTAGTTGTAAAGGCCCGAATTAGTGGAACTAGACAATATATCTCATCTGCCATTTTTGTAAAACAAGAAAGAAAAAAAAGAAGAAGCCCTAATCAAATTTACGAAAAAGAAAAAAAAATGCTGCCAAAATAAACACTTAAATATTAAGTTTATTTTTCTGTCCAGGAAAAGGTTATAAATGTTTGTCTTTCTGAATGGCACACTTAATTTCAGGAGGAAAACAACAACTTATAAATTTTGTTTTGTATTGTTCTGTTCTTGTTCAGTCACACTCTCATGCATAACAATGTTTAAGTACAATGTTTCTTAAATTTTCTGACCTTTCATTAGCAATAACTATTTTGTCATTTTAAACCATTGGTGATTTTTGATTAAGGAAGATGGTACGTGTAAACCTCTTTTGCTTTAGAAACAAACATTCATAATTTTTTCTTTGGAGAAGAAATAGTTTTATTTTTATATATATATATATATATATATATATATATATATTTTAAATTGTATTTTTAAATGAATAAATTAGAAACAAACTATGAACAATGGCGTGTATTAATCACATGGTCATTAATGATATACCAAGATTTAAAATTTAGTGAAAAAAAAAAAAAGTCTTCAAAGAAAAATAAAAATCAATTTTTCTCGATTTCTAAAGCAGATGTTTGTGCATTATAGTCTTCTGTAGTGGAAATGACCGAAGCTCTTGTAAAAAATTAACTTTAATTCTTTTAGTTGTGCTGCCCACATTTTGATGAATCATGTCTCATTCTTCCCACTCCCCAAGAATGGTTACCCATGCCTGATCCCCCACACCCAAAAAAAAATGTCACCTTGAAGTAGTCAAAATGGTTTCTCTTACTTTGCCTTGACGCGGAAGGTGATTTGCTTCTCTGTGAAAATGTAAATCAAATGTTATCCAGAAGTTTGAAAACAATAATTTTACAAGCATAAAATCTCTTTTAATCTATTTACATCTGGTTTCAAATGATTTCTGTGCTTCAGGTTGCTGTCTTGAGGATTTGCTTGCAATTCTAATTTAAGCCTGGATGTATCTATGTTAAAAGATTCTGTGGTTAAATAACTAGACCAAAAACCCATTTTATCCTGGAAATGGTGTCCATAAAATACAATTAACTCATTTTTATTTACATTTTTTAAATCGTTTGGACTGTTGTCCTCATCCTTAATGCCATAGTCAACATATTTTGACTGTTGTATACTCTTATCATTTCAGGTGATGACAGGTACAAACTTTTAATTTATTGTATTTCCAACTAATGAATAAACATAATTTTCATATAATTAACTATACACAGATGCATATTAACTAGATATGTATAGAAAACAGAAAAAGATTTGACTAACAGAAATCCCATTTATTCATTTTAATGGGTGAAAAAAGTATTCATACAGTGCAAATTTCAGGTTTTAAAACTTTGAAATTGCTTTGATAATCTAGATTATTCAAGTGGAATATTCTGGAATGTTCCAATAATATCATCAGTAGTTATTTTTAGCCTCAAAAAGTACAAACAAACAGAACATTCTTGCACAATTTATTTCTATTGAATCAAATTTTTTTCCTGTTTTCTATGCATATTTAGTTATGCATATGTTAATTATATGAAATTATATATGTTAATTATATGAAAAGTATGTTTATTCATTAGTTACAAATACAATAAATTAAAAATTTGTATCTGTACAAATATTTGTTTCCCCACATTATATGTTGGAATTTTAATCCATGGGGTTAGATTGTTTTAATTCCACATGCCATACCTTTTTGGGATATCTCAGTATCAGTTAATTCCCTTTAGTAATTCAACTCTCCATGTTTTTGTTCTTTCTGTTATGACCAGATATTGAACCTACAACTTTTTGGGTCAAGTGACTTTTTGGATAACTCAAAATCAATGCTTTTATCCACTGGATTAAGAGTTCAGTTTGAAATTCCAACATATATCATCTGAAGAAAGTCAGAGAGAGTACAATAGCCAAAATGTTGTGAATATGGCAATAAAGATGATGACAACAGTCTGAATGATGTAAATATTATAAATAGTTATCACCTGTCTCAGAAATAAAGACAAATATTAACTAACTTTTGTATGTTAAAATCTAAATATCCAAACTTTGAGAAAGTTTTAACTGATGACTTATTTTGGATTAACCCTTTAATGACTCTATAAAAGTCTTTTGGGAAAACATGATCCTGTTTAAAATATCTTCTGGAAGAAAAATGGCACAGATATTGAAATTAAACAAAATCAAAATTCTTTATACACCTTTTTATGACAATTATAAATGAAAGCATTGGTTTTCTTACTTTGATGCTTAGCCGCAGTAACATACAGAGGTTTAGTGATGCCCTGGGGGACAACTTGAATGTATACTCCTAAGGCATGTGCTTGTACTGAAAAATGTGAGGAAGAAAGACATTTTAAATATGTATAAACAGATGAAACATGGATGTCCATGGTCATAGCACCCTCTTTTCTCCTTCTGCACACTACTGTTGATCACCTGATTTGGCTCCATCTGACTATCATCTGTTCCCCAACATGAAAAAAAAAAACACTTGACTGAGAACCAGTGATGACTTTTTTGACCAATTTCTATCGAAACCAAACACTCAGAAAACTGATGAAAGAGGTCTTGTTTCATCAGAACGTTCCAGCACACAAGTCCTTAGTTTCAATGGCTGCTGTGCATGACTGGCTTTGAACTGGTTGATCACCAGTGACGCGCAAAGTTTTGTTGATGCCTCAGACTTGTTGGGTGGGAGGGTGCTTAGTACTGAGAAATGTGAGAAAGGAAGGCATTTTAAATATGTAAAAACAGATGAAACATGAAATAAACATTTTATTCGAATTAAATGTAAGCTAAATTTTTATCTCATTCTTTGATTGGATGCCCGGGGCTGTTGCACCTCTCTGCCCCCTTCTGCATGCTACCGATTAATCATAAGTATTGAATTAACTCATGCATCCCAAAAATGCGCTGACTTAAAGAATAACAGAAAAAAAAAAAAAATTCTTTGATGTGAATTGTTTGTGCTCATGTTTAACTGAAAGAAAAAAAATCTTTTTCAAGGTTAAAACAGTCTTAAAAGTTGATTACACTTTTAGTGTCTATCCATTGTTTATTTAGTTACCGAATAGGTCACAGGGTGCTCTAGAAGATAATAAAATTTCTTTTATGTACAAATTTAGTTTTTGATCACAGCTTTGAATATTTGCATGTTTGCTTTTGAGCTCTTTTATTGGTTGTTGGCTGGGATTGACAGCATGCCAAAAATTTGTTTGACTGCTAATGCATAAGTTGATGACTTGCTGGGAAAACTAAATTGGGCATCAATAATTTCTTTTTTTTTTTATGTCTGTCCTCTTTGGCTGCTCTGACACTGTAGCTTGAGAAATGGGGTGTGTCACTGTTTGTATATTATCCTGGTATGAACAAATAATTGTGCAGACATTTTTTTTCTTTTCTCTCTTCACATTGTGCTCCTTTTCAATCACTTTCACACTTACGATCTTTTATTCCCTTTTCCTGTCCCCCTCTTTATTTTTGCCCCCTATTTTGCTTACCCCTCCCTTTCTGGCATTATGTTTCATCATTACTCAATCTTAGTTAATTCATGGTTTCTCCCTACTTTTCATGGGGGTCACTTTTTTTTTTGTCTAATTTTTGAAAAATAGACAGAAACCTATCATACAAAGGTAGAATTTCTGGGAAGCTTAGACTTTTAAGGAAAAAAAATCCTTTAAAAATCCAAATTATATTTTAAGGAGCCTAACTTAATGATGTTCACATTTTCTATGATAATTTTATTTTTATTTATTTTTTTAAACTGAATTTATGTTTAATTTTTTTTTTTCTTTTTATTTAATCTTAAATTCTTTTCAATTTAATTCTTCAATGAATGGTCAATCTTTGGTTTCTCTTAATTTGCTAGGACAGGGAAGGTGATTTTCTTCTCTGTGAAAATGTAAGTCAAATGGTATCCAGATGTCCGAAAACAATTATTTTACAAGAATAAATATATTTAATCTATTTACATCTGTGCAATGCAAAATGGTTTCTGTGCTTAAGGTGCTTAAGGTGGCTGTCAGCTTTGTCTTGAGGATTTGCTTGCAATTTTAATTTAAGCCTGGATGTATCTATATTAAAAGACTCTGTGGTGCAATAATTGGACCAAAGACCAAAAACCCATTGTATCTTGGAAATGGTGTCCATAAAATATAATTAACTCATATTTAGATGTTAAAATCTAATTCACTAAACCAGTGATTCCCAAACATTTTGTTTTTCTCTGGGCCTCATCAAATTTTTTGTGATTTAAAAAAAAAAAAAAAAAAAAAGAGATAACTGTGGATTTGAAATTGGAACATTATCATTGATAACTCTCTCCTCCAATTTGCAGATCCTAGTTTACTGTATTCTTAATACTTGATATAAAGCAAAAATATCACAGTGATAAAATTGGTCAATAATTATTTATAACTATTTATACTGGGACTCATGCATGCAATTACAATTCATCCATAATAATATTTCAACATCTGAAATCAATATTTTTTGCATATGAATTTTTTAAAACTGTTTTTAAATCTTTGATCGTCTTTCAATCATTCGACCACGCCTATGAGGCACACTGCATCGTTTGGGAACCACTGCTCTAAACCTTGGGAAATTTTAACTGATGATTTATTTTGGGTTAGCTCTTTCAAGACTGGTTATAAAACCTAAAATGTCTTTTGGGAACATATCCTGTTTAAATTTTACCACACTAATTTCTTTCTAGAATTGTTCCCCCTGCCACCTCTTTTTTTTTTTTTTTTTTTTTTTTTTTTTTTTTGTGGGTGCAACTTTTTTGAAATTGTTATAACTTTCTTTGCCTTGTGCGTGTAGATTTTAATTTTTTTTTTTTTAACTAATAAAAGAATGAATGAGCAATATTTTGATGTAATGCATTATGTAATGCATTACATTTTGCATGCATGTTTTGACGTTGGAAACAGAATAATTGAAACATGAAATAAAATACGCGAAATAAAAAACAAATACATTAAAAATACATATATAATTCAATATGCTTTAATTTTTATTACTCTTTGTGGAAGATCTGGGGGTGCAATAAGAACCAAAATCACTAAGAAATCTTTCATTTTGTCAAAAAAGTGACATGTTTCCTTGTGTTTATATACAAGAAGACACTAGTGTTTGTTTGCTCTTTCTTTCACCTGACTCATATTTATTTGTCTCGTTGACGAAAAAAGTTATTATTTTATCGTCCATAAATATACAAAATAATTCACCTTCAGAAAGGCTATCAGTTATATAGATGGTCGCCAGTAGCATCCATAAAATTAGTCAGACATGGATGATAATAGCTGCTAGTGGGCACCATTGCTTTCCTTCACGTCACTAGCATGGTTATCATCTCCGACCATTTCGCTATCAATATCCACTCGAGTGAAGCCTTCAAAATCATCATCGTAGTGTTAATCAAAGAAAATCTGAATAAAGGCTTTATTGGATACTGATGAAGCCATTTCTGTTTGCAAAAATCGCAAAAAAATTAACATGGTTTTAATCGATGTTACACCTCGAGTATAGTCTAGAAGAATTCAAAATGGTGTTGGAAAATGGAAGTTTAGCCTTGTTCCAAAGCAGTAGTAGGCGATTTCCAGTTTAAAATACTGGAAATAACAGTTGACAAGTGTTTATTTATAGCATCTGTCACAGGCAACAGAATGTGCCTGGAGTAGCAAAGGGAGAGAACTGTATGGCGTTTATCTTCACCTGCAGTGTGGTAAGGTTAAAATATCTTGCGGAAAAAAATAGCTCAAATGTTGAAATGAAACAAAATTATAAGTTGTATTTTTTTTTTTTTTTTTATTTATACACCTTCATATGACAATAATAAATTTGAAATAAAACATTTTTTTTCTTTTTTAGTAACCTTCATTATGTGAAGGTGTGTCATCATACATTTGATATGAAACAGTTGTTTTTCCGACTTTATAAACATAATCAACAATATAAAAATTTGTCAATAATTTCCTTGCTCTTCAGATTAAATCCACTGATTTAACAAATGACATCACCTACATGTCTTTCCTTTTACACATGATGAGGGTTTTAATTGTCTGATGACATTCATTTCCTCCAATTGTCAGTCTCACCTGCTTTATACTTTGTTCTTCTGAAAAAGCTCCATGATATATATATATATATATATATATATATATATATATATATAATATCTCCTAGAAGTTTCAAAAGGGTTAAAGGAAAGAAATAATGTAAGATAGAAGTTATCTGATATACAATGGGTTGATTGGTCTTGGTGAAATCAGGAAATAATTGACCCTCATTTCTTTAAAAAAGAAAAAGAAAATGTGGGGGTGAACTTGATTTTTACTAATTCAGAATAATAAGTAAATAAAATTATTAATATTATTAAGTTGTCAAAAGCCCTCATTTAACATTAATTACTGAGGAAAAAAAAATTATTTAGCCTTGAAGTGATGGATAAAAAAAGTATAACCAAAGATTGATCTGTTTTTTTTTTGTTTTTTTTTTTTAACTATCTTTTTTTCCTTTGTGCATAATTTTATATTTGATTCTAATTTGATATACATTTAAACAATCCTAAACATTCACATTGATTTTCTTTATTTTATCAAGATTTAAATACTAATAAAATGACAATTTTGTTTAATTTATTGGTGGACGTGAAGAGCACAATTTTTAAATAAGGTACTTTAAATAAAAAAAGAAAAGAATTGTCCTTAAGTTTTCCATTTCAATTTTCAGATGTAGGTTGCCTCATCAGTTTGTCAGTATTAATAAGAAAAAAGAATTTGATTAGATTGAGGCTGTACAATATTTAATTACATATATATATATTTTGGTAAATAATTTTACTTTTTTTCTTTTTGTAAACCACGGTTTTCATTCAGGTGGGTTTTTGAGGCCATCCCCCATCCGATTAGGCAAAAAAACAGGTACGGTTCTGTTGTAAAATCAGAATTTTTAATTTAATTTTCTTATTTATTTTCACTTTTAATGTTGTTTTTTAACAAACTATTTCTGGTAAGCACGCTCTCTGATAAGAATTTAAATTTACAAAGTATTTTTTTTTTGTATAATTACATATAATAATGATTGTTTTATTCATACATCTGATCAGGAAGTAAAAAAAAAAAAAAAAGACAAACATTGTGATATTTTATAACTTTTCAGCACTTGTGTATCACATTTTTTTTTTCTTTTTTGCTTCATTTCAACACCAACTTAATGTTTCCCTCCCTGGACATGTTTGATGGGAGTATTTGCAGACATAGTGGAAGGCCGGGTGGATAGGTACAACCATCATGTTTTAGGCAAAAGGCTGTTGACAGCCCTGCCTACACACAAATTTTATGTTTGTGTGGAGATGGGGGTTGTTACTGTGAAAGACCAACTCACAGCTAATCCCAATTTTTTTGATTCAGTTTTACACACTTCTTTGATTAACAAATAAAATTGCTGATTTATTGTCTGTCCCACGGGAACAAATTGCATATTCACAATCCTATAAGAAATTGATTCATTTTCAATGGCTCATCAATCCATTGCAGGTTATTTAAAGCCAGAAAATATTTTTAGATTGTAAGAATTTTTTTATTTTTGTAGATAATAATGATTTAGTGATAATCTTTACTAATTAACCTATAACTAGGGAAAAAAGTGTTAGATTCATACCTTATCAAAATTTATATAAACAAATTATATGTATATAAAGTGGGAGATCAATTCTATATTACAATCAATATATAAACTGATTCCTCACTTTGAGTTCATAGAAGTTTCTATAAATTTATATTGGGAGATATCACATAATCTAAAAACTCGCATCTCCGAACACGAGAAATGTGCGCTGAAACAAATTTTCTCTCTTATATTACACAGGAACAAAGCTGGCCATAACTTTTGATTTCTCTAAAGCCTCCCTAATTAAAAAAAGAACACGATTCTTTAAGCAGAAAATACTTCAAAAGAGTCAACAGCTTTCTGAACGCAACTGGAGCTGGAACTCAAGTCTCCAATTCCAAGCCATTATCAATTACATTACATAACCATGCAAATTCAAGCTTACAATACTTAGTATTTGCAAGTGGTCACCCATCTAGGTGCTGACCAGGTTTGACATTGTTTAACTTTGGTGATCATGTGAGAACCAGTGATTTAACCTGATATGGTCATAAGCAGTTTATACTACTCGCACATCCAAGCTTAAATGAATCTGGTATTAACAAGCGGTCACTCATGTAGGTACTGGTCAGGCTAGATTTGCTTAACTTCAGTGATCATATGAGAACCAATGATTCAATCAGATATGGCCGTAAGCCTTTTATACTACTCGCACATCTAAGCTTACAGCATCTGGTATTTGCAAGCAGTCACCCATCTAGGTACCTGGCAGGCTCATCGTTGCCTAACTTCAGTGAAATTACAAGAATGGGTATTTCAATATTATATGGCTGTAAGCCCCCAAAATTGATGGACACAAAGTGCCAAGTTGGTCATTATCCCTATGTTACAAATTATACCCTCATTAAAAAACTTGAAAAGTTTATGAATTTTCAAAAATTAATACGCTAAAAATATTCTCTAGTCCCATGAGGAAATTTGGCAATCATAGTTTGATTCACCCTGCAGTGAGTGACTAGCAAGATATTGGGTGAATTAGAATTATCATGTACTATTTACATTCAGGTGAGTATACTTTTCAGCTGTTGTTTTCTATGGCCTTCTTCAGATATCTCTCATTAAGAATTTTGAACAAAACACTTTATTCAAACCTCAGAGAAGATTGTTCTCATTCTGCTTTTCATGCTTAGGGGAGATAACTCATCAGTTAATACTCTCCAAATACACTTGTCAATTTCTTCCTTTGAAACTGAGGATAGGACTTTTGGATTAGGGGATTGAACTCCAGGTAACTTGTGGTTGGCAATTTTTATTATGACGCCAACTCATCTTGTATTATCTCGAGTTCGGCAATTTCTAATGGATTTTTATCTGCAGGTGCCAACGAGTTTCTTCGTAATTAAAGTGTGAGAACAATATTAAGACCAGTTGAAGCTATAAGTCAACTATTAAAAATATTTTATTGCTTAAATTGGTTCTTATTATACAATGGTCGTCTGTAAAGTTCATAGGCTGACCAAGATATAAATGGGTAAACATAATAGTTGGATGACTAAAAGTCAGCTGTCATACATTTATATCTTGGTCAGCCTATGAACTTTACAGCTGACCCTTGTAAAGTTGGCATTTGAAGTCAGATTACATAACTGACCACTGGCAGTCAACATTGTAATTTAACAATATATCAACCTTCGTTGGGTGATTTAATTTTGCAAAAGTCTTTTTTGGACAAAAATTACAGTAGATAGGTAGACATAGGGCTGATTTATATTAAAGCCAAAAAGGTAGACAAAGGTGAGGTTTATAGCCGAGTCTGCTGCAAGTATCCACCAATAAGGTCGTCACCACGTTCTTAGCCCTTTACAATGAGTAATCTTGCCGACAAGACTACAAAGCGGCATAAATTTTACGTCTGAAGTAACAGCTGGATAATGAGCTAAGCACAGAAAGGAGAGGTTCAATTTTCCAAAGAATTTCTGGATTGCATCATTAAAATTCAGTCAACAGAATAGATACATCAAATAAAAAGATGTTTAGCAGCTGAGACAATTGAAATGAATTTCAAAGTCTACACTTCTCCCCCAAGACAAAAATATATACAGGGTGCTTGAAAAGTAACTCCCTATTTTATGTATGATGGACTCTCCCATCTTACTATAATTTTTACAAGACAGGAGAGTCCATCATACATAAAATAGGGAGTTACTTTTCAATCACCCTATATATCTTGAAGCAATCAGATGTCTAGCCACACTGATGAGCTGTGATACAACGAAGCAGGTTTGTATGTGTAGGCCTAATATATATATATATATATATATGCAAACACACACACGCACTGTATATACTTGTGTAAAGTGTGATCGTGTGTATCATGCAAGTTCCTTTTTTAAGAGACCAAATAACAATAGACTAAGCTCTTTTCCTCTATCTCTTTATCCCATCTTATAGTTAAACAAGTTCAAAAAGTTAAAGAGAATGATAAAAGTATAAAAGTATCGTTAGTAATTCAAAGCTTTATTTAACGATACGGACATGGAGTGTGACTTTGAAGGATTTTAGCCTATTAATAATTTTATGCATGTTTTTCTACTTTAATAAAAGTTTATTTACCTTTGTATGCTAAAATAAAAATAATAGTTCAAATAATAATTGTTTCTTTTAGGAAGTAAAAAAAAAAATCCTTCTGTAGTATGCCACCTTCTTTTAGGTACCATGTCTCTTCAGGACGTAGGCGATCATGGCTCTCCACTTCCTCCTATGTCTTGTAGCTCTCAAGATGTTTATAAAATAATATATACTCATATAACGTGTGGTCTCACATATCATGCAACCCCCAAATCTTCCCTTATAAAAACTGATTTTATCATGTATCTCGTGTATCATGTGAG
Organism: Acanthosepion esculentum; assembly: GCA_964036315.1. Taxonomy (NCBI): domain Eukaryota; kingdom Metazoa; phylum Mollusca; class Cephalopoda; order Sepiida; family Sepiidae; genus Acanthosepion; species Acanthosepion esculentum. The sequence goes on along the minus strand of OZ038519.1, from coordinate 31,442,511 downwards.
TTTCTTTTTTGAGAGACCAAATTACAAGAGACTAAGCTCTTTTCCTCTATCTCTTTATCGCATCTTCTAGTGAAATAAGTAAAAGAGAATAACAAAAGTATCGTGTTTTTAGTAATGCTACTAAATGCATAGTTATAGTCCACCTGTAAATTGTGTAAATTATGGCAACTCCTCTTCCCAGAAATTCAGACAGAAGGTGATCATGTGATAACAACAATGATGAGGACAATAGTCCACATGTAAATAATGATAACTCCTTATCCCAGAAATTCAGACAAAAAAGTAGATGTTTACAAAATAAAAAAATTAAAAATAAAAGGTAGTGGGGTGAGGATAGTTAGTTTACTAACTTAACAGTTTAAAATTAATTTCATTTAATGACTTGACTAACCAAAAACTTGTTGGGTTCCTTTTAAAAGCAGTTCATGATAATAAATGTTATGGTAACAATACAGGGTGTCCATAAAGTTCATGTGCACTTTTTAAAATTTATAACTTGTATTTGCGATAGAAATAATTTGTAAAAAGGATTAGAAAGAAGTAAATCTATATTTTTTAATGTTTTATTGAAATTTTATTTAAGTTTCCACATGTCCTCCATCATTAGCAATACAAAGGGTAATACAATTTTGCAGTTCACGGAAAACATTTGCCAACTGATTTACAGTAATGCCTGAAATCACATTAGTTATTTTAGCTATAATTAAAACTAGGTACATTAAACTTTATAACATTTTTACAGATTATTTCTATCGCAAATACAAATAAAGTTATAATTTCTTTAAAGTGCACACAAACTTTATGGAGACCCTGTATTATAACAAATACCCTTGGAAATGTATAAATCCACCTATTCTCCCCTCACAGATATGGGTTAATTAGTAAGACTATCATGAAGCCATTACTTAAAAAAAAAAATTCTTACAATCTAAAAATATTTTATGGCTTTAAATAACCTGCAAAAGGTTGATAAACCGTAGAAAATGAATGAATGAATCAATCAATCAGAAACACAGGCATGTCTTTTAGATTTATTTACATTCTGAAATGATAAGATGAACAAATTGCAAATGTTTATCAATCTAATGTTTCACTTTTATTAAAGCTTCATCAGAAGCTGAGAGAAAACAGACAAAAAAAAAAACAACTTTGGAATTTTCAATTTTGTTTTTATCGATTCTCATTGGTCAGTTATGTATCATGTACATTAGAACTGTAGATAATTCTATATGTATGAAAGTTTATAAATGGTAATGTGTATTTGTAATTGTTTATGTGTCTGTCTAGTTGGAGGAGTTCTAATGTTTTTACTTTTGTATGGTCAGTTGATGTAGTAGGATGGTATTCTATTAATCTGGGGCTGTCAAAGTGATAATGGCTCTCTACAACTTCCTGTTTTTTTTTTAGCTCTTAGTAAAGTTTGTCTTTTTACTATCTCTCCTGATACCTGTTCTGCTAACCATTTACACAAGGTCAGTTATTTGCTGCTTTCCTCTGTCTCTCAATATGTCACAGGAGTGTCAAATTTTCCAAGCCCTTTTCCTTATGTACCATAGAAATTTCAATTGTTTCTTTCTGATGCTATATATAAATGCCCTTTTTGTTTCCATTTTATCTATGTTTATTTCATGGTATCCTCAGCATCCTTCTATGGAACTACATTTCTGTTGCTTCAAATCTCTTCATCTGACGAGATTATTCAGCATTCATGGCAATATAGGAAGACCGACATTACGTAAGAGTTCAGCAGTTTCCTTTGTTGCTAACAAGATTTCTGAGATGTTTAAATCTTTGTACTTTGTTGATTTTGATGTCTCTAGTTCAATGTTCACATCTGGGGATGTTCTTTTTGTTGACAACTATACATTGTATTTTCTTACAATTGATGCTTAGTCCTTTCTTCTTTCTTTCCTTTACTACCTTCTGTAGGTATTCCTGTAGTTACTTTTCTGTGTCTGCTCTCAAAACTGCAAGAGACACTAGGGGCCATTTCAATGGTGTTTATTATAAGTTCTTGCAGAAGCTCTTGCACTTATGTTTCTTGCAGCAATATCCTGTAAAAGATATCAAAATTTCTTGATAGTATGCCTACTTAAAATCCCTTGTGAATTTCCCTATCCCCAGATTAAAGGTTAGCCAGTACATGATGGTGATTTTCAAATAAGGTATGACTGAATAAAAGCAAAGGTCAAATCTATGATTTATTATTAGAATCAAATGATCCATTTTAGACTTTTAAACAGGAACAAGCTAAAAGTTATTTTCAACCTGCAGTTAGATCTTTTAAAGAATATCATGAGATAGCTTCATATTCTTTAAATGCAAGAAATATTTTATTTTTAGCATGCTTTTTTCTTTTGTACCTGTCGATATCCGTCACTGTCGCATCTGATTTGCAATACATTTTCGTATAAAAAATTTTTTTTATCCATCATATTAAATTAGTTTTGATGTTGTTTTTCTGAACATTTTTAAGATTTTGACTTCAGCAAGTTATTGATTTATTTAAAAGAAAAAAGTTTTTTCATTTTTTTGAATTTTGCACAGAATGTGTGTGCATATATATAACAAAATAAATTTTTGCGCTACTGATATTTTTGTGTGTTAAGTGTGTGTCTCTCTCTCTCATATATATATATATATATATATATATATATATATATATATATTTGTCATCCACAGACAGACTGTTTCGCTGTTTCACAGCTCATCAGGGTGGCTAGACGTCCGGTTGCCTCTAGCTAGGATCGAAACCCGACTGAATTTGCGTCAGTCCGAACTTCTCCCACTAAGCCGTCAGCATACGGTTCGGGATGAAGGTGAATTCAGATAACACGCAGTGACCGAGAGTGACTCAATTCTGTCGAAGAGTCGTGCAGTATTAGCTTAAATAGTCACTGTTTACAAATTCCCACCTCAAACCAGAGGGCTCAACTGAAATTAATTTTTCAGGAGCTAATATATATATATATATATATCATTCGCAGACAGTACTGTTTCGCTGTATCACAGCTCCCTAGTGCGACTGGACATCTGAATGCTTCAAGCCAGGATCAAAACCAACCGATTTGGTGTCAGTCAGGGTTTCTACCACTGATCTATCTTCATTCGACAGAGAGAAACAGTTAAATCTAGTGTATTATTTTTACGAATGGAAACAAATGCCAATCAGCCAGAGTGCTCTAATTCATTTTACTGAAGAGCTTTGCATTAACGCAAGTGGCTGTTGTTTATAGAATTAGCTTGTCTCCCAACAGTGCTTAATTGAAATATATTTTTAAGTATATATATATATATATATATATATATATATATATAATTTTGTTTACTATGAAAAAATTAAATGTCTAATCTAATTATAACCAAAAATTCAGCACCTCAAAATAACCCCCCACCCACCCACCTATAAGAATAACGTTGTTCATGGATTCTTATGTACTTTGAGAGATTTTGCCTCCAATGCTGATAATCAACAAAGATCAAATTCTTACATTAGCCACACATACACCATACTTTCTTGTAGGTTGACTTAGTGCAATTTGTGCATATATCAATCAGCACATCACAAACAAACAAAATGCTACAAGACAAATTTTAATAGGTAACACCGAAAAAATATTGCATGAAACTCATTACAAAGAAAGACTCAAATTTTAAAAGCCATTATATAATACAAAAGAAACGGCAAACATTGACTATCTTTCTCCACAGGAAGTGTGTGTATAATAAAAACAAACAAAAAACAGATATTTGATACAGGATTTTCTGTTTCACTGTTACACTTTGAATGAATTCCAACAATCTAAAATGCCTGTATATAGTCCGATAAATCGTATGAAACATACTGACAACAGCCAGTTTTTGACAATGATAGTCAAAAGTACTTGAATGTAACAAGAAAAAAAAAAAAAAAACTTTCAACAATTTATTCATAACAATCCCAATGTGCATTTGAAAAGTGAAAGTTAAATAGACTAACCTTATCAGTAGAATTTAACCTTTACCACACTGCAGGTGAAAATATTCGCCATAGAATTCTCTCCTTTTGCTACTCTAGGCACATTCTGTCGCCTTGACATGGTTGCTATTAATAAACACTTGTCAACTGTTATTTCCAGTATTTTAAGCCGGAAATCACCTACCACTTTGGAACAAGGTTAAACTTCCATTTTCCAACGTCATTTTAAATTCTTCCAGACTCTACATGAAGTGTAACAACGATTAAACCCACGTTAATTTTTTTTGTGATTATTTTGAAGGCTTTACTCAAGTGGATAATGATGGTGAAGTGATTGTAGAGGATAATCATGCTCGTGGTGATTTCGGATTTTACTGAGTTGGGCCAAGTCTGGAATGATAGATTTTGGTATCTGCCATTATGTGCTTACATTTCCATGTTTCCCAATATGGTCAAGTTGTACATCTTTCGAAAGCTCTTTTAATGCTGATTAAGAGTCACATAGGAGGCACGTTGGAGTAATAGATAGTGGCTCAGATTGAGGAATCGGAGAGCCGAGTTCAAATTCCAGTCAAATCCATTACATTCACTTGAGAAAGGGATGAATCCTCTTCTTCTCCTCCCAGGTATGGGTAATTAACAGGACAGACTGGGTTCTATAGCCTTGGATGGCAACTGATCTACTGCAGAAAGAAATGGCAACTTACTGTGTGTGTGGGGGGGGATCTGCCTCATCAGTCCTGTATTGAAAGATATATGATCGCCTAAGTGTGTATCATGCATGGCGCGTAACTGAATAGTCATGTAAGTACCATAGCCATAAAATCAAAAGAATTTATTTGTGGTCAAATGTTACCCAATTCAGTGAAAAATAAACAACCTTATTTTTGTTTTTTGTTATACAACAAATAGATTTTTATATGATAAAGTGACATAATCAAAATAATTAATTATAATAAAAAAGTATGATGAATTAATATTTTCCTTTAGCAGCTTGTTTGATTTTCTTTTTTTTTTATCTGTTTTGTGCATTTAGTGTACCATATTAAAGGTCAATGAAAATTTGATAACTATTGGCATCATTTGTTGCATATTTTTTTGTTATTTTATGTAATCTTAGCCTTAATTTATGATGTGAAGAAGGGGATATATCAATAGAAAGGGATTGTCACTGGACCGGAATGAAGCCAAGTATTACTGATAGAGTAGGGCTGATAAATCCCTCAGCCCAAACCCCTTGCACAAATTAGATCAGTAGCTGTATAAAGGAGAGACAGGCCCCTCAAGGCCCTCTTATTGGAAAGATACAAGAAATCTGAACTTGTTGGCCTAAACTATTATCGAATTTACAAATCTTAGCTGGAAAATGACTTCTTTCAAAATTAAACAGATTTTATCTTCATTATTTACATTATTCAGACTATTGTCCTCATCTTTGTCGCCATATTTATTACAACATTTTGGCCATTGTATGCTCTGGCCTTCTTCAGGTGGTTGGAATGTCGAACTGAACACTTTATTTCGCTCACTGGGGTAGACGGTTCTAGTTCCATGTGCCATGTTTAATGGATGTCAGTAATCAGTTATCTCCTGTTAATTTTCCCTCTGAAAGTTCTCCACTGCTTTAACCGGGTATTGAACTCTCACTCTTTGTGTCCTGTCACTGGATCTAACCAACACCTTTATCCTTGAGGACATTTGTATATGAATTTATGGGTATTATAAACCTAATGTCTTCTACCATTTTTACCAGTGCTCATATTGCAATTTTTTTTGCTGTTATATCATGTTTTTACCAGTACTCATATTGTAACTCTGTTATTATCGCTTTTCTCTGGCACTCCTTATTACTGGTTCCCATATTGTATCCATTTCTATGCTTGATCGGCTCAGGAGATTTTTATGGCCTAGCATATGTGCTGATTCCTTAAGTTTACGAATTTTCCAATGGTGTTCCTTGTCTATGATCTCAACCTGATCCCACAGAGGGCGGTTATCTCCCTTCTCTCTCCACATGTGGTCATCTATGCCTGATTTTTCCACTTCCCCTCGTGTTACAGCTTTCTGGTGTTCTTGAAGCCTTACCTTGAGGGGCTTGTCTCTCCTTTATATTTCTTTCTGCAGCTGCTGAAACGTATATAAATATCACGACAAAGATGAGGAAAATAGTTTGAATAATGTAAATAATGTACATAATACCTCATCTCAGAAATATAGACGGATTTTATTTTTTCATACAAGTGATCTGAAGCCCCCATTCCCCAAAAAATAGAAAAATTAAATAAATTAATGGTGTTTGTGGAAGTAATTGGTTCCTGTACTTGGGAAGAAAATTTCATTTGTGATTAAATCTTGTTTTTCTGTCTTGCTTATTATCTCCCTTGATTTTATTCTTGTCAAGTGCAAGCACTCTTGATTTTGCTGAGTGGCATCTATTTTTAGTTTATATTTATAGAAATGCTTTGATGAACTCCCAAATGATATAAGGGTAAGAATACAAAAATGTTGGCACACACTGCAGATAGCTGAACCGTCACAAACCATTTAGTCGATTTCTACATTTGATTTGTTTCTAAGAGATTTATTCTTGGGAGCCTATGTAGCAGTATACAAGACCAAATTGTGACTTTGTTTTTTAAACTCAAATGATAAAAAAAATTACACAGCTGTTTCTTAATCTATAGTTCCTTCTTTTTACCTAAATCAGTGAGTCTTAACTTGGGTGGTAACACCCCCTTGGCGATGGCGTGAACTTTCCAGGGGGCAGTAAATGTTCAAAGAGCTGGTTGATATGGCTTATAATTTTAACAAGGTAGTAAAATGATTGAATACCTTGGACTTTGTCATATATTACATGTATATCTTTTTGCTTTTTATATATATATATATATATATATATATAATGTGAATTTCAGTTGTTCTGTTTCTGATTAGTCTTGTGTCTATCGTCTTTTCATGTTTACTTAAATATCGTCTAATCCTAAGTATGTTTCTAATAACCATGTCCTGAAGATGGTCTACTAGACCGAAACGTCCGACGTCGATAGTAAAACAACATTAAAACAGTAGACTTGCATATTCGGATTTTGTTTTGTCTTTTCCATATTTTTCATCATACCGTCGGATCTACATCCACATATTTGCTTACATATAATGTGTGTGTGTGTATCTCTGCATAAGTGAATGTAATGAGCTCAAATGAAATTTGAACACTGCTCTCAGATTTCTCATTCCGAGCCACTATCCGTGAGACCACCATGCACCCGCAAGGGGTGCTAGCATGTGTAAATATTTGAAAAGTGACACCGGAGAAGAAAAAATTAAGAACCACTGCTTAAATAATGACACCATATGATCATGGAGTCAATAAGGTGAGATTTTCTATACAGAAACTTTCCAGGACTTTCAGTAAGTAAGTAGCACTTACTGGGTGGAGATGCAACAAAGAAAAAAAAAAGTTTCAGCTTTAAATAAGTCACAGTGGGTTGCTAAGCTGTAAAAAAAAAAAAGTCAACTTTCATATGTGAGGTTTCAAATTTGCTTTCTTCATTTGGAAAGAATGCTCAAAAACTGTAGTGGAGTATTTATAGATATAGACAGTGTGAGCATACTATCAGTTTCATGCCTCTATACTATCTTCTTTGATGATCACATCTCTCTACATTTTTTTACACATACAAGCACACATGTAGTCTTACACCCCTTTTTATATATATGAGATGTAAGGATGTCTTGCCTACCAGTCAACAAAGTTTAGTCATATATCAATTTAAATGTTGATGTGAGATCAACTATGTGGGCAAGACCATCCAACGATTAGAGGTAAGGATCGCTCAGCATGTTCTGGGCAAGGTGCGAAGACACGAGCCTATTACATCCGGTTGTTCGCAAACTCATGAGTCTGTGATTGGTGAGCACCTATTAAATTCTGTTGCTTGCAAGATGAACTATTCTCTTGACTTTTTTTTGTCATACACAGGGCTAGGACAAGACTCCACTTAGGCATCTTGGAGTTTATTATTAATATATTCAACGTCCTGCCCTGTGTAGACAACGGGGGATGAAATATAGGTTGGCCCTATACGGGGAAACTACTGCCTGACTGGTAACGTATTTAGTAATAATTTTTACCCCCCCCCCTTATATGACTATTGAGTAATTTATTTTTTTTAATACTAGTTGTTGATAATAATTTTTCTTATCAGCATCTCTGTTTT